>JANZLX010000213.1:4010774-4023112 GCA_025531955.1 Erythroxylum orinocense | reverse complement strand
AAGTTTCTAATTGATTAGAAATTAATAGCATAATTTGAATAGTTCAATAAATTGCTAATAGAATTAAATTATTTCCATAATATGATAATTAGTTCGTTATGTGTTAGACAAAATAATTTGTTTATTTTGTGCTCTCTAATGATTCTTGAAAATTTGTTTTTCAGAAAGATGCCTATTATTAAGCGGACACATAAGCTTATTCGATGTGAGGCACAAAAAAGACAAATTGGCAGTATGTATTTAAAATTAGTTAACATGCATTTAATGCCTGAAGACGGATTAACACAACATGTTATTTCAGTTAATAACATGATGCAAGAATTATATTTTGGAGGTTGTCGAGCTTATATGAATGTTGAAGTAAAGTACATGACTTTGCTTACAACAATACCTCTACCTCAAGATGAACTGTTACGAATGCTCTGGAATAATATGCATAACGAGAAGACTTATAGTTTGTTAGTGATGACATTTATTAAAAAAATGTGTAGAAGGGAGTTAATTAGGACTTTGTAACTTATAGATCTTCCAATGGAAATAGTAAGAGCTATTGTAAATCGAGCTTCGTGAACTCGTGAACTCATTTCCGCATAGAGTTCATTACTTATAGACTGATCGTAGGTTGTAACACAATTAATACAATATGTTGTTTTATAAGAACAACGTCTTAATATTTATGTAATATGTTTACGTGAATTTTATGTAAGAATTTATCTAGAGTGAAGTAATTAGGATTCGATTATTGTATAAATGATGATTGAACACATTTGTGGACTTTTGATTTCATAAGCAATTGTGATCGAATTATTTACTCTATAAATGATCAAGGTGATATTAACATGCATAAATATTTCTTTCTTATTATAGAAACTTAGCGTTTCAAAATGGCTATTGCTTCGAAAAATATTGTTGCTGAACTCAATAAGGGTGAAAAACTCAATGGTGACAATTATGAAATCTAGAGTATGAAAATCCAATATGTACTAAAGGAGCAAGAGGCTCTTGAACCATTAAACCTAACCATGGATATTCCTGAGGAGGACACTACATCCCAACATAGGAGAGACCGTGATGCATATGAATTATGAAAAAAGAAGAACTCTTTAGCTCGCATCACGTTGCTAAGAAGCATGGACAATGATATCATGCTTGAGTTCCGTAAGTTTGAAATTACAAAAGACATGTGGTCCATACCGGCTGCTCATTTTGGAGGTGCTTCAATGACCAAAGTGAGATCACTTACAATTAAGTTTGATACTTAAAGAAGCGCCCAGATGATACAATTTAAAAAACATTTGAGGAAAATGTCCAACATGGTAAGTGAATTACGTGATGTTGGTCATGAGCTTTCTGATGAACAACAAGTGCAAACTGTGATCCGTTCACTGCCTCAGAGTTGGGAGCATATGAAGATGCACCTAACTCTTAATGAAAACATCAATACAATAGCAGATGCTACGAGGCATCTCATCTTGGAGGAAGAGCATCTTGAAGCCTCAAAGATGTCTTCTGAGACATATGCAATTAGTTCTAGCTCACATAGAGCTATGAACAAGAAACGCAAACATCAAGGTGGATATAAGTAGAAGAAGAATAAGAAATTCAACCACTCTCCTCAGGAATCCAAGAAGGAAAAATGGAACCAACTGGGAAAGGGAAAGCGTCCCTTCAAAAAGAAGAACATGAAACATGTGAAATGCTATAATTGTGGTAATAAAGGTCACTTTACTTGAGATTGTACCGAGCCTAAGAAGATACAGCTTTATAGTATAAACATTTTTTCTGTGCATGTTTCTTATTCTGTTTTTGTAACCGAATCACATCCTTTGTGGATTGCAGACTCAGGAACAACCAACCATATAGCGAAGGACAGAGATGCCTTCGTTGAGTTTCGTAAACTCCCTCATGGTAGTCGATAGCTTTATGTAAGTGACAATTCCAGAGTTGTTGTCTAAGAAATTGGTACATGTAAATTAGACATGCGTGGAGGACGACCTCTCATCCTACATGAAGTATTATTTACTCCATAGATTTGTAGGAATCTCTTATCTGTGTTAATGTTGGTTAGACTTAGTTTTAATATAAATTTTCACAGTGGTGGAATGAATTTGTATCTTGGATCTATTAATTATGGTCATGGTTTTTTATTGGATGGTTTTATTATACTGGATGTGTTAAAGGAAAATAATATTATTAGTTATTCATTCTTTACATTTAGTAATTCCAACAATGATGCAACTTTGTGACATACTAGACTATGTCATATTAGTCAAAATTGAATTAGTCGATTAGCTAAAGAAGGCTTTTAGGTAATCTAAGTCAAGTAGATCTACCTACATGTGAGCACTGTTTAGCTGGTAAAATGGCAAGAAAGCCATTTGGAAAGGAAATACAAGCTTTAAATCCATTGCAATTAATTCATTCTAACATCTGTGGTCCAATGAATGTAAGGACTAGATGTGGGGCAGTTTATTTCATCACATTCATAGATTGATATACTCAATATGGTCATGTTTATTTGATTTCTCATAAATCGGAAGGATTCAACTGTTTCATAAAATACATGAACTTGGTTGAGAATCAATTAGATAAAAAATAAAAGGATTACAAATTGATCGTGGACAAGAATACTTGTCAGAAAAGTTCAAGGCTTTATGTGATGAGAAAGGAATAGAAAAACAATTAACAATTCCTAGAACCCCACAACAAAATGGGGTCGCTGAAAGACGAAATAGGACGTTATTAGAAATGATTAGGTCCATGATGGCCCAAGCAAATTTACTAATCACTTTTTGGGGTGATGCATTGCTAGCAGCCACCTATGTACTTAATCGTGTGCCTACGAAATCAGTTACTAGCATACCATATGAGTTATGGTCTGGTAGGAGACCTGATGTGTCAAGTCTCAGACCTTGGGAGTGTGCAGCCTATGTTTATGATCTCTCTCATAAACATGGAAAATTAGGCCCAAGAGGGAGAAAAGTATTTTTATTATATACTCAAAATACTCAAAAGGATACGTGTTCATTAGTGAACAAGGTAATAAAGGTGTAACTGAATTTGAATCACGAGATGCAACATACTTATTTCCCAAGCAAGGCGAAATAAGTAAAAACCTATTGTTATATAAGTCGCTTGATCAGAATGGTTTTGTTGTGAAGAATCAAGATGAGGAGCTTTAACCAAGTGGGAGCAATTCCACATAAAGGTTTTCTGTGATGACTGATCTGAGTAGGAGCAATCATGAATTTGTTTATGATGAACCTCGATTAAGACAAAGTAATCTAGGAATAATTTCCCTACGTCATTTTGAGATTGAAGGAGAAATTAATATGATTGTTCCACAAGAGGAAGAAGAGTCAGGGAATGGAAATGAGGCTCTTACTAGCCCTGCTAAAGAAGAATGGATGAAAGCAATGAAAGAAGAAATTACTTCTTTAAGCTTCAATCAAGTATGGGACTTGCTTGACCCTCCTTGAAGCGTGTAAAGCAATTGGGACCAAGTGGGTTCTCAAAATAAAGTGCAAAACTGATGGTAGTATCGAAAGATAGAAAGCACGCCTTGTAGCAAAAGGATATACACAACAAGAGGGAATTGATTACGAGGAAACTTTTTCACTTGTTTTGAAGTTTACTTTAATTCATCTTATTCTAGCTATAATAGCCAATATGGATCTTGAATTACATCAAATAGATGTAAAAACTGCTTTTCTCAATGGAGAATTAGATGAAAAAATCTATATGGAACAACTTGAAGGTTTCATCAAAGTAGGTCAAGAAAATAAAGTATGTCGGTTATTAAAATCAATTTATGGCCTGAAGCAATCTTCAAGACAATGGTATATTCATTTTCATAACATAATCATTTCGTATGATTTTCAAATGATTGACGAAAACCATTATGTGTATATTAAGAGATCTAAAAATAAATTTATAATTTTATCTTTATATGTGGATAATATATTGATTGCTTGTAATGACTGTGTGTTTCTTATGCAAATTAAAGATTGGTTATCATCTGAATTTGAAATGAAAGACATGGGTGAAGCGACATACATTCTTGGAGTCAAAATTTCAAGAGATTGTTCGAAGAGATTGTTATTGCTTTCACAAGTGATGTACATTCAAAGAATTCTTCAACGATTCCGTATGCAAGATTGCAAACCAATTGATAATCCTATTGCTAAAAATGAAGGCCTTAGTAAGAGAAATTGTCCGTCAACGCCACAAGAAAGGGAACAAATGAAGAATGTTCCCTACTCTAGTGCAGTTAGAAGTCTTATATACGCAATGATGTGTACAAGACCATATATTTGTTACGTTGTTGAGATGGTGAGTAGATATCAATCAAATCCAGGCTAAGCACATTGGAAAGTAGTAAAAAGAATATTGAGGTATCTAAAAGGAATTGTAAACTATGAATTATATTATCAAGGCAATGATTTATGTATACAAGGGTATACAGATGCAGACTAGGGATGAGATTTAGATGAAAGAAAATCTATCTCAGGATATGTATTCTTACTAAACTATGGAGTAGTATTATGGAAAAGTAAAAAACAATCTTGCGTTGCATTATCCACAATGAAAGCTGAATTTATAGCATTCTCAACTACAGTACAAGAGGCTGTGTGACTTCATCGATTCTTAGTGCATTTGGGAGTCAGTAAAAGTGAAATTAATCCAGTGACCATCAATTATGATAGTCAAGATGCAATCACTTATATTAAAGACCCCAAATTTCATTGTAAGACAAAGCACATAGATACCAATTATAATTATGTGAAAGATATAGTTGCACGGGGAGAAGTGAACATGAAATATATATCTACGTGAGATATGATAGCAGACCCAATGACAGAGCCAATTTTTATAGACGTATACATTGGGCATGTAAATTCACTAGGACTACGTAGATGTTAAAATGTACTGATAAACATTTCTCTGTGTATGTTCGCTTATTATAATGTCATATTTTGGATATAATGTATGATGAAGATTATACATTTTGTATCATTTGATTCATGAATATATGTGTTTTTGAATATATAGATTTTGGGATAAATCACAAGTATATGAGACAGATTATAAATTGACCCTCTCACACAGGAAATCACCTTTGGTGTTTATGCTCGCTAGAGATGAGGCATGTTTAAAGTTAATTATCTAAGTGATAATTGAGAGCGAGAAACTTAAACCATAAATGCCTCAAGAAAATTGGTTCAATGTGATTTGTTAATCACTATATCTGTCTTACGTTGCCAGATGTGAGTTCTGAGCAGGTTTTGAGTAGATAAGTGAACTCAAGTTAAACATTTAGTATGTTTGAACTATCATCTGTACGATACTTTTTGAATGGCAGATGTTCAAGTTAAATAAAGTGGGTAAATACCATAGCACATGACTCGTACCATGTGTGCACAACTGACTAAAGAAAGAGATTAATATAAGTCGACAGATCTCATCTTACGTTGTGAGACCCTTGAGGTTGAGAAGAACCTCATCATATACCCTTATGACTCTTGTTTCATTCTTGAGAATTGAATTTAAGGTTTGTTACTATAGGTTATTGTCAAAAGATCATGCAAGATGCGATCCTATGGAATAATTCTAAGAAAGTAAATTAAATTTAATTCAAAAAAGAATTGAGAACAAAGGAAGGTCATTTATTTTAGATCATTGACTCGCATGAAAAATATTCATAGATGGTCATCGTCTCTTTGGTAGAGAATTTGAATACAATAATGACTCAAGAAACAAAATGAGATCAAAGAAAAGTGCAAATGCGAAATATAACCTAGGGTATAGTATGCAATGTCTACTCCATAACACTTAAGTCCTAGGATCAATTTCTTAATCAAGAAGTCATATACTCCTAACAGATATTTGGCAATGTGCTCTCGTCGTATGCTAATTACACTGGTTATTGAACAAGTATGAGAATTGTAGAGTTTATTTTTAATGAGATTAAACCCATCATGTGTGAATGGGAGATAATAACTAATATACACCCGTGAAGGGTATAATAGTCACTATTCTTGAATAACTACCAAAGGTAGTTATATGAAGACAAATATGAACGCAACGTTTAATAATGAAAACATCTCTGCGTGTATTTGTTCCTTCTGTTTTTTCTTCTCTCAAGTTTACAAAAAGGAGAAGAATAACTTTGCAGTAAATTGGAAACAAAAAGTTCTATAATCGGTGGAATCATAACACGAATCCAAGTATGTGATTCTTTATTTTTTATGCATATGAATGATCCTGTTTAACATAATCTACGTGATGATGTTCTATAGTATATATTTCCTAACAAAAACCATACTGGATGAAAACTGAAAAACCTTTGTTTCCGGCAATCCAATCACGTAGCTGCTTTGATACCACATGTAACACGTAGCATAGATCTTATTACATGTCTTGGATCGGTCATGAAAAGGTTAAAAACGAAAGAAATGTGGAATACTTGATTTCGATTCCATTTTGATTTTCGAAGCAGTCTTCGTGGCCAAAATGAGCTCCAATCTCCTGAAACCTTGACAAAAAATGTTCACCGACACGTGATTAACACTTTTCTACAGTTTTCTTAATACGTAAGCGCTTTAACGGGTTAGAGGATCCGTATGTTTACGAACGATGTGAGCAACTACAAAAGACCTTAACCTTTATATATAGCTTTCATATCGGGCTTCCCTATCACAAGCTCAATATAGGTCCGATCTACACTAATCGGAATCTATTTTCTTCCTGAACTTTGACCTATTAATTTAGGTCATTTGTTGATCACTTTATTACCCTTATTTAGATCAAATTACATAATTTAATTGATAAGTTATTGAAAAACTGAAAAAATACAATTAACATTTGTCTAACATAATTAGAAAGGACAAATTTGTCTAAATGAAGCAACACAGCAAGGATCAGATGTTTAGAACGAAGGAGTAGATCTTTACAGTGTAATTTGATTCCCCTGTACTTTTAGAGGCTGTTGGAACAGCAATAATTGAATTAAATTCGCTTGTTTAGAATGTTGAGAATGACATGAATTGAACTCGTGGGTGGATTTAAACCCAACTTTCTTTATTAATTCAATTCACGCAGCAACACCCGTGAATTGAATTAATCAACAGCCAAAGCACCCCAGCAGTAGAAATATAAATATATATATAAATAACAAATAACAATATTAACAATAATAATAATAATAATATAAATAACAATAATAATAATAATCATCGTAATAATATAAATAACAATAATAATAATAACAATAATAATAAGGTTAAATAATAATAACAACAACAACAATAACAATTTATAATAATAATAATAATAACAATAATAATAATTAAAAAACAATTAATAATAATGGTAACAATAATAATAACAACAACAACAACAACAAATTTAGAAGAAGAAAATTAATTTCGTTTAATAATAATAAATAAATTATAAACAACAAATAATAATAATAATAACAACTAATAATAATATAAATATATATATATATATATAACAAATAACAATAATAATAATAATAACAATAATAATAAGTAAGTGTGAATGATTATTAGTTAATATTATTTTTTTAGTAAGAGGTAAATATGTCATATGAAATAATTAAATTTAATTATAATCTTATTGGATTTGTTCTGAATAATGTAATTAAATTTAATTCTAATATTTCTAGATTTGTTCAAAATAGTATAAATTGAATTTAATTCTAATTCCATTAAAGAATTTAATTTACTGTGTTTCAAAATAGCATATTAGTTTTGGCTTTTTGAGTTTCGAAACCTGTGTGCAGAAGCATCAGTGTTGAGTTTTGTGGAACATCAGTTACTGGAGAAGCTCTTTCAGAGCTGCGGGATCTTATTTCACGCACTTTCCACAAAAATCATGAAGGTTTGTAGCTATTGACTTTTGAATGCTTGCTTTCTTTTGAATTTTGTGTTTATCAAACATCTACAGTCAATACCGTATTGCTATTGGCATTTCGTTGTGGTTAGGAAATTCTCTCTAATGACTGATTTCTCTCGAGTAGTTCGATGATGTGGGTTTTTTGATGCCTATTTTACTTTGTGTTATGTGTTCCTTGTGTGCAAATTCATCTTAACCCTTGTAAACTATGTACACATTCTTAATCTTTGAGAGAATGAGGTTCATCACTATCATGTTCAGAATAGCTAGGATTTCATAAGAAGATGCCATTCATTTAATCTCTAAAGCTGGCGTGGAGACACATAAGAACTCTTGAATAGAGATGGACATGGAAAGGAGATTTAAATCCAGTTCCTTAGGTGTTTGTATCTTCTGAATTTGGCATATTGGAGAGAATCACTTCCCAGTTCTAAACAAATGGTTTTTTTACTGAATTTACTTGTAATTGTTGCTGTAAAGACCATGGTATATGTATTCTGTTTTGAGTTGTTTTGCTCTGTTTTGATATAGCAACCATTAGCTTAATTGCTTGTCCATCTTTTTTATTTCCTTGTGCAATGTCTTTAGGCAACTGCAGAATTAAATATCAAGACCAAGAATTGAGAGAAGCTCTAAGCACTTTCTATAGAAGATCTGATAACTATCCTGGTAACTGATATCTTTGTTGCTGTGACAACAGTCGCGACTATAAACAGCTGCTGGATTGGACATTTATAAAGCATGTAGTTATGGTTGCAGATTCCCAATGCACTTGACAGCAAAGTTACTCTGAATTTTGACCATATAAAACAAGGTCTAAAAGTTTATGAAGGTAAGCTGTATCTTTGTTTGACGTTGTTGCTTGAAGGTAATTTATCCTGTTTTTCTTCTGTATTATGATCATAATTGATCATTTTCTTTCTTCCGGACCTAAAGAAAATATATTCAGTTCCAGCTAGTAACATTAGTAAATCTGAAGACATCAAGCAGGTGCTAGAGGAGCTTGGAATTGAGAAATGAAAGTAAACTGCACTTCATGGAGGAGTTGGTGAGGAGGAACAAAATCAAAGGACTGCTGCCCTAGCTGCAATTTTCGCTGCTAGGTCACAAATTAAAGAGAATGGAAATAAGATTCAAATGTAGAAACCAAAGCTCCTTCAGGTTTTAAGATTGTAAATGCTGCATCTGCTTCATTACATGGAAGAAGTGCTGTGGCAACCAAAACTGCATTTAGTGATAAAACAACTGCCTGGATACTCATGCATATTGCTGGTGAGTAAATAAAAGATTTGTCAGTTTTTTCACTTTGAATGTTTATTTAACACAAAATCAAATAATATGACCCAATCAATGATCACTTTGGAGCATGAAATTGAAGAGTCTGGAGGATTAATAATCTGTTGTTCTAATTTCTTGGCCTTAGTTTCTTATCTGGCACTTTCTATTTGACTTAATTGCATCGGTTTCTCCACCATGATGTGCACTTCCAGTGTTAGTCAGGACCTGAACAGTTTTGTTTTGATGTGCTGTTATCTTGACTTTTTTTTTCCCAGAAAGGTTATGCTCAGTTGCTTACAACACATGGTAATGTTAACATTGAGCTGCACTGTGATATAACCCCAATAACATGTAAGAATTTTATCGCCTTTTGGACGTGGATACTACGATGAACTACCTTCCAGTAGACTTAATATGATATTTTTTTGGTATTTGAGATGCTCTTAGAACATGTATGTTGAATAGGTCATATCCACTTTGCGCAGGAATTTTATGATTCAAGGTGGTCATCCTGCTGTGCTGGGACTGAGAGGCAAGGTGAATCTATATGGGGTGATATGGTAATTTCTTCGCATTTGGGATACTCTTGGAACATGCATGTTGAATTTTCACATCCACTTTGTGCAGGAATTTTATCCTTCCAGGTGGCGACTCTACCGGGACTGGGAGAAGAGGCAAATCATGGTTGAGCAGTTGATGGCTTGACTGTATTAGCTGCAAGGTGAAAGTTCCTATTGATTTTTGCTTGCACAGCTAACCGTAAACATTACACATATTATTTCCTGGTCAAAAGTATATATTTAGTTTTCTAGCAATACTTTATGAATCTTCAATCTTCTTACTATAGTTGAGAAGTTTAGTACTGTGTATCTCAATCCTTACACAAAACCTGACCAGGAAGAAGAGCAGGACAAGGTCAAACACGGGCAAGGTGCTTAGTAGGAGGAAAAATGTCATTTATACACCCTTTCTTTTCACTGCTGTCATTTAAGTTGGTTGACTTTAACTGAGAATCACATTAGTGTGGAGGTTGGATTGTGTTAGAGCAATCTGGATACAATACAATTGAATCTAGAGATGATGGTGGTGGTGGGAAACATTTGAAAACAACGAATTCTCCAACTGAAGCTGCGGCCAGTCATTGAAACCGGTTGAACTATGATTGCTCTGGCAAAGAAATGAATATTCATACTTCTCAGGAATGGTGAGAATCCCTGTATCTTGCAATGGTGGGGGAATATTAGTCAGTATTGTATCAGTTGAACTGTAAAAATTTCTTGACAGGTGGTGAAACTTGAAATGTAAAATTCTGAGACAGCATTTGTTTAGCATAGGGAATTGTTTTTGAAGTTTGCATGTACAATAAGGTTATAGAATTAGTTCTGAGCAATTGCAGACTTGTGTTAGAAAGTGCTTGTGCCTCTGCCACAAGTATGTGCCAAAGTGACCATGTGTAAAGTGAAAGGGAAGCTAAAGTGCCAACTTCCTTTCCTTATTGCAGCCTTTGAACATAAACACATTATTGAGTGTGAATTGTCATAATCTCCTGGTGGAATCTCTGGACCATTATAGTTGCTGCTTTCTCACCAGTTACATCTCTGCTTTCAATATAATAAGACTCTATTTATTTTCATATCAAGTCCTAACTTTTACCACCACAAACCTTTGGTGATTATCCAATGCATGAACTCCCATTTGATAGCTTTCAAGTTGTGTAAAAACACATATTATTACATCACATGTGTTTTAAAAATTAGATCATTATAAAATTGATACACACTAAAGATTGAACAAAATTAAATTTAAAATATTATTGAAAAATAGGATTATCTTTTTCAATCAAAGAACTTAAAGTTTAATTTAAATTTTAATTAAAAAAATTGTTAAATAAAAGCTAACTGGGTTATTCTGGTTTATGAAAACATATAATTTATAAAAATTGGTTCATTAATTAATAAATCAATTATTTTTTAGTAATAATGATTACTAAGATAAATCAAATTCAAAAATTAACTGATTCAAAATTTTAGAAATTAAACTGGTCATACTTGTTTATTTTTTAATCATTAAATTTTTCATTTTTTATAAAAGATAAGTATATAAAAAATTCTAAGTTCTCACTTTTTATAAAGCGAAAAAGAAAAATGTACTCAGATAGGTTGTTGTCTACTCATCAGTGTCCTTTTCTTCGAAAGCATTTTAGGAGACTGCAACCATTTCTTGCTGTTTAAGTTGTATTCTGATTTCATGCTGTAAATTCTGTCTGTCAATTCACCACAATTTGAGCGCATAACGTTGTAGGTATGAATTTTGTTGATATACGGAACCTAAGAATTTAATGTCTTTTTTTTTGTTTAAATCGGGGAATAAGTAGTTGCTATCTTTGGACGCATCGGGTAAAACTCTATATTAATATAATAACCTGCAAATCATGTCAATTGGGTACTTCGCACTAAACAAGTTTTATTTGACAAGCTCAATCGAGAGAGCGTAAATAGGAGGGTTTAAACACAAAACCTTTTGGCCCCATACCCCTCTACTCCGCCAACTCAACTACTCCTTAAATGACGTACTGTCTAATATAACAATTTGATCAATATATATTTAAAAAGTACTCATAAATTATATAATTTAAAGTTAAATGAGTCTGAATTAAATGAAATCATTTAGATTAATTTGTTGAATTTGGCTTAATTTAAATTTTAATAAATTTAGATTAAAAATATTGATTTCAAACTAAAGCTTTAACCTTGATAACAAACAATTTCCAATTCCAAGTAGAATAGGAAACATATATGTAAGAAAACAAGTTTTATGGATTAGAAAATGGTTTTGTTTGTGAAATTTATGGAAGCTGATTGGCACAAACTTTAGTGAATCTTTTGTCACTGAAATGAAAACACAAAAAATGCTTTTACCTGACAGCTAAATGACAAATGCAAATCTCCACCAAAAACTCATCTTATTTTTCATTCAATGTTTTAAAAATCGGATCGGTGATTGAACCGTAGAAGCAACTGATTCAAGGGTTAATGGTTCAACCGGAATTCAACTGTGGTTGAACCAGTGATTAATAAATATATAAATTTTTATTTTATATATTATATATAACATATTATTTAATTATTTATTTATCTAAT
>JANZLX010000213.1:3995171-4006473 GCA_025531955.1 Erythroxylum orinocense | reverse complement strand
AAAGATTAAAAAAAGATCACTAATCATAATATTCATTCAAGTTGAAATCATTAAAATCAAGGCATTTTAAATAGACCTGTCGGTTATTTCTTTTACCGGTTCAACAGTTTTTATCGATCCAATCGCAAAATAAACGGGTCAATTACTCACAAAAAATACGAGCTAAACCGGACCGTTTCATGCTCCGGTTCACCGATTTTTCGGTCCGACCGACTGGTTCGGTCTGGTTTTTAAAACACTGCTCCCATCCAAACATAAGAATAACATCATAATGTCACCATATCTCCATTTCTTTTTTTCCCCCCCAAAACTTGCACAGAGCTATGCTTAGTTCACTTTAGAGAATAATAATAAGAATTATAATTAACATAGTGATGACTTTCATTCCTTATTATATTGAAAAGTCCATAGTATTGCTCTAAAAGGAGATATAAAATTACTGTTCATCTAATTATAATATACTACCGACTATCTTTTTCATTCGTTTCTTCTTATACTAACTAATCAAACACTGCTTTAATGTTTTTAGTGTTAGAGTTTAATTTCATAGGAGGTATTTAAAGAAGTATTTAAATAACTAAGATAAATTTACACGGTAAAAAACAAAAAAATTTCTGTAGTTTAAGAAATATTAAAAAAATTTCAGAAAAATCTTTCAAAATTTTTTTAAACTCTTCTTTTAGACTTCAAATAGAAAATAACGACAAAATAGAACGTGAAGCAATTCAATGTTATTTATATGATGATTCATCCCAAAGTCTTAAACTTTATTGAACTAACTAAATCTAAATTAAATGAATAATTTATTATAATTATCTTATATTATTTATTCAAGTTAAATTTAACTCATTTAGATCGAATTTAAAAATTGAATTGAGTTATCATATTATTAATGTTTTTCCAACTTTGATTAGCCGATGGATTTGTTTAAACAAGTTGTTTTAACTAGTTTGGTGTCGTAATTTTTCTGTGTGCCTTTCGAAATTACTCTGTGTTAAAGGTGAATCTGAAATAAGTGAAGCGGAATACACAAGTATTAAACCTTTTAGACCTGAACCAGTATCACAAATAACACCGGTTTAGCCAATTGCACAGGCCATAACTAAGCTTACTTCATAACCTTGGTTTATATTAGATGATCTACCCTCAAAGAAATGGAGGGATAGAATCTATTTTTACACTTTATGTCAAGTCAAGTTTGTACAAACTTAAACTCGAAATTGACTCATAATTCAGTTGAATCTATTAACTTTGAACTGGATTAAGCCTATTAAATTTGAACCGAGCTAAGTATATTGACTTTGAATCGGTCGAATTAAACCCTAACCCTATTAGCGTCGGTCGACCTCGCAAAACCTCTGGTCAAAGACGTGCTGACCGAGTCCTTTAGTTTCTTACATGGCACGGCAAGTCAGAAGTTGAACTCAGCTTACGTAGCAAAACAGGAACCTTCGCAATTTCGACTTGATTAGTTGTTCAACTAAACCGTCCAAAGAGATAATGTAAGAAGAGCAAAGTTGTCATTAGCAAACCCAACAAAGAAAAAGATTTGGATTGTAGTTAAGGCAGTGACGTTCCATCTACAATCTAATTTTTTTTTTATAATTATGATATATAAAAAGGTCACAATAATTTAGGCCACACAACACCTTTTGACTCTTCACGTTTTGTCTACCTACACAATACTTTTCAATACTTACCACAAAATTGGATTTTTTAAGACAAGATTAGTATTTATATGAAATTAATAAAGATATACTCCCTCCAATTTATAATAAGTGTCGTTTTAGATACAATTTAATTATTTAAAATAAGTGTCATTCTTGACTTTGTATGCATGTTTATAATTTTACTTCCAAAATTAACCTTTCATTTCTCTATCATCTTAATTACAGGGATCACAATTTCAAAGCAATTTAATATGCAATTTCTCTCACATGCTAATTATTGCAAATTATCTTTTCAATGCATTTCATCATGTTTCTTTTTTATTTGCTTCAAAACCTTTCAGTTCTCAACAACATTCATTTATTTATTTTCATATAAAAGCTCTACACATAATCTACAAGTATAATCTACAAGCAAATATGAATATATATTTATATTCTACAGTAGCAGCAATTTGTTCCACGTCCCATTTGCTACAGACAAACACGTTTTTGGAGGATTATTGTTTCTGCTAGTGCTTCTCCCAAAGAGCACTAGCTGGCACTGTGTGTGCTGTAAGAAAGAGACTAAGAGCATTAGTTGGCACTATGCTCTCTTGACAAATCTGATTTAAAATCATAATGGTGGAGACGAAGGGACGCCCGTATAAACTGTCTAAACCGAAGATGAAGAGTTGCAGTGCTTAAATAAATTGGAACTTTAAAAGTTGAAACATCGAAACTCTAAAAGTATTAATTATTTTATTTTTTTATCAATCATTTAAGATGTTGATTATAGCGTTATCAACCATTTATAATTTTAGAGGAGTAACTTTATGGGAGTATTAATAAGGGTATATCTGATATTTCATTAATTTTCTTAATAAGCGTGTATTTTTCTAAAACGACTTTTATTATGAATCAGAGAGAGTACTAAATTATCAAGAAAACGTGAAAAAAAAGTGAAAATTAAAGAGGAATTATCGGAAAAACATGAAAATTAAAGAGATTTCTTAATATACAATCTTATTAAAAGATATAAAATTATTATATATTTGGTGGGAGCACTTGAATTGGGAAATTGAGAACTTACCCGCTCCTCCTCCTTCTTCTCCTCCTTCTGAGTGCAATGATGGTGTCCAATAAACAAGAGTTCCTTAAAACGGTTCTCTAGACATAAGAGAACAAAAACTTATCTACACATTGAGTTCACTTAATGATTTAGCTTAAGTGTGTTTTAGCTCCTTAATTTGTATTAAAAAATGATTAATTCAGGAGCCCAAGGACAAGCAGGAGCAGGCAAAACACTTCTTTCCCTGGTGGAAAAAAAGAAGAAGAAAAGAACAAAAGAGATCTTGTTGATCTAATATTGCTATATAGTAGACACACCCTACCCTCTAAACCTGGACCACATAACCCAAAATATGTTTAGGATCTCTCCATCTCGAGTTCAAAGAAGCTGAAACAATCACATTACAGAAAAAGGCTATATACATATGTAGCACTTATACACAAAAATGAATAGACATCTGTAGGCATGTAGGGCAATCAAATACGAATATGCTGATATTGTTTCTGGTGAGAATTAAGGTTTAGGGTAAGGACAAAGAAGGTAGAGACAACAAAAGACCAAGTTGTATATAATGTGGTTGGAGATGCAATGATCGTTTATCAGAGTTTGAGTTGGGGGTATGAAGACAACTCAGAAAAAAAACAAGGGTGCAAGTCAAATGAGTTGAGAGATTGTGTTATGAAATGGAATTGGAGGAGGTAGCTAAATATGGTTTTGGATTTCATTGAGAAATGTATATTATACTGAAAAAAGTGGACAAGCATGCATGTACTATATCTTTTATAAATAAAATATATAATTATAATTTTTCGATATATATAACAATCTTTAACTTTAAATTACGCGATTTTAATAAATTATTTAACATGTAAACTATCGTCTTAAATTAATATGAATTATAATTTTATTTATTATAATTCACTGGTTAATATTTTAAATTAAAATTTTAATTCATTAGTTGAACCAAAGTCATAGATTTTAGAAAAAAGATTAGAATTATTGGTACATGATATAAAATAAGTTTCAACATGTATCTAATGTTAGATTAACTATGCATGTTTTTTAAAAATGATTTGAACCACTCTTTTGAAGAGCATGCACGGCCTAGATATTGGAGAAAGGATGGGAATTAGTAGTAGTATATGGCATAAAAGAGGTAGTGGAGGGGTTAATGTTAAGAGTATAGAAAAAGGGAAAGGTAAAGAAATTTGGCAGAGTTTGGAGATGGATTAGGAGGCAAAGGAATGTGTTGGGAGAGTGGTTTTGATGATGATATGCACGCCGGCAGCTTTAGCCAACACTCTGTCTCTCTATCTCTCTAAACCCTATTGGCACGCCTGCACCTCAGTCACTCACTCTCTATCCACTAAAAAAAAACCCTATGCGTTCAAAACACTTTCAATGTCTTTCTCTCCATGTAAGGCATGAATAAAGCTAACCCACTAAGCAAATCTGTGATCTCTTACGTACCTTATTGTTGTCTTTGTTTTCCTTTTCTTCGTTTTCCTCTCATCTTTTGTCAGACAACACTTACCTATTTTCTATACATTAACCATTCCATACCCACCTTCTGTGTCTTTTTAAAGAGTAACCTATATTAGTCTATACGATATGCTATGTTTTGTGTATTAAAGATAGGAATACTGAACTATTCTCATCGGTTACATAAAAAGAAAAGTAGATTTATATTCTTATAGATTCCTCTACCCTTTATCAGCAGCAGCTCTCTCTGTATCTGTACCTCTTCTATTCTACACTTCAATTATCTTAAGTTTATAGGGTTGCAGCCCAAAAAAAGATAGAGAGAGAGAGAGAGAAAATCCAACTTGAAAGATCCTAACTTTAATCATTTCTCTGCCCCAATTCTACAGTTAAAAACACAAACACCCATCCCTCTCTTCACTCTCCAACAAAAGATCAACAACCCAAGTTTTTATATTTGATGTGGGTCTTTGTACATGTTAAATGGATACCTTGTTCAGACTAGTCAATCTCCAGCAATCCGATCAATCTTTCAATTCTACTAGCAGAACCTCCAGTAGCTCCAGATCCTCAAGACAAAACCATAGCAGTAACCAGTATCAGTACCAGCAAGAAGACGAAGAATGCTTCAATTTTTTCATGGATGAAGAAGACTTCTCTTCGTCTTCTTCTAGGCATTACTATCCTTATCACCATCAACAACAATATCATCAACACACTCCATCCTCTACCACTACCACTAACACCAGCACCCAAACAACTACTCATCCTCCACTTGACTCCACCGACTTCTCCGTCTCTCTTTCTGGTGACCTCAACTTTGATTTCTCCAGCAATTGGTCCACGGACATCCTACTCGAAGCTGCTCGGGCCATCGCCGATAAGAATAGCGCTCGTCTTCAACAGTTGATATTGATGCTTAACGAACTATGCTCTCCTTATGGTGACACCGAACAAAAGCTTGCTTCTTACTTCCTCCAAGCTTTGTTCTGTCGCATGACTGATTCTGGAGAAAGGTGCTACCGTAGTTTAGCGTCAGCTTCGGATAAAACATGCTCTTTTGAGTCCACAAGGAAAATGGTATTGAAGTTTCAAGAGGTGAGTCCTTGGACTACTTTTGGTCATGTTTCGTGTAATGGTGCAATCATGGAAGCTTTTGAAGGTGAAAATAAATTGCATATTATTGATATAAGCAACACATATTGCACCCAATGGCCTACTTTGCTCGAAGCTCTCGCAACACGCACCGAAGAGACACCCCACTTGAGGTTAACCACTGTTGTGACAACCAAAACCAGTGAAGTTAGTTCAAGCAATGGACGATTAGCTGCAGTTCAAAGATTAATGAAAGAAATAGGAAACAGAATGGAAAAATTTGCAAGGCTTATGGGTGTTCCATTTAAATTCAATGTCATACACCACGCAGGCGATCTATATGACCTAAACTTCGCCGAGTTAGACATTAAAGATGATGAAGCTTTGGCGATCAACTGCGTTGGTGCTTTACACTCGATCAGTTCAGCGTCCAATCGCAGAGACTATGTCATCTCAAATTTCAGAAGATTACAGCCGAGAATCATCACTGTGGTCGAAGAGGAAGCTGATCTCGAGGTGGGCATTGATGGGTTAGAGTTCTTAAAAGGTTTTCAAGAATGCCTACGATGGTTTAGGGTTTACTTCGAGTCATTAGATGAGAGCTTCCCAAGAACAAGCAATGAAAGATTGATGCTTGAAAGAGCAGCAGGGAGGGCCATCGTTGACTTGATAGCATGTCCACCGTCTGATTCCGTTGAACGGAGGGAGACGGCGTCTCGGTGGTCGGGACGGTTGCATGCCTGCGGGTTCACTACGGTGACTTTCAGCGACGAGCTGTGCGACGACGTACGGGCCTTGTTGAAGAGGTATAGGGAGGGTTGGTCAATGACACAGTGCGGGGATGGTGGTATGTTCCTGTCTTGGAAGGACCATCCTGTTGTGTGGGCTTGTGCCTGGAGACCCTTCTGATTGATTGATCAGCGTGATGGTTTCATCTCTTTTCCCTTTTTTAGATTTTTTTGGGTTGAAGTTTAGTGGCGTGAATGGCACGTGTGATGCGTTCTTTTGACACGTGCATGAAAGTGATCATATCATGTGTGGGGATGGTGGAGAAAAAGATAGAAAGGTTTGGGTACGGAATTTGCTTTGATTTGAAAAAAAAAATGAAGTAAATTATTTACTTTTCATCAACCTTTGTTTGATTACATTTTTTTTACGGATTGATTAAATATGATTTTTAATTTGAAGTATATATAAATTTCTTCAATTTTGGCATATATTTCTTGAAAATGGCTTTAGCTTAAATGGGATAATTTAAAGAGTTAAATTAGGTTGAATTGAATGGCATTTTCATATATTTAAATTTCAAATAAAATTTTGGAATCTAAAAAGATTAAGTTGAGTCTTTATTTATAATTTTTTGAAAAATTATAAACACTAACTAATAAATATTTTTATTAAACTTTCTCAAATCCTATATTAGCAGAATTTTTATTGAAATGTTGTTGTCGTAAATCACCTATTTTACTTCACAAATCTAACACTTGTCATTTCTAATTTGAGTAGGTTGGTCAAATTTGGGGATGAAAGTTATTGGTAGATAAATTGTAATAATAATCATGCGTAAAATCACACACTTAAAGTATCGAAATAAAGAAAAAACAACACAAAGATTTAACGAAGCTATATCAATGATGCCTACATCTTCGGGCAAGAGCAGAGAGAATTTTATTATAAAAAAACGATACAAATAGAATCCTTTTCATCTAAGTTTTTATTTTTCTTTAAATAATAAACCTCTTGTGCCTCCTAAAACTAAATCGGTCTAACCCAACTAGTTCTATAGGTTTTTGTTTTCTCCAATTCAGGTCACACCGCGAGTTTATCAGGCAAGGTTGCCATTCAGATCTACCAAATTTTAAGACAAAATAACAACAGTTTCGTTTATTCTTCTAAAGCCAAAAGACATGCATTTAATTAGCAGCTAATGAACAGATACAAAGTTTAAGATTCATGTCTTGGTGTATATTACAAGATGTTAGGAGCCAACATTTGACTTATAATGCCGTGTCATCTGCTGTCTGTGGAATTAAGCAGACAATTGAGACAAAAAGCCATATTTTCTTAACTTTAATGGTTTGGTTCTATCCCTTTTAAAATTTGGTGCTTTCTCTTTGTTTTTTCCAAGTTTCGAAATGGGTTTGGTATTTGGTGACATCAACGAATACGAGTGATGTACTTAATCACTTGTAATAACTAATTGAAAGTTGTTAGAATCTTACACCACCACTGCAAAAGTTATTAGGATTGGTTAACTCTTTAATAGAACCCTTTTCTTAAATGAATGTATTCCTTCCGATTTATAATAAGTGTCGTTTTAAAAGAATGCACACTTATTAAGAAAGTTAATGAAATGTTTGATATACCCTTATTAATTACATGTTAAAGTACTTTGAAAATATAATATGTGTAATCTGTGTAATTAAGATGTGAGAGAAATTAAAGGTTAATTTTGAAAGTAAAATTATAAACATACATATAAAGTCAAGAATGACACTTATTTTGAATAATTAAAATGTATCTAAAACGACACTTATTATGAATCAGAGGGAGTAATATACTAATGATATAAAAATCAGACCGAAAATTAAATAAGTAAGATAAAAAGTTTAAGATTTAAAAAGTTCAATCAGTATTAGACCGTCATAAAATTAACTAAAGATTAAATAAAATTAAAGAATTTGAAATATGATTGAAAGAGATTGTCTTTATCTATCGAAAAAAGATATTATTACATAAAAATTAATTGATTTATTTTAATTTATAAGAAATTATTAATTGAAAAAAATTGACAGATTAATTAATAAATTAGTTGTTTTTAATAACATGAGTTATTAAAATAAATCAAACTAGAAAGTTGAAAATTGAACCGAAAAATTTAACGATTCAAAGTTTTTACTGTTGAATCGATTAAATCAGTTAGAATTTTAATCATTGTATTATACTTAGCCCCTTTTCTTTTCTTTTTTATAATTTTACTACTAAATGAGTAAAATTTTTATAAAAGATTGAATTAGGAAAGACTTTCAAAGTTCTCTTCGTAAGTCTAATGATGGGTTAGAAGTATAAAAATAAGTTATATTTTTTCTTATAAAATAATTTCTATTTAAATAAAAATTTTAAGTATCCATAATAATCTGTAAATTATTTATTTATTAAGTTACTTATAGAATTAAGGCTAATTTAAAATATACTTAATTTTGTAATACTAACCCGAATTTTAAAAAGTAGTATTAAAATATTTAAATTTGTAATTTTTAACGAAATTTAAAGTTAGGACCATTTAAACATTTTAAATAATTACTTAAATTTAATCTCAGAATTGAGAAATCTCTTTTTCGTGACATATAATTTACTTAAAATAAAACTTTTAGAGAGATTTCTCAAAAAAAAAAAAAGTATTCCAATTTAGACTCTAGATTTGATTTTGGCAACAATGAGAATAGAAAATCATTACTTTTAAGCACTCAAACTAACTTGTAGTGGCCAGCATATTCTTGTGCATATAAGGGTGTTTCTCAATACCTTGTTTTGATGCCTAACACTCCATCTTCCACACCAGCTTTACAGCCATTGATAAACTGAAGGATCCCACCACCAACTCTCTTATCTAAAGACGTGGCCCCTCAAACCTCAAGAAAGCAATTTCAATTCCCTTCATGGTGGCAGTGGTAAGGAAGTTCAAGAAGCTTGGTACTTTTTTGGCCTTTTGAAATAGACCAAATGAAAGTTCCTATTAGTGGGAGCTTCTTTTTAGGCTTCCTCTTCACATCTCAATCGTTTTGATGAGACTTGCCTGCTTCTTCCAGCTTAACATTACCCCACTCCTTTTGTTTGCTCACTTTCTTTTTTCTTTGTATCACTTTTCTTTCTCCAATGCCAATTCACTCAAAGTCTTTTTATTTCCTTTTGTGGTGTTCTACACCAATAAAAGTAGCTGCTTTATGTTCATGACCATAACCAATGCAAAATCATGTTTACTAATTGCTAACATACTATTGTAATAATAAAATTGTGAATGCGTTTATTACGATTCGTAAAAATTATTTACTCGAGACGGTCCCTTTATTCGTAGATTCAATATTGAACCGTATATTACTTAATAGTAAATTTAAATTTAATAGGGTTTAAACTAAGGTTTAATATGCTTTAAACAAGGGTTGTTCCTAAATCACCCTATCTTCCAAGTGTACTTTGATGTGATAATTTTCTCTCTTTCAAAAAGATACATAGGCCCATGTATCTTCTTTAATGGGGTTAAACGCTTTAAGTCGTTTGATTTCTTTTTCACCATTGACTAAGACCTGGTAGCTGTCGAAGCTTTTGCTTAAATGGGACCAAGTTTTGAAGCAAAAAGAGTGAGGAAGGAGTGGTGGTTTCTGGTTTGGCTTTAGAAGCTTAACTTCCGTGCAATGGCTTTCGGCTTTATGGCCTTAGAGCACATGCTATGCGTACTTTAGCCTCTGGTATTATTGGCATACCAAAACTTCTTTTTTCTTCATTATTTCTAGTGGGTGACTGATAAGCTGCAGCATCTCCCCCACACTCGAGCAAAAGAAGATATAAGAGGTTGCATTTGCATACCTTTTCTAAAAGCTCTAGACTTTAACATCCTAAATTATTTTACCACGTAGTAAAGACGATATGGTTATCAGACAGAGAGACAGAAGCCTGCTACTTGTTTTCTTTGAGTTCAGATCCTCCGTACAGCTTTACTCTGTCTTATTCTGTCTCATAAAATCTCAATTATTTATTTTGCGGGTCTCATGCAAGATACACATAAATAAATGGCTGAGATTTGTTGAACATAATAAGACACCATAATATTAGACAAAAGATCTTGACTCGTTTTCTTTATAAACGGTATGAACACTTTGTACGTAGTTGCCATCACAAAATCATCAAATACAGTTCACAACAGTAACGTACTCTAATTAAGTTTAATAAAAAGGTATTATTGAAAAAATAAAAAACTTAATAAAGAAACAAACATAGAAATTTATGTTAAAAAAACCTCACAAAATATAAAAAATCACATGCTAAATTGACAAATAATTCACTAATCACAAATAATGATTTACAAGATCTGATTTTTCACCTCACGACAACATATTGTCTTACAAAAATTTAAGATTGAAATCAAAGTTGATATTAAAATCAACAAACTAACTACTCAATCCCAAATTTTTTGGTGTTTTGGCTTCTTCCAATGAACAAACCTAAATCTTCTCTTTTATATTTCAAGTTAAGTTTTCTGTAACATATACGATCACGTACATGACCACGTAAATGATTGCGTATTTTCTAATGTCACTTAAATTGCATACTTACACGATTACAGAAAGCTATACGGTCGTCACACATGGTCCTATATATCATCTACATGAGTGTGTAAACGATCATATATGTCTTTACTCTTCACATGTTTAAAATGACTTACACATTTGATCTACACAGTTGTGTAAATCAAGGGCATGGACCTGTAACACCCTACAGGCTACATGACCTTTTATCTCTCTGGAAGAACTTTTTCTATCTTATCTTAATGTGTTCGTCATTCTCACAAAAGCTTGCTCTGTTGTAATGTTATTTGAGTGTTGGTTCAAATTCAATTTGATTTTGTGTTAAATAAAAAAAATGTAATATAACCAATATTTAAACTTTTTTAGATCTTCAAATTTTGGTTCAATAATTTAAGCTTTTTTAATTAATTTTGAATTTCACGTAAATTTTAATTAATTGGCATTTATTTATTTTTACTTTAAACTAAATAAACGCTATTTACAATGAAAGAACTGTTATCACTTTCACGATCATAGTTTTGAGATATGTTGAAATTAGAAAAGAGTATTTGTTAGGTGCTTTAGAGACTTTATACTGATTTTGTTATTAAAAATTTCATAATTTATGAACTGAGTATCATTATCTTATACTCCCTTCGATTCATAATAAGTGTCGTTTTAGAGGAATGCACATTTATTAAGAAAGTTAATGAAATATCTGATAT
>JANZLX010000213.1:3956668-3985935 GCA_025531955.1 Erythroxylum orinocense | reverse complement strand
GTCTGAGGTTTCTGATGCTTGAATGCAATATTGAAGTGCTACTTGTATGTGAACATGATGAAATAAGTGCTTCTAAAAGTGATATTTGAATGCCGCACCTACTTCTGAAGAAAAATATGAACATTCATGTGAATGAAAGAATGATTCTTAACTTAAATGTTGAATACCGGACTAAGGTCCGATTACATATGAAAGTGACTGATTGATCATATGTGATTGATGCATTCCATTCCATGAATGTATGAAACATAAAGACAGTTGTGACCAGAGTCGCTAGAGAAAAAAAGCTTAAAGCTCGATATGTGATAAGAGCCTCAGGCTCAGTTGTAAATATACCCAGTATCCACTAAGGATATGGGACATTATCTGATACAGCTCGATATCCACAAGAGATATGGGCCAGCTCGGCATCCACTAAGGGATATAGGCCAGGGAAAAAGGCACTCGGTCATAACAAAATAACAAATTGAAAGTGAATCTCATATGCACCGCATATGCATGATATTTATGATTTAAATAGTTTAAATGATTTCTGAATGTGAAATATGTCTGAAGTGAATCTGAAATGAATGTGATTTTATGAATTATATGTGTTATGTGATTAAGTGAGCCATCGATGATGGTCATTCACTGAGTTCGCAAAACTCACCTAAAATTTGCATCTATTTTTTAGGCTCTGAAGAATATCTCATTAGACAAACGGGAGTATACCAACTACATTCAAGTAAGAGATAGAGGTTGGGATCAGATTGCGTATGCATTTATATATATTTTTTGCATCGAATGGAGTCTTCCAAAATTTTTTGTATCATGTGTGTATGGTTATTTCTGTTTTGTAATAACTTTCCAAAGTGGAAAGGTTTGTAAAAGAGACTGATTAAAGTGTAATGACATCTGTGATTTCGAGTTTTATGAAATAAAAGTATGAGTCCGATTTGATTAATGATTTCTGCTTATGCATTTGATAAAAGTGAAAGTAAAAATATTGTATGAAGTTTTAATGAATATTGACTGTTCTAGCATGCCGGTCTTATAGGATTCGCACTCGGACATCACTCAGGATATCGAGGACATGTCTTACAAGGGTGGGTTGCTACACGTCGGTGCTTATCAATGTCTTCTTCACGATCATGAACTTTTGTCAAGCTTTGTAACTCGGGGAATTTATCAAACATGTCCTAGAAGATCGACATAAGCCAAAGCCATGACGTGCAGGGATCGAGCTCTCTGTTTATTTCTTTAGCTCATCTGTTTACTTTTTCCACCATTAGTTCAATTGGACATATCCCCAAAATATCACCTAACTTCTATCCACCTTCGACCAATCCCCAAGCATAGACCAACCACATTTTGCTTTTGTTGGTCACGCGTCCAGATGCGATATGTCTACTCACTTATTAAATCTCAGTGACTTCCTAGTTTGCTTGTCTATACCTTCTTTATATTTCTTTTGCCAATATCATCCATCGTTGTTTTCTAAGTGGGAGTAGCAGCTAAAACACTAGACGAGTCAACCGTCCTCCAGTAACCCATCATTTACTCTCAGCCGTCAACCTGGCAGTCACTTTTGTTAAAATTTTCATTAAACTAGTCATACTTTTGCACATGAAACCTTCCGTTTCAAATACGGTATTTCAACTTTATTTCATTGAATTTTATCCACATACATAAATGTGTGGATAAGATCTAATAAAATATGATAAGAACACTATAATCAGAATAGAAGATTTGTTCTTATACTTTTAAAAATTATCCTATTATAAATACATTGTCATGAGTATGGTCATACATTGAACATTGTCCAACACGTCCTTCTCAATCAAAAGATCATTTTTTTAAATATAAGAAAATCTCTAAATATGATATATCACTATTGTTACTACTGGTTCTATTACTATGAACAATCTTAAGGTAGTACTCAAATAGGTTTTTCCCTCCAATTCCTCCAAGTATAGTCCTTCATTTGTCATTGTTGTTGGCGTTAAGGGTTTTATTGGCATCATTGTGAATGATCTTGAGGCACTACTCAAGCATGTTATCCCTTCCAATTCTTCTACTGCTATGTCTGCCACCATGGTTAATTCTTATAAACTTTATAATTCTATATTTTGTAATCATATGACTACTAATATCAAGCTCCTGTCTTCTCCAAAACCTATTTCTTTCTTACCATCAATCATATAGCAAAAGGTACGAAAATAAGCATCACCCAGACTAGTTATGCATCTACCTCTATTCTTAGTCTTTTCGACACTTCCCAACTTAACCCTCGGTCTTATTTCTGTTGGTTAGTTATGTGAAGCAGACTAAATATCAACTTTTTTCCTTCTAGCTATCTGGTACAAGATTCGAAAAAAGGATAAATTCCTAGAAAAGCTCATAATATGGGTTAATTGTTTGAGTTTACTTTCTTCATCTTCCATCAAATCAATTCCTGCAATTACAATTATTAATTCCTCTATTCATGTATATGTGTCTCGGTCATGCTTCAGCTACTAAAATTCCATCTTTAGTTTCTAGTGTACTTTTAGGTTTTACAAAGTTTGAAAGTGTGCTTGGTTCACTTGGAGGAATGGTAATAAGAATTATAATGACTGTGGTGAGGGATGGAAAATAATACAACTTCCATTCCTCATTATATTGGGAGTTATGGATTATTGCCCTAAAAGGGGATATAGAAATACTATTAATCCAATCATAATATATTACGAACTATCTTTTTTTTTCATTTCTTACTCATTTCTTTCTTCCCATACCAATTAGCAAAGCACCTCTTCGTCATTTAAATGTTTAGATTGTCAACTTGCAAAACAACATGCCTTGTCCTTTAATACTAATGATTATATTTTTGATAGTCTATTTGACTTGATTCATTATGACATTTGAGGTCATTCAGTTGTTTCTTCTGTCAATAGATTTCATTTCTTCGTATTATTTATAGATGAATATTCTAGATTTACCTGGATAGACTTTCTACAACATTATTTTAAGTTATCACAAATTTATATCACATTTGCCACTATAATTAAAACTCAATTTTCTTGCACTATTAAAATTATTCACAAAACAATGCTATAAAGTATCAAGATTCTTCTTTACTTCAATTTCTCAATTAATAAGGCATTGTTGTTCAACGATTATATCCTCATTATTCCTAACATAATGGACAAGTTGAATGAAAAAATGGCCACATTCTTGATCCTATTTAAGTTCTTCTTCTTTTTGCCCCCTCATATCCAAAAAATTTTTAGGGAGAAGCAATTCTTACTGCTGTGTATACCCTAAATTGAATTCCCACTTTAATTCTTCATAGTTTATCTCCTTTTGAAAAATTGTTTGGTAAAACTCGTGATTATTCAATCATGCGTCCCTTTGGTTGTGTTTTGCTTTGTTCTTTTGCAATCTCATGAACGCACAAAATTGGAACCTCGTGCTCAACCATGTTGTTTCCTTGGTTATGGGATAGAACACAAAGGGTATCGCTATTAGGATCCTATTTCAAATAAATTACACATTTCTAATATGTTACCTTCTAGGAAAATACCATGTTATCTTCTCTTTCCAAATCTCATCACTTTGTCACAACTGAATCTTTATTCTTTACTAATTTGTTGAGTTGTTTCCAAATTTTGTTATAGGTAACTCTAATGTACCCAATATGAGCCCGTACCCACCTGTTCCCACAAAATTTGCACCAATTGATGATCTTACACCTATATGTACACTTGATACCACTTTTTGTCATTCTATTTGGGTAAGATAAATTCTTGATCGTCTTATTGATTTTCACTATTATTCTATTATTGTAACTCTCTATGAGCCTCATTTTTACCATGAGGCAAGTACTGAGCCCTAGAGAAAAATCATACTTGATTTAGTTGGTAGTAAATCATACCTCATTCTTGGTAGTAAGTTGTGACTGAAGAACTTCGAGCCCTAGAGAAAAATCATACCTGATTTAGTTGATCTTCCTCCAGTGAGATACATATTGGCTGGAAATAGGTTTACAAAATCAATACTTGTTCTGATGGCTCTATTGAACGTTACAAAGCTTGTTTAGTAGCTAAAGGGTACAGTAAGACTATGGCATTAATTATAAAGAAAACCTTCCTTATGTAACTTGATTAACCTCTATTTGTAGTTTATTAACTATTGTTGCAATTCGAAAATGGCAACTTTTTTAGATGGATGTCAAAAATGTATTTCTTCGTATGATTTGTTAGAAGAGGTTTACATGCATCCTTCTTAAAGATATCATTCTCCTCATAAAGTTTGTAGGCTTCGACGAGCCTGGTATGGATTGAAACAAGCTCCCAAGACTTCCTTTGCAAAATTCAGCTCCACCCTTACTCAGTTGGGCTTTATTTCTGGCCTATATGATTTTGCACTATTCATTCATCAAATTGACCAAGGGATTACTCTTCTATTAATTTATATCAGCTATATCATAATAACAAGTGATGATGCCTCTGGTCTTTCAGAATTATAGCATTACCTTAGTCAGTATTTTGAAATGAAGAATTTGGGTTCTCTTAATTGCCTTTTAGGGCTTGAAGTTTCTTATACTTCTTATGGTTATTATCTCTCTCAAGCCAAATATGCATATAGCCTACTTTCTCGTGTTGGCGTCACTGATAGTAAAATTGTATCAACCCCTTTGGAACACAACTGTAAGCTTACTCTTTTAGATGTCACTCCTTTTGATGATCCCACTTTATATCAATAACTTATTGATAGTTTTGTCTATCTCATTGTTACTTGGTCTGATATCTTATATGTTGTTCATTAGTTTACTTAGTTTATGGATGTTCGTCACTCATCTCATTTTTTCGTCGTTGTCCAAATCTTTTGTTATATAAAAGAAACTATACTTTATGGATTACACTTCTCCACTACCTCCTTGGTATTATCTAGTTATTATGATGCTGACTGGGATAGTGATACAATAGATCATTGTTTTACCATTGTTTATTGTTTCTTTTTGGTGATTCTCTTATCTCTTAATGTAACAAAAAGCAAATTGTTATTGTTCGGTCTAGTATTGAATATGAATATTATGCTCTTACCGATGTTACAATAGAATCACTTTTGTTGCGGTAGTTATTAACTAATATAAATGTCACATGTTCTTCTCTCATTATGTTTTATTATGATAGTAGAAATGTCATGCAAATTTCTTACAATGATGTTTTTTTTATGAACAAACATATTAATTGCCACTTTGTACACCTTCATATTACCCAAGACACCATACATCTTTTCTTATCCCCTCAACCAACCAAATGGCTGACATATTTACGAAAACAAAATTTTCAAGATTTAATTACCAAACTCAAGCTGGTATATACAATCTCATCTTGAATTTGAGAGAAGGGTGAAGATTCAAATTAAACATAATTCTTATAAGGTTAGTTGAAATCGTATCTTATGTATATTCATGTATATCATGTACAGTTAACAAGTCTACAAATACTTTGTATATTATATATTAAACATCAATTCAAAAGGCATTATATTTCTAGCATTTTGTTCTTACCTATATCATAAGTCTAAAATACAATCAACTTGAATTTTAGGCATTAATGTCCCTAACACGTGATTGACACAAAGACATCAATGTCAATCAAATGTTTGGGACAACTTGGGAAGAATATTATGGAAAAAAAACAAATAACGTCAACTTGAGTTACTCTAGCTTTCCGTTGGTAGCAAAACAAGTCTCTGTCCAAAGTCAATCATTCCCTAAACAGGCAGGTGTGCTTATGTGTCTGTGTTTGCAGTACAATTTCATCACTCACTTCCATCTCCGACACGGGCCAGTGGTTCACTCACCAATAATAACTCGCCACGTTTCAGATCACCCAATAAAGCATTCCTTAGTAAAGATCTTCTCGGCTCGTCGTACTAAATTCAAACCCTCATCATGGAATCTTCTACTGATTGGCTCATCTAAAGCGAAACTTCCGTAACTACATTCGTTCGAGTGCGGGCGTTTTTAGTGTATGCACCTGTCAGTGGCCTCAAATCCTCTGGTCCTTTCCTCTGTACTTATTTTGTGTCATTGCATTTCAGCCATCCGTTTATGTCAGTGAGATGCAAACGGTCCTTGAAATCATGACCGAAAGAACGACCCAATCATATCCTCGTACTTTGGAAAAATACCTAAATTACCCCCGCAAGTAAATAATACTGTCGACTATTTGTATGCGGTCATTAGCAATCCGAGAGAGGTAGAGGGAGAGGTAGACAAGGGAAGGCCTGAGAGAAAGAGAGGCTTGTGAAAGGTCTTTCTCTTTTGTTTAATCTGTAGACAAAAGGTTGGAACTTTGTAGATCTTTTGTGTTTGATTCTCTCTTATCAGTAATGGGTTTATGGGAAGCTTTCCTTAATTGGCTTAGAAGGTCAGTTCTTCTCCATTTTGTTTCTTATATTTGTAGACGTGTTTGTGTGAACATATGTGGGTATTTCTTGATTGTTTCATGTCTTTGTGCGACTGGTGGGGTGTTGATTTCTGGGTTGTTTTTTGGTTTCACGTAAGGAGGGACCTTGGCCCGTTTGCCGAAATTTTTTCTGATATTTTCTTTTCATAATAATTTGTTAGCGCGAGCAGTTGATGGTTGGACTCTGATTTAATGATACCCTTCCTGCGTCCTAGTTTTTTTGTTTTTGTTTTTCATCGATGGAATCGTGCAATTGAGGTGGCTGAATGGTAGAATAGTGCTTCTTATATTGATGCTGATTCTAGTTCCTGGAGTTAATGTAATTCCCTCTAATAAGGGGAAAGTTTGAATTGGTGGAGATATAAATGGAGAAATTTTCTTGGAGGAAAGGATTGTATTTGAATTCCTGCAGGTTAACATTCAATGAAATTAGTCAAGACCTTGAACGTGGAAACTGTTACTGTTCATACTGTTGCACAAACAAAATAAAATGACGGTAGGAAGTTTCATATCTGCAATTTACGTGCCTTTTAATCTTTTACATGCTAAGGTGGTGATTCTAAATTTTAGAATATTCTTTGCCTTTTGTCATATGTGGATAAGCAGATAATTGGTTCCTCTTGTGTGGACCTCTGGTACATGGATCTTTTCCTCCTCAAGCTCTCGAACAACTTTTAGATAGTTAATTTTTGTGAGTGTTGACATGTCCAATACTCTTTGGGATTCCATTCACTTTAGGAAGTCAACAAATCACCTGGAAGTGCAGATTGTTGATAATGGGAATCCAGCTTAGCTCTGAAGGTTACGTTTCTTAGATATTGCACCATGTGAAAGGAGGGAAATAAACTAAAATAACAGTATCGGTAAAGGAAATGCAAAATTGATAAACTTCGGAGCCGATAGAATATTTAGACTCTTCTTTTGCTGACCTTCCTGGAAGGAGTAAACAGGTTTACTTGTTTCTTCTTTTAATTTCTGCTATAGAGCAAAAGAAAAAAATGTGGCAGCATTCAGTATAGGGTGGGTGATTTTCTAGAGTTATATGGAAAATTCACTACTAAGAATCCATTTTAAGATGTATTCCTGATGATCTTTTTGATGTGGCCTCTGTATTTGTCCTCTTGCAGAAACTCTTTCTTTAATTTCCCCTACTTTTTTCTGATTGTTATACCTTATCAGTCAACATTCTTGTTTGCATCTGAGGGCTGTGACAGACTGAGAAATAGTTAATTTTACCAGATTTAAAAAGACATGTTTGAAATCTCAAGTGTCAAAGTTTGAACAAACTATTTGTCAGGCATTGTTATGGAATTCGTGAGCCTTCTATCATGTAGCTCTAGTATGTTGGCTTCCTATTTGTAGTGGGTAGTATACTAGTTGCATTTCTATCCATTTGTGTCTTATTGCATAACAAAGTTGCACATATCTAATGGAATATGTATTCAACACCATTGCTATTTAGCTCTGCCGAAAAGTGTCTCATCCCAAGGATTTGTCTTCTATTGAAGTGGAATCAAGCTAACTTTTAGCTTTTACGTTGCTTCTGTATTCATTTCACTGACATTTTTTGAGGATACTAATCCTGCAGGTTTTTGTTGTAAATGTAATTGCAGCCTCTTTTTCAAGCAGGAGATGGAGCTATCTTTGATAGGTCTTCAAAATGCTGGAAAAACTTCTCTTGTAAATGTTGTTGCAGTAAGTACATAAATTGCATATCTAATAGTGCCATCTCTGCCCCTTTGTCAAGTTTTAAACTTAAGATTCAAACTAACTTGTTGGTCTTTTTTGTAGACCGGAGGATATAGTGAAGATATGATCCCTACGGTGAGTTACCTATCCAGAAGTTTACAGCTTTCATTTCCCAAATCCATTCTTTCAAAAGGATTATAGCTACACTTCTGCCAGCATCCCTTTTGCAGTTCATTGACTAAATTTAATCAAGATAGGTGCCATATCTGTTAGTGTTTTAGCCACTATGATATCAATCTATGGATTATCATTCATCTTCAGGTAGGATTCAACATGAGGAAAGTAACCAAAGGAAATGTCACCATAAAGTTGTGGGATCTTGGAGGTCAACCTAGATTCCGTAGCATGTGGGAGAGATATTGCCGTGCAGTTTCAGCTATTGTGTATGCATTTACTCCTGATTCATTTAGCTCTTGATAATTGCCAAATAACTGGTAGTCTTCCTCTGGGGGCTTAGTTCTTACAATGTTTGCAATATCTGTAGTTGTATCAATATTTATTGATAAAAATGTTCTGGAAACTTGGTTGATTATTTTCGTTCCCTCCTTTTATCTTGTGGTACAGAGTCATTAAAAGTTTTTAGATCCTGAAATTCTATCGCTGGTTCATTAAGACCAACGCCAAAGGGTCTATATTCAGTTAGACAATTATCAGATGCAATTGTTTTTCTTTTGTAGAGCTTTGACTTGAATGGATCTTATGAAATCGACCTCGACATGAACTTTTACGTCTTTCATGTATTCGTTTAGATGTGAATTGAACATTTTTGGAACACAGACGTTACTGATAAACATTGGTTATCCGTGGAACTGAAATTAAGATGAAATGTGTTTGTATTTTGCTGATAAACATTGGTTAATGCATAGTTATGTGGTTGATGCTGCGGATCCTGAGCTGCTGAGTATCTCAAGAGGTGAACTTCACGACTTGCTGAGCAAACCATCACTCAGTGGTATCCCGTTATTGGTGCTAGGAAACAAGATTGACAAGCCAGGAGCTCTCTCGAAACAGGCTTTAACTGATGAAATGTAAGAGAACAACCTTTGTCCTGATAATTTAAGTACAAGTGTGGTATACTTGCTATTTTAAGGATAATATTGATGGGGTATTGAAAAGAGATGACACTTTTTCGATGCAGGGGACTGAAGTCGATCACTGACAGAGAAGTTTGTTGCTTTATGATCTCTTGCAAGAACTCAACCAACATAGACTCCGTGATTGATTGGCTTGTGAAGCACTCAAAGTCAAAGAACTAAGCCACTCCCTGTCTCGTGCGTTTTTTGTGTGTTTAAAATGTAGATTCAGGTTGGCCATTTGATGCAGAGTTTCGCACATTTAACCTTAAAAATCTTGATGGTTTAGTCATTTGTGTCCCTTTGAGCTTATTTGTTCTGTATATTGGTGAGTACCCGGTTGAGAATGGTTGTGATTTTCTTGACTAACCCTTGAAGAACACAAATTTAATGATGTTTTGGATCCAGGAAACAGCATTGTTAGGATAAGATCCATCCAGTTCATTGTGATTGGTTGGATTTGTTCCTGTAACCCTTTTGGATTGGCAATTGATACATAAGCACCATTGTATATAGAAAGATCAGCAGAAAATGTTATTTTTTAGAGTTTTAATATCAGATGATATTTTAAAGTAATTTTAATAATTTTTTAATATATATAAATTTACATATAAATTAATATTTTAAAAATTAAATTTGAAGCTAAATATAAAAAGATTAAGGTTTAAAAGGTTCTTAATGTTATTAAATTGGATAAAGATTAAATGAAATTAAAAAATTTAGAAAGTAAAAAATTATTTTTATTTATTAAAAATTAAAAATTAATTAAAAGTCTGGTATATAAAAATTAATAAGTTTATTTTAATTTATAAAATCAAATAGTTTATAATTAATTCATAAATTAATTAATTTTTAATAAGAATAATTATTAAAGCAAATCCAATTACAAGCAGAGCGGCAGAGCCTGTTGACTCTTGTATATATAACTTAAGTCACCCGTGCATTTCTCACTTCCGCTGATAAGCCCTGTAACTATGGAAGCACCTGTGTCTTCCTCCAATTCTCAGCCACCACGCTTCGAGCCAAACGTCGAAACAATAAAACGCAGGCTTCTCAAAAAGGGCGTGTACCCAACTCCCAAGATCATCCATACCCTCCGCAAGAAAGAAATCCAGAAACACAACCGCAAGCTCAATAAAACCGCCAAGACCCAACAATCCCCTCCACTCACTCCCGCCCAAAAACAAGCTCTCGATGAAGAATTCCACTTCGAGACCCTGAAAAACGAATACAGAGACTTCACCAGGGCTATAGAGACTCCGAGCAGTAGTAGCAGGAGTGGTACTTGTGGCTTGTTGGTGGGGAGACCGTGGGAGAGGATAGAGAAGGTGAAATTGAGAGAGATTGCAGGTGGAAGCAATGGTTTTTATGGAGGGACGGTGTTGAAAAGACAGAATTTGAGAGATTTAAAGCAAGTTTTTGAAGATGATTTGAGGTGGGTTTTGGATAATGATATTGAGTTCGAAGATGGTAGTTGGTTGAATGATCAAAACCAACCAACTTGGGACCCCACCAAGAGGAAGCGCAGTGAGAAGGAGGCAATTGGGTTCCTTGTCGCCAGGTGTTTTGATGATTTGCTGAGGTTTTTTATTCTTTTGTATTCGAAGTTGAATATATGGATTGTTTTGACTGATTTGCACTTTGTTTTGGGTGGTTAGATTAAGTAGCATAAATGTCACTGCGAGGGACTGGAAGTTGGGGAGGATAATGAAGCAATGTGGTTTGCTGTTTACCGAACGGCAGATGCTGAGGATTGTGGAAGGACTTGGCGATAAGGGAAAATGGGAACAAGCATTGGCTGTTGTAGAATGGATGTATGGCGATAAGAGGCGTAGAGATTGTAAGAGCAAGTAAATCTTTTCTCAGCTTTTCTTTTCAATTTGATTACTAGAGGTGCTAATACTACCATCAAAAACTTTTCTTGGTGGAGACCATGCTGGTAAATGCAAAGGCATTTCTTGCACATGGATTGTCTTTTTGTTGTGTGGCTAGAATAGTGACGATGATATTAGTCTAATTACTTGTCTCTGGAGAATCTATATATGTAATTTTGCATAGGAAGATCTACTGACAATTCCTTGCTCATTATGATATGCTCTATAATGGGCCACATGTGACTTGTCATTTGGTCTCTTTTCATAGTCATTCTGATGATTGAGTGTTTCTGACAGACCGTTGGTTTTTTATTTTTTTTTACAGACTGTTAGAGTTCCTTTCGGGTAAATAATGTTCTTAATATCTTTCTTGTTCCTCAATTGTCAAGAGAAATAAATACTGTGTCATAAGTTGATAGTTGTCTAAATCTTCATATTACACCGTGTAAAGCTTTCAATGTTTTTGCAGGTATGTTTACACAAAACTATTGTCAATTCTTGGAAAGGAACAGAAGTCTCAAGAAGCGCTTCGAATTTTTAATCTAATGCGTGTAATGATCCGTTACCTCATTAATTTGATGTATCAACTATACATACATACATAATACATATATATGCTGTTGCATTTGTCTATTCTCATCTTTTATGGTATATATATTTTCGATTATTCACGGACTGGTGATTGTTCAGGAAGATCGTGATACTTATCCTGATATGGCTGCATATCATAGCATTTCTGTTACACTTGGTCAAGCTGGTCTTCTCAAAGAGTTGATTAAAGTCATCGAATGTATGAGGCAGAAACCCTTTAAAAGAACCAAAAATTTGCACTACAAGAACTGGGATCCAGTCCTTGACCCAGATCTTGTTATATACAATGCTGTAAGAAAGGAATTATGATTGAATGCTTGCATTTTGGTCCAAATATCAATAACATAACTATCTGATCTATTCCAACCTTTTTTTCCAGGTGTTGAATGCTTGTATTCCAACCCAGCAATGGAAGGGTGTATCCTGGGTGTTTAAGCAGTTGAGAAAGAGCGGTCTTAAACCTAATGCAGCAACATATGGACTTGCAATGGAGGTAATCACTTGCTGATGGCATAGATGGCAGTATTAGGTTTACTAAGTTCCAAGTATGGATGCTTCTAAGTATCTTAATTCTACATTATATGTCTTGGATAACATTATGGGTAGTATAAACTCAATGTAAATATTATTCTTTCTAACATTTCCCCGGAACTTCTTGATAACTACATTGATATTTATCATGCAAAAGAGACTGCATGATTTTATGTCAATATTAGAGCATGAAAACTATTCACTAGAAAAATGTAGTTGGCAGACAGCAGTTACTTTTTCAGCATGGAGTCTAGGTATTTGGATGACCTTGACATGTACCTCTAAACACAGTTGTAAACTAGGTTGCATTCTGTTTCATATTATCATCTAGAGATGAATTTGTGTTCAGTTTGAAATGTTAGTGAATATCTGTATGGAAGTTGCAATCTTTCTTCACATATTCTTATATCCAAGTCTTACAAGATGTTTTGTTTAAAGGTGATGCTTAATTCAGGAAAGCATGACCTTGTTCACAAACTCTTTGAGAAAATGAACAGAAGTGGAGAAACACCAAAAGCTCTTACTTATAAAGGTAGTTTGCCTGGTATCTTTATGGGAAAGTTTATATCATTTGAGCTAGGGCTTATTCCACAACTTTACAGTTCTGGTCAAAACCTTTTGGGGGGAAGGTAGAATAACAGAAGCAGTGGAAGCAGTAAGAGAGATGGAAAGAAGAGGAGTGGTTGGAACAGCTAGTGTATATTATGAACTCGCTTGCTGCCTTTGCTACAATGGGAGGTGGCAAGATGCTATCCTAGAGGTTAGTGCCTGTGTATTGTGCCTTATTTGTTCTTGAACTTTTAGTTGTTTAGGTATAACACTTTAAGCTAATGCTTACATTTACTGTGACTATACCTGTGTTGTTCATTATTACGGGATGTTATCTTCTCATGATGATTCCTGCAGGTTCAGCGGATAAAAAAGCTTCGGCATAGTAAACCCTTGGAGGTTAGTTTTACTGGCATGATAGTGTCTGCCATGGAAGCAGGACATATTGATGATTGCAAATCAATTTTTGAGCACATGAAATCCCACTGTGTTCCTAACATTGGGACCATAAATATTATGCTTAAAGTCTATGGCCAGAATGATTTGTTCTCTAAAGCTAAGGAGTTGTTTGAGGAAATTAAAGGGGTCAAAGATGGTGGCACTCCCCTTGTGCCAGATGTGTTCACCTATAGCTCAATGCTAGAGGCATCAGCTAGAGCGTTGCAATGGGAATACTTTGAATATGTGTACAAGGAGATGGTATTCCACAGTTATCCTATGAACCAAAGTAAACTTGCATTATTGTTAGTCAAAGCATCTAGAGCTGGAAAGGTTTGGCTTCAACTATATGAAATTAATTTCTTGTTTGAATTCAATATATGCTGCTTCTAAAATCTGCTCTCTCTTTTTGCAGTTTCATCTTCTAGAACATGCATTTGATGCAATTCTGGAGGCTGGAGAAATTCCTTATCCATTGATGTTCACTGAAATGGTACTTCAAGCCACTTCTAAACAGGAATTTGCAAGGGCTGTTTCCCTAGTCAATGCTATTGCTTATGCCCCATTTCGGGTTAGTGAAAGGCAGTGGATTGATCTTTTTGAGAGAAATGCTGATAGAGTCAGTCGGGATAGTCTAAGCAAGCTGTTGGATTCACTTGGAAATTGTGAAGTAACATCAGAAGACACATTCTCAAACTTATCAAGAGCATTGCATTCTCTCTGCGGATCAGGCACATCCAAAGAATTGGCAAGTCTTGTTACTTTTGACACACAAATCTCGCACGAGTTGCATTGCAATGCCACAAATCAGCTGGCTGCCGTTGACAAGGAAGAAAATGTGACAAGTTCCGCTGCAACCGCAAGTGCTGCAGATGACAATTCTGAGATCGATGCAAGTCTGTTCAGCAATAGAACCGACGTTGAGACAGATATGTTTCCTTTAGATGATTATCAGTCTTACAGTGACCTAACCAATGTTACAGATGAGATCTCTAGTCCACAAATTAGTGGCAGTGACCCAGGTGAAACAACTAGCTCATTGACAAACATGGAGATTTTTGTTGAGGACATGGCAACTGGGGAATCTACTGAATGCCTAGACAAAAAGTTCTCAGAATTTCCGTCTGCTGGACACTGGAACAAACTCGATGAGGAACTCAAAATACCAGTAAACGATGACAATGGTTCAAACTCATCCAAGTTACCCTCGGCATATGAAATACTAAATAGTTGGAAAATAAGCAGGTAAGAGATTGATGTTTTCCCGGTCAGAGTGAGCATAAGTATCAGATAATGCTCTACGTAAATAGACAATTGGCCTCTAGACTTGTAAAAGTGCAAATATAGCACAAGAAATAGATGATTACTTCCATGTTACTGAGCATGCATCCATTTATTCTGACTGAGTTTAATGAAATTAGAGGATTGAATTGTGTCCAACTTGTTTAATGTCCTAAACAATTATAGAATTTTATGATTTTAATCAAATTTAAGATTTATCATTTTTAATTATATAATTTCAAACTTTATGTTTAACATATTATTTTTAGGGTTTATTTAAAAAGTTTAAAAAATATTAATTTTTAAAATTTTGATATATTTCATTATTATTTTTTAAGTTTTGGTTAAATATAACAATAAAATATACATGATATAAACATTATATATCATACACATTACTAATTAAACCTTGCATACAGTATGATTTAATTGAATTCTTCAAGTCCAAACAAAATAATTCAGATCAAATTTAACACTTGAATTAAATTACGATATTAATAACATTTGATTATTTTGATATTTATATTACGCATTTATATTTTTTATTTTTGCTAAAATCTATGGTAAAGAATTTTTAAAAATTCAAAAATCAATAAAATTTAAACTAAATTGAGATTTTTCTGAAAAATTAAATCAAAAACATATTTGTTTTACCTTTTTTCTATTTTATAAAATTTTAAGTATTTTAGTTACGAGCAATCCTTTTTAGTTAATTCATAAATAAATCATAAAATAATGATTTTTATTATAAATTTTTTAAGAAGGTAAAACAATATGGCTAAATTACCCTTAATTGAGTGACTTCTTCTCTAGAACCCTAAATTCGCAGTACAGCCCTGCGTTCCCATCTTCAATAGAAATGGAGGATCCAACTGAGAAAGCTTTGTGAGGTTCTAACCATTGATATCTTTGCCCAATGTACACGATCGCCCGAAAACTACCCTCCAAGTCTCTCACTGGACTTTTCGCATTATCACCAAAACCCATATCTCGTTTCCTCTCCACAGCCGCTGAGTCTCGGACCAACAAGCTCGAGCGCATCGCCGACGAGCTACTCAGTCTCTCCAAGCTAGAACGATATGACTACGCGATCCTTTTCAGGTTGAAAATGGGTCTGGACCGATTTGGCTCGGCTGGGTCTGGACCCATTTTGACGACGGGTTCAGCCGCCGGATCTGGGGCTGCCGACACGCCGCCGACGGTGGAGAAGACAGCGTTTGATATAAAACTGGAAAAGTTCGATGCGGCGGCGAAGATCAAAATTATAAAGGAGGTTAGGACTTTTACTGATTTGGGTTTAAAGGAGGCTAAAGATTTGGTGGAGAAAGCTCCTGTTGTTTTGAAGAAGGGTCTTACAAAAGATGAAGCCAATCCTATTTTAGAGAAGCTTAAAGAATTGGGAGCTACTGTGGTACTCGAGTGAATTTTCATTTCTTTTTGCAATTTCCAAGTTTTTTGATTGATGTAGAATAATGTAACGTTCAAAATTGCTGAAATTAAATTATTTAAAGAAAATTTGGCAGGTTGTTTATGCTTCTTCTTATCTGTGCTCTGTTTGAAACTTTTTTGTTTCAAGCTCGAACCTTTTTCGTCTGTTTCTGTTTCAACACCACTCTCTCCCTTGTTCCTTATTTATGGCGTTTGTTGGGTTTTGAATGGATGAAAGGTGAGTGTTTTTTCGTCTCTCTTTGTGTGTTTTGAGTGAGTGCCACCATTTTTAGTTTTCTTCATTTGAATGTGAAAAGAGGATAGCGGTTTTCAATTCAAGAAATCTCATTTCTTTGCTCTGCTCCCATGGCTCTGATAAGCTTAAGTGGCTTAGCTTAAGTGGCTTAGATCTGTTCAATTTTATGAATGGTTACATGTTTTATTTTCATTGCACGTGGTTGTGTTTTACTTGTTACATTGAACTGTTGCTGTAAACGGTAGATTGATGTAAACAACTGAATGCTTGATGATTTGGTGATTTAAAAGAAAGAAAAACTCTTCACTTTCATAGCTTCTTGATAATTTTTCTTCATTGCACTTGGTTGTGTTTTACTTGTTACATTGAACTATTGCTGTAAACGGTAGATTGATGTAAACAACTGAATGCTTGATGATTTGGTGATTTAAAAGAGAGAAAAACTCTTCACTTTCATAGCTTCTTGATAATTTTTCTTTGTTCAAGTTCTAATTTTGCTCCCTACTTTTGTTGTAAACGGTAGATTGTGTATTATCAGACATCTCCAGTTCGCACATTTTGGCAGGATTCAGCTAGATCTTGACGACGATAATAAATATCTAAGTTGCTTCAGCATTTTGTTTCTTATACCTAGTTTAAGGTTAATCATGAAAGCTCCAAACTTGGCCTTCCACTGCAAATAAAAAACTTGGGGTGCTCGATGCATTCACACTTCCAATACTGATTTAAGCAAATATGAAGACGAGATGTAGAGACATTTTAAGATATATTATCATTCTTTCCTCAACAAACAAAAAAAAGAGGACGTATTATCTACTGACATATAAACTATCCAACTAACAAAGGTGGGATCAACTGCTTCCACGGAGCGCCCCTAGCACAACTGAGACAGTTAGGGGTTCTCTGTCCCTGCAGGGATGGTTGCCCACAAAAGTTCATCTCAAGATCATAGTTTTTGAATGTTATACCAGTTTCTGTACTTTTCAACTCATTCAAGCTCACAATTCTAAAACTTACATGCATATAGCCGAAACAGTCCAGCTTCCAGCAAGAGTAAGTTACATAGGTTAATGTTTACCTTTGAGATTTACAACCCTAACTACATATACAATATAGACAACATGTCAGCTAACGTAGTTGTGCCTGGATGATGCCATGTTCGATGCATCTTCTTGTCAAATAATCAAATACTGTCCATTTGAAGATCCTGTCATCTGCACAAAGTTTGCAATGGATACCAAAGTTGACAACCTTAAGAAACCAATTGGATATTTAAATGCGTTAACTTATTGTAGTATCAGATTAAGCTCTGCAACAAGAAACAAGGCTGATTAGGCGGTGGGTTCAGTTTCCCTTTAGTGTTTCGTGTCAAATGAAGGTGGTTTAAAAAAAATCAGGAGGAAAGGATAGGCATCAATCAAAACGAGCATACCTGCCTTGCCAATTGATAACCCAATTACAAACTCATATAATTGAATTTAAAAGAAAAATGTGAATACATAAAGTTCTTAGCTCGTTCTACCTGATACATGAAACTATTTAGTTTCACATGGTTCAATGGTAAGACAGAGCAAAACAAAAAATAGAGGTTGAACATAACACAGAACTTCTATTTGTCCAAACTCATAAAGCAAGTAACAAACTGAAATAACACAAGATTATGCTGCATTGCGACTACGGAATAGCTTATTTAAGAATAACTTCAGAAAGACTTGACAAGGGAGATGGTTACCAGGCATGGCATGTCCTAGATCTGAATGCCTTCATTGCTGCTTTTGCAAAAACTTCAGCCGCTTCTGCTTCTGCCTCCGCTTTCTCAGCCTCCCGAGCTGCCTCTTCAGCCGCTGCTATTGCAGCTTCTGCCTCTGCAACAGCTTTTGCAGCAGCTGCTGCAGCTTCTAGGGCAGTCATGCCCCTTATCTTTGATAACTCTTGATTTACCTGGGATTTATTTAGGATTTCAGCACTACTCTTCTCCTTCTGCTTTCCCTCTAGAAGTAGAAGGGGAGAACTTCTTATACTTTCAGAACCAGTTGAACTAGGTGAAAATCTGTATTTATGCTTTACCTGTAATAATAAGAAAACAGGATAGTATAACAAAATACAATACGTGGTCTATCCTTGTCAAACTTTCAAGCTTTGAAAACTCTAAGAAACATCCAGAAATTCCTTCCAACTCATTTGTGCACCATGAATGCAACGATGCGATGCTTACTCAAGTCATATAAGAATCACACATCCACAACAAATCTTTTCGAGGTTCTGTCCAGAAAATTTTTCACAAGTATCCATTACTGATTCTGCAGAGCACTATTTGCATTCAGTAACATGCATTACTTGAAAATGCCTTTGGAACATTGGAAAAAGACACTTCTTTGAATATTATTCTATTTGGAAAAGTGATTACCTTGATCAATTTTCCGTTAGCAGTCAAAAGCTTTAACTTTCCAGTCAATAGCTTTTTGAGGTTTGGGGGCGCCTTGTATTTGTCCTGTATCGTTTTTTTAAGTTGATAATATCAGAATAATAATCAAGTTGAAGGAAAGAGATTGACTATCATACATAGATATCCATGAACAGAAATTCCATTCAATTGTCTAACCTGGCATTACCAATATCAAATTTACTATATTGACAACAGAAACAAGTCCTCACGCCTTTTGTTTTGAAAGTTCTTCATGAGTGGAACCTTCTACAAATATTATAGGCTTGCAATACGTTTTTTCAAATGACTAATAAATCTAACAAGAAGAAAGAAAGAGAGAAGACCTATTCATGAGAAGACATGGAGTAAATTTCACCCTAACGCAAGTATTAGGCACTAAAAAGGCCTGCAATTTGGCTTATTCAGTATTTGATGCAGCAATTCACAGTTTTACCCGGTAAGCTTGGGGACATTTTAATAACCACTTAGGAAGTCTTAGAAATAAAATCTGAGGTTTGGGATGCAGTAATTAATACTTCCACCATGCAGCAACAGATTCTTGTGAATAAATGTACCTCTATGTACAAAGCAATTGAAGCTCTGTCAGAGCCACTTGGCTCCTTCAATGTGGTGATGGCCTCCAGTATTACATTTTCCAACCTGAAACAATAAAGAGTATCATCATCACCCATTTAAGAAAAAATACTAGTCCCAGCAACATCAATTTCATATCTTTGAGAAGCTAGGCATGTCAGAAAAAAAATGCATGATTTACTAAATATGGGAACCATTTAAATTTTGCAACAAGCAAGGCAGTCAGCTACGTTGTTTCTACTACTGGCCCACAAAAAACTTAGCACCCAATTGTTACAACTAAATCTGGCATCTTTTTGACATAAATGGTCTATCAAACAGAAGTTTTCAACTTATATGCTTGCTCCAATAGTTAATCATGAGCATTTCAAACTTGGAAAATCAGAATTTACAAGGTTGATAATGTTATATGGACAGAAGAGTTGAGAGAAAAACATTTACGTCAAGATCTACCTCAATAAAAATGGATTAGCGAGAAAAGCCTTGTATTAGATAACTATGATTGGCTACCAGCTTTATTTGTAACAACCCCACTATGGGCAATTACTTCAACAACTCATTCTTGTCTTTTCCTGCATGAGAATAGTAAAACTACTGCCAAACCTTACTTTAGCCCCATAGATTTAGAAACAGCTTTTTTATGCATTACAATTAGATACTTGGGGATTGTCCAGCTGATCACCGATAATCCATGTCCCATGGATGATTATTCATCAGTTCAATGGGTAAGAGAAAGTCAGCAGGAAAACTTTTCAACTTCCTCTGATTAGAATCATTAGCACTATAAAAGAGCTACCAGAAAGTTAATAAGGAAACTCATGGATACTTTGAATTACCCTGTTTCTGATTAACCAACTGAGCATGGAAATGAAATAACATTGACAGTTCAAGTAATCACTTAACCAATTCCATACAATTCCTACATATCATCAATGAACATGTATCCATATGCAGTAAAATGAAACTGCAAATAATGAGTAATGAGATTTCTCAAAAAAAAAGAGTAATGAGTAATCAGAAGGCAAGTGACCTTGCATTTAATACTTTCGAAGCACCATTTCTTGGTGTTCCATTGGAAATTGTAAGAGACTTGGCATCTTCATCATTGCTTTGTTGAACAACGTCCAAAATTTTGGAGGTATCACCACGTTTGGAATTTTGAGGATTTCTTTTTAGTGCAAGTTTTGCTTTTTGCCTAGACCCCCATATTGCAGTAACATTAATATTTCTCCACTTGTCCTGTGCAAATAAACTAGATGATTTATAGACCCAAACAAGGCACTACAATGAGAGACACATAAAGGACCAACTCACGCATCAACAATTCAGAGTGCACCAACGGAATCAATATTTCACCATAAATCAAAACAATCTTAGGTTTTGAACAAAAGTCTAAGTTCTCTCCTATCTACAAATAATAGATTCTTAAGGTTTCCCTCTCATCATGCATACCTTGAGATCAACATTCGAGCGTAATCGCAAGACAGCACTGAACTCAGGGTCCATAAGTATAGTGCGCCATTTGCCAATCCCATGCTTAGCTACTCCAGCTTTAAGAGCTGCCTCTTCTTCAGCTGTCCACTTCTGCTTAGGAGCACCCATCAATAGGTAATGCCTTTTCCCAGAAAATTTTATTAGTTCAACTTCGCCACCTTCACCAATGGAACCAAAAACTGGAGTGCATTAACCAAACATTATAAATCAATTCACGATAAAATGAAATTAGAAAAAGGGTTGACTTCAATGTAAAATTACATAAATTCTAAGCCAAAGGGCGGTACTTTGAAACCCATCTTTAGCAAATTCTCTTTCTCGTTAAGCTCACACGAACACACAAACGCATAAAAGTAGACGAAAAAATTCAGCAGGAAAGCAAGAACAAACTTAAGCTAAATTGTGATACACAACTTATCCCAACGTCGAGTTTCCACTTAAATTGCGATTTTCTGATTCCAGATTAAACATCAAAAACAGAAGAAACCATAATGCAAAAGCCAATATCACCTAGAAACAAAAAAACAAAAAGAAAAAAAAGGAATCTACCCAGATAAACGTAAATTAAACACCCAGGAACAGGAGATTAAGTAGAGATCATGAGAAAAAACAGAAGGAAAATAGAAATATTCAACAAATAATCTAAAGGAAAAATGTAAATTTCAAATATAAGATCAAACTACAATCTTTCAGGTGCTGGGCTGAGCTTGTTCGTACCTGACCAGAGGAACAGGAAAGGAGTGAATAATTCACATAGGGATTATTGTCGTACGTATACACAGGCATATATACTTTCTACATGGAATTGCAAGCGAGAAAGAGAAGAATGAGAGACTGAAACATGTTTTCTATGGACTTCACGTTTTGGCCGTTAGATGAAAATATGACCTTTTTAACTCCTCATTTGCAAAATTTCACTGTAACTACTGTTTGCTTGTTGATACCCATGACCTTTGCTATATTAACCTTACTTCCCCCAAATTAGGCTAAAGTTATACATCTCACCTTTACATTTTTCCAAAAAAATTAAATAAGTTTATGTAATTATTTATGATATTAAATTGCACCTTATGATTTCAAAATAACATTAATAATAAATTATAAAAATATTTTGATTAATTTATAATAATTAAATAATTTTATGTGATGTCATATCTAATTATGTAATTATAAAAATAATTTCTGTAAACATTGATAAAAAATTGTGATTTGCACCTCTTTTATAACAAGTTTAATTAAATTCTACTATTATATTTTATATTAAATTTGCACCCTATTAAAAATATAACAATTATTATTTTGTTATAAGTGATAACAATAAGAATTTACTTAAATATTTTGTAATATATTAACGTATAAATTATAAGATAAATCCAAAATTAAGATCTTGTTAATTGTGAGTAAAGTTTAGGTTTTGAATTTGTAATTAGATTAATATAAATATAATTGTTCCATCTTAAGAAATGAATTTGAGGTTCAATTATGAATTTTAAAAATTCTTTGTTTTTTCTTACCATTTTTAACCATAAAATTAATACATTTCAATTTTAAATTTAAACATCTTATTAGTAACAATGGTGATTTTCATAGCAAGCAAAAGGGATAATAAATAAAAAATAATCCAAATTTTAAAATTAATATTAATTTTTTTTAATTTTGTAATTTACTTTTTAAAACTCTTACGAGTCAGAAAATTAGTGTTCTAACATGTTTATTATTTTGATAAAAATTAATATTAGAACAAAATGAAATCATAAACTTTAGAAGAAAGTGTATGAAATTGAAAAAGAGATGAAGTATGCAACTAACAAAATGAAGATTATGATAAGAATAAAAGAAGATTAAGGCTCGTCAAGACCATTTACATTTTGTATTATTTTTTATAATCTCATTTTGTTAGTTTGATGATCCAAAAGACTCACTATATGTAAACATTTCGTTTAACTTGATTACATGAGTCTTTTCCTTCATCGAGAAACATTGAAGATTATGGTTTTTATATATAAGTCTCTTTATTTTTAAACAAAATTTGAAAAATATTTTGAGAATTGTTTAATTCATATTTGCATTAATCAAATCGAGTTCTGGCATTTGAATATGTTAAAATCATATTATTAAAGCGGAATTAATGGTAACTAACTCATAAATCGATTTTGGTAAATAATTGAGTCATATTTAGTTCATCTAAACAAATGTGAATATTTCTTTAACGTATGCTCTATTAATCACATTAATTAAGGGATACAATACTTTAGGGTTAATTATATAGATTTTAAAATATTAATAATTAAATTAAAATTTTTAAATAATAAATACTAAATTAAAAACTCTTAAAGTTAGGTATTTTGAATTTGTTACCCCCAAATGAAGAGCACAATAAGTATAATAATATTATATTTTTAGTAGTAAGACAATTTTAGTAAGTATAATGCATATGGGAAAAAAAGAATAATTTGATTTTATCTTTTACGGGAAAATTTTAATCAATTAAATTAAGAAAAAAGTGAATTCAATTAATAAAGACCGTACTTTAATAAAAAAGGATAAATGGAAAGAAATTTTATAAATTGGATTATGAGAGTCCAATTAGGGATCAAAAATTTTTGCCTTACGAGTTTGAATTTAATTGTTTTCAATGGCCGGTTTATTGGTCAGGCCCAGGCTCAGATAAATCTGAAGTCTATTTATTCTAACTTCTAAGCAAAATAATATCATTTTACTTAAAATAATTGATTTTGAGGTAAGCTTTAGTTTGAACAATTCAAATCTTGATATAATTAAAAAATAAATTATTCTATATTTTAATTTTTTTTAAAAATATTTTAAAAATTTTAAGAGCCGACTCATGACTAGTCATTTTTTTCATCCCTACTTCCAATAATATGCAAACTTTACTAGGTGTTTGGTTTGAGCATGGAGTTAGCTATAGAAGGAGATGGAGATAGGTATGAAAAATAAAAAAATAATGCTTGGTTTGTAACTTGGGTTTCATTATTAATACCAGTAATATTGTTTGGTTTGTTGCATTAATGAGAATAAAAGATAATACAATACTATTTTTACCTTTAATAAAAAAGAAAATAATTTGCCCTTCATATGTTTATTAGGGCTATCTCTATATATTTGTAAAAAAAATAATCAATTTTGTCAAGAAATTTTATGGCAATTTTCGAGTATTAGATGAATTATATGATCATTTGTCAATAGAGCTGCATAATGCCAACAATACAATTGCAACTATATTTCCATATCATATTTAGAATGTGAGATCGTAAAGAATTAAGAAGTGATACGGAAGTAAAGAGAATAGTAGGGCAAAATCTGGGGATAAAAGGGTAAAAATAAACGTGAAAAAAACTTAGATTAAAATGAAAACTCAATTTTCACCCCTCTTAGTGAGTTTAGTAAATTCCTATTTTTAATAAAATAAATTTATTCTTATTAAATTGAAAACTTCAAAGCAAATATTAATTTTTACAATTATTTCATTCCTTTGTTTCCAAACCTTCGAACCACACACTTCATTAAAGTCAGGTAGAGATTTTGTATTGGAATTTTGTTAGATAGTACGGGTCGAGCAATTTGCCGTGCACTTTTCAATATTCTTCAAAATTAGAAGGGTGTTTGTGCAATTCCCCAAAAGAATTCGTACAGAAGGATTGCGAGCTGTAAAAATCTTCACCATAGTTTCGTCGGAAGGTGAAAAAGACAATCTTCGCTTACGCTCTGCTGCATTGTTGATAGCTCTTGCAGTGCGTAGATCCTCAGTTTGGAGAGATGGCAAGCTCTGTGCAACGACTGTGCAGCCATGGTCAACCTCTTCGCACGGCTCTGAGCTCACTCTCGAGACCGTTCTCTGCCTCATCGGATGCTTTGATGGAGGTTAAGCCCGGTGAGATCGGCAAAGTCTCAGGAATTCCCGAAGAACATCTTCTCCGGAGGGTATGCAAACTAATGTTTATATTCCGGTTTTTCAGCGAGATTTTGTTCTCGTCTTATTTTATGTATATTGGGATTGAATTGGCAAAGTTCGTGTTTTTAGTGGAACGGCTATTCGGGGATGTGCCCGTGGTTGGATTTCGTAGGGTTTGTCTGCTTAGATTTTGTAAAGTTTCGATGTTTAATAGTGAAGGCCCTTGGAATTAAGTGGCATTATTATGACTGGAAATTTAAAGAATGATGTGGGGTGATTGGGATCGCAGAAAATTAGCTCCACGCGAAGGGTTTAGTAGTATAATGGGAGATTTGAAAGCCTCATTTGAGTGGACTTGGAACCTTTGGCTGTAGGATCTAATGAAAAACAAGGTTCTGATACTCTTTTTCCTTTTTCCAGCGATGTCCAATCGCAGGTTCTTTCTGGGTTGAAATTTTGAGGTGCTAGTAAGGATTGCAATTGGGAAAAGATTTGTGATTCTTTCTGATTTTAGTCTTTGAGATAGGTTATTTCCCTATAGGACTGTGTTTGGAAATTTCAGAACTTGCCAATTTATCTAAATTTTGGCGCCTTATTCAATGGAAAATGTCTTTTTCTGTCCTCTAATTTAGTTTAGTACTCTTGATTTTTATAAAATCACTGTATGTAACGCTATTTGCTTTTTCTGGATATTTCTCCATGTTATATATAATTCTTCTTGATCATAACTTGGCTGCAGGTTGTTATTTATTCACCAGCTAGAACTGCTTCTCAGCAAGGTGCTGGAAAAGTTGGCAGGTGGAAGATCAATTTTATGTCAACGCAAAAGTATGTCCTTTTTAACTGCTTTTATGACTCTGTCATAAACAATAAACTTTTGAATTATGGTGGAAGTCCAGTTTTAAGAATTCAGTTTCAAGGATTATTATTTTGGATGAACAATCTAGATCTCTGGAGACTATTGCAGATGTAGGCAGATCTTCATCTATACATAGTGAAAAGCCATATATCCTACAAACATTTCTTAGATCATGTTATAGAAAGTGTTATCCGTTGTATGCCAAGCATTGTCTATGGGATGTAGCTTTTCTGATTTGTTGCGTATTTCTATTGCTAAGTGCTTATATAAAGATGGTGTACCACACAGGTCCAACATATGCAGATAGTATCTTTTGCTGAAGTTTGATTACCTAGTATCTTATACAACGTGATATATATTTTGATTTGGTGGTGAAACATTTAACATAATGCAGGTTCTAATATTCACTGTGTAGTTAATGGTTATTTTTTAGCTGACTGGAATTTCTGCAGGTGGGAAAATCCACTGATGGGTTGGACTTCCACAGGAGACCCTTATGCCAATGTTGGTGATGCTGGACTAAGTTTTGGAAGTGAAGAAGCTGCAAAGGAATTTGCCCAGCGACATGGTTGGGACTACGTGGTATGTGCTAGTTCTTGGTTCTTTAAAAAGGTTGACTGCTTAAAGAAATGTAGTTTCTGTATTTTTGCCAATATTTTGAGCTATATTTAACCTTTTCTGTTTTTTGGTAGATAGCTATACTTATGTTGGTTGTACATGTTACCAAAAGTTTTTCACATGCAAAACTGACTAGTAATATCCCCTTTTATGATTGTCTCTTTGTTTGTTTGTGGAAATGTTATCTAGTATTTCCAAGGGTATGAGTATGCCCCTATATAGTTATGTTAGGGTCTCTGGCAATTGACTTTTAAGATTGTGAGTTTTCACGAATATTGTTAATATAAACCCGACAGCTTTTATTTCTGCAGGGGTAGTAAGTTTGATTGAAAGTTTTATCAGTCAGAGATGAAAATGGAAATTTGAGTTCTTGAAGTGCTGTCTTTCTGTTTCCAGTCAATTAAACTCGAAATTTGTATTTCATTAAACTTGTTTCTTATGTTCCTTCTTCTACCCAATTGCAGGTTAAAAAGCGTCATACACCCCTATTAAAGGTTTGAAAATACTCAGCCCATCTATTGGCAGCACTTTTTTCTTAATAGTGATGCGGTACTACAGCATGTTTGTTCTTCTTAGGTTAAACTTGAGGTGCTTGATAGAAGTTCAAATGTGATTTGATATTACTATATGATGTCATTATATTTATATTTGATATAGTAGCATTGTGACATATGGTTACAGTTTCAGTCATTTTTGGGTTTAGGTCCCACTTTTGAACAAGTAGAAACTGCTACACAACTGCATTTTAAATGGAAAAGTTAAATTTTTAACTATCATAGTTTCTCTCTTAAAAGTGTTTGCTAAATTATTTCATCATGAAAATGTGAAGGCCTTGTTATGCAACGGTTGGGGATTTCTATGGCTCTAGTTTCTTGTTAATGTCCCATGTTAATGGTCTATGATTCTGTTTCTATTCATATTCTTGTCAAGTAGAAAAGCTGACTTCTGCTATTCTAGAGTTCTTCTTGTAGCAGTAGCTGATGATCTGTTGATCTTAAAATAATGCTTCAATTATGAATAGTCTTGCACTGATTTCAATCATCCGTTATTTTTTCCCAATTGCAAGAATTTCTTGCTATGATGCTTATTGTTTTTATTTGTCTTGCAGCCAAAGTCATATGCAGATAACTTCAAGTTCAAGGGACTGCCTAAAACTGAGGGAAACTGATTTCACTTCTCGTTTGTCTTTTTTGTGTTTTCTGTTAACTCGTACTAAAGGTGAAAGTTTCCTTCAGTGCACATTTTACAGCTTGGCGGCAGTAGTATGCTTACTCAGAATATCATTTCCCCTGGGAGAACTCAGGAAATACTAAAACAGATGAGTTGGATGCATTCGTTTGGTTTTGTATCCTAATTCGATGTCAAGATTCAAATAAACATCGTATCACTAAGAATTGTTAAAAACTTGTCTGTTGAGTATTATTCCTAATGTTTGTGGATGAATTGAAGAAGCCATTGTCCGTTTTTGTGTTGGGATTTTAAAGAAAAGAAGATGAATAAGATGAGATAAGATGAGGATTAAAGAATACGTATCACTAGCATGCTTTTATTATTAAACTTGGTTGTCTTATATAGACAAAATATAAAAAACTAAAACAGATATTTCAGCCAATAAATTTGGCTTATAAGATAAGATTAAAGATAAACTAAGACCTATTATAAAGGAATTTAAACAACTTTAAAATTTTTAATTAATTCTCAACATTCCCTCTTAATTCAAAATTTCAAGGATGGAGCACTTCTCTTCTAATGTAATGTACTTTTTATCATCGTCTTCAAATTTGTTAATGCACATTATTATCAACTTATAAATATTGGAGCACATCTCTCTATGGTGCACATCTCATCAACAAATATAAAAAAGAGTTCCTTTTTTAGTCACTTTAACCAAATTTACATTTTCTTCTTTTTTAAATTTGCAATTTTTTTTGCAGATGACCAAATTTTTTGCAGTTATATCATTGAAACTTTTCTTTGTGCCAACAATATTCCTCTTTATGATTCTTAACAACATCCTCAGTTTCATCCTGATCAAACACATCAATAATTTCAAAATTGATCCCAATGTATCCAAAAGCCTGTTGCATTGTTTCCAAATTCTTTTCATCTTCTGTGCTCTGCTGCATCTCCAATATGATTATCTCAGATTCTAACTCATAAACTCTCTCTCCTCTCTCTTCAGTTTCATTCATTAGAATATTTTCTTCTGATGACTTCTCGATGTCTTTCACGATTAAAACTTGGGGGTGAGCTAACTTTGAGTGATTAATGCTTTACACGCTCAAGAGTAAAGAAGGGCAATGAGAGACTAAGAAAGTGAAAAGATGGTGGAGGGAGTCTATTTAGAAAGGGTTTCGTCATCAAAAAAGAAAGGAAATATTCCTCAACATGGCCATTATGAGAAGTTTGGTCATGAAGAGAAAAATTACTGACAGAAAAGGAAGTCTCGATGCTTTATGAAAAAGGATTAGAAGTTTAACAATAAAGAACAAGCAAATATAGTGCAAATGATTGAAGAAGACAACATCTTCTAGTTAGTGAGAAGTGCACTAAGACTTATTATAGAGAGAAGTGCTCTATGAAGATAAGTGATAAGAGAAGTGCTCATTTTGAAGAATAGAGAGAAGTGCTCCAAAGAAATTAATTATAGAGAGATGTGCTCCAACTATTGAAGGGTGATGGAAAGTACATCATCAAATTAAAACAGTCTTACAACTTTGAATCAAGAGGAATGTTGGAGAATGATCCAAAGTTGTTAAAATGAAATCTTTGTTTAAAGATAAAATTTGGAAAGAAGTAAATATAAGATATGTTATTTGTTAAAAGATAAAATTTTATCTATTAAGATAAAGTTATTATTTTTTAGGATTTAAACTTTTAAATTTTTTATTTGTTTGCTTAATCTTTATCTAGACATTAGCTAAGTTTGTTATTTCATTACTTATATATTTAGGCTTTCAATGTCAATGTAAAGTGCAACTTATTAATAAATTGTCTCTTGTACTATCTCTTTTCTATTCTACTTTATTTGTAACATCTCACCCCCGATGGGAAGGGTAAAATTGTAATTTGAAAATGGCCAAGAGCGATTGAGATTAATTGAAATATTCATGCATATCCTTATACGCGAATAGTGAAAATCTGCACATGAAAA
>JANZLX010000213.1:3936700-3956568 GCA_025531955.1 Erythroxylum orinocense | reverse complement strand
ACATGCTCAAACTCATCATTAAGACCCATTAAAAATTGAACAAGCCTGTGAGCATTTTCTTTAGCATTGATGGCCCTCAAGGCATCACAAGTACAAATAGGAATGGGACTTAGGCTAGAGAGATCGTCCCATAATTTCTTTAGCTTAGTATAATAGGCAGACACTGTTAAATTACCTTGTTTGAGAGAGCTTATTTCCCTCTCTATTTGGTATAGCAGGGGCCCATTTGCTTCACCAAACCTCTCCTGTAGTTCCACCCATAAATCTCTAGCTGTAGGGAAGGATAAAAAGGCATCACTTAGCTCTTTAATCATAGCATTAAGTATCCAAGATTGGACCATGCTATCGGCTCTTTTCCACTTTGCTAAAAGTACTGCATCTTCTGTTGGCATTGTGCAGGTCCCATCGATGAAAGATAGCTTGTCCTTGGCACACAGAGCAATGGTCATGGACTTGCTCCAGGTAATGAAGTTATTGCCACTAAAGGGTGTAGTGACAAGAACAGCACCGGGGTTTTCTGTATTGGTGACAGAGTATGGCTCATAAACATTGGCTGAAGGTAGGTCTGTGGCACTAGAGCCACTGTTGTCTGGGGTATTGGACATTGGTAGGTTTGTAGGTAGAAATCAAAGGTTCTGCTCTGATACCATGAAAAACAGAGGCAGAGACAAGATACTGTGTAGGGTATTTCGAGGGAATAATTTTATTCACCTTTCAAGGTATGTACAGTGGGCTATTTAAACTATCTTGTCTAAAATGCTATTGGTTGAGACTCCTAGAATCAAGGAAAAAATACTAACCACCTACTGACATGTGCAATTGCTAGCTGTACATTACAAGAAGAAAAAGAAGACAAAGTAGGAAAAAGACAAGGGAGAAAAGGACAAGGCAAAAACAATTAGTATCTGGGCCATCCTTCTTCACGGTCCAACCCATTCTTCTTGGGCTCTTTATCAAATAATAAAAACATAGGAGTGTTACATATTCTTTAATCTTTATCTTATCTCATCTTCTTTTCTTTAAAATCCCAACAATGATACTATGTTTGTATTTTAGAATCAGAAATTGACTAAAATAAAGTATAATAGAAAAGAGATAATACAAGAGATAATTTATTAATAAGTTACAATTCACATTGACATTGAAAGCCTAAGTATATAACCAATGAAATAACAAACTTAACTAATATCTAGATAAAGATTAAGCAAACAAATCAAAATTTTAAAAGTTTAAATCCTAACAGATAATATCTTTATCTTAATAGATAAAATTTTATGGTAGTGTCTGATGTTCAACTAGAAAAGATTAATTTCGATTTTTCTTGATTGGGGCTGGCATCTTGGAATGATTGTGTTAAAACTTCAGAATGAATTGAGATTCGTAGCGTTGAAGGGTGAAAAGGCGTAGTTGAAAATGGTGTTACTTTAAATAGAAGATAAGGAAGACAAGGGGACAGGATTTGTCAACAGGAAAAAGAAATAATTTTATGAAGGAACGAAAGATTATTAATGATATTTGATTATCAGCTTGCACTCTAATATTTACAAACAAAAATACTCTCTCTTGAGTCTTGACCTCAGGGAGAACTAACTCAAAACCCTGTTATAACGGTTATGCCACTTGTATCAGGTACCAACTTCTTCATATAGTACTTGGACTTTCGGGAGAGGTTGATCTTCTTCCTCCTTTTCTCCGGTATAAGCTCAACCGAACATTCTGAGAAGCCCCGTCTCTTGAACCTATAATATGTAACAAATGTTGGTTTCCAACACAACTATTGATCAAAATAGTGACTGGTTATGCAAATATGAAAAGCCAAATGTTGTCTTTAAGAGAGGACAGGTAAAGATCAGGTATAAGTCCAAAACTATGCCCATCAATTGATCCAGATAATTGCAACAATATTATAGAATCCATGGATTGAGACAATTATAAGCAAAATTGAAACTAAAGTCATCCCAAATATCATTTCAAACTTTATCAGCAAATTATCCCAACAGCACTGAAGCAATGCACAAGATATTTGGAGGAATAAATGTTCCTTTTAGTTATTTTTTAGGGTAATTATAAGGGTCCCCATGTGATTTGCATCTTTTTCATTTCAGTCCGTGATTTTTAAAACTATCATGTATCTTAAAATTTAGTTTTTTTTTTAATCTGTACTCCCTAGCATCATTCTCTATTTAAAAACCTAATGAAGAATGGATAAACAATGTTGTGTGGCTTGATTAAGTGTTACATGACATAACACCTGTCATGATTGTGTCATGTAACACATGATCTTAGTTGCCATCGTCTCCTAAAATCATGCGTCGCCTATGTAACAAAAAATCATGCGTTGCCTATGTATGTTACAAACTCATTTAGGATTTACATCTCCTAAACTACATCATGTTGCATGTTACGTGGCACAAATATGACAGGTGTTGTGCTACGTAACACCTTATCAATCCACCCGACATCATTTGTCCATTCTCTATTTACAAACTCATTTAGGTTTTACATCTCCTAAACTACATCATGTTGCATGTTACGTGGCACAAATATGACAGGCGTTGTGCTACGTAACACCTTATCAATCCACACGACATCATTTGTCCATTCTCTATTACAAGTCTAATAGAGAATGAAGTGAAAAAAGTTCAAAATTACAGGGTTCGAAGTAATCAACCCTTTTATCCAAAGAAACACGCAAGAGAGCTCACCAATCTGCAGTACGAGTTGTAAGTAGGAAAAGCATTTCCAATCCAAGACTAGAGGCCTTCTTCTCTACATAATCTGCAAATGTTTATTGCAATCAACAGATTACTTAGAATGATAGCTACACAATTGTGAACATAAAAGACATGCTAACTGTAAACAGACGCTAGGTTGTTTTCAAACTCTCAACATATCAAGAGTTATAAGAAGCATACCGAGCAATTTGTCTCCCTGTCCTTGTCCACGACATTCAGAGGAAACTGCAATAGCGGCAACCTCACCACATTTATCCTCAAAGTAAGGAATAAGAGCTGCACAAGCAATGATTTGACCTTCTCTTTCCACCACAACAAATGAATCTAATGTTTTAAGTAGCTGCAAACCCAAGAAAGAGAACTTGTTGACTACAGTTTTGGGAACATGATCAACAAATAAGATTAATCCATTAGTTCTCCATCCTTCCCTAACACTGCATAGATTACAAGATATATCAACAGAAGAAAAATTGGTAAGACCAGGAGCAAACCTCATCATCAGTCCTCCGCACTAACGTTCCTGATTCTTCTAAAGGTCGTAAAATTTGTCTTATTCCCATCAGATCAGTCACCCTAGCCATTCGCGTTCCTTCATATAGATCACTAAGAACAAAAAGTGCCAAAATGTAAGTCAATTATGGGTGCAAAACTGTCTGATCTAATGCCAATCACCACACCACCAAAATATAGACCAAGTCATTTCAACTACCTGATATTGGTTGAGAAACCTCAAATAATTGAGATATCAGTATTTTCCAAGCTGAATACTATTATTGTTTAAGCATTAATTCACAAAACAAACGTACCGATGACCAACTGGTGGCAGTTAAGAGAATCTCACATCACAAATAAATACTCAGTAAAACTAAATTGCATTAGATGCATAAAGAGAATAGTTTCTGTTCTATATAATGACTAGAAAGCAGCTTGACACACAGAATTAGCTTATGAACTTCATCTGTTGACTTTGGTTAATCCAGACTGATATGTCATCAACAAGCAATTTTTTCACATAATTATGCTGCTGTGCTAGGACCGTACAATTTGTACAACCATTGGTTAGCATTTTGAAGAAGTTAGCTTAACATATTGATAAGCAAGCTGACATCTAATCAGCCAGAAATATGGAGAAAAGTCCACTTAAAAATAAAGCACATCAAGGACAATGGGAACAAAAATTATTGCAAACTGTAGCCAACCTAGCTACCATGGTCCCCATTCCATCTCTTTTAAACAATTCCAACAACAGAACTCCACCAATTCTGCCATCTAAAAGATGTACTCTTTGAACACCTCCCTGAAACACAGAATGAACTATAATTAGCAGGAAATTAATTAATACAACGCAAAGCATATCAGGATTCATGATTTCAAAAATTTTCAAGCACTTATAACACCATGATGAGCAATCAAGGATATCCTGATGTTGGAAAAGTGTTTCAGTGAGGAACTATTAAATTTACTCCTTAAGTGGAAAAAGTATTTGTTGTTACATGAAGTGAGAGAGGTAGACACCAGCTCATATCCATTTGGCCAGATTTTCACAATTCCTTAATCTTTCTGAAGTTCTCAACCTGGCTGACGCACAAAGACCACACAAACAATATCACGGGTCCATTGAGACATGCACTTAACTTTCAAGTGTTTCTAAAAGCTAGTAATTGAGTTCCAATGTTTTTCCAAATGCTACATCTACCAAACTCTTGCCTCAATCCTCATTTTTATAAATTGTTTAGCAAGTTGATATCAATAGTCAACTGGGAGCGTCTTATAAGGCCTTGTTTGTGATCTGTTTATAGGACCAAGAACCCTGAAATCAAACAAAAGCTCTAACTACAAGCTGTGTTCAGGTGTCTTCCTACCTATCTCGAAATTATATATATATATATATATAAGTAAAAGTGCATTAAGAGAGAACAATGATCTCAAGAATTGAAATTGCTTATGACATTATGCTTATTTTATTTCTTCTAAGAACTCCCTTTTATAAAGGATTAAAGCAGAACAAACTCCTACTAATTCTAAGACAAATAGATAGGAAATTAAATTAACTCCCTAACTGATAGAACAAACAGATAGGAAATTAAATTAACTCCCTAACTGATAGATACTAAAAACAAAACTAACAGTAACATAATTGACTTACAATTTGAAAAGGAATCCCTGAGTAATCTAGTTTACGAGTGTGAAAAGTCTACAGATTTGATCAAGGGAGCCCATTTGAGTGAACTAGATTCACTTTTAACATTGTTTTTATAACTCGATGGTAACAGCACAAGAGCCTAATAAGCATTCCAAAGGCTTAGGGAATCCTCCTTCCCTTACGGTGCTCTTTGGGTTGGAGTTAAGTCCAGTTCTATCATTCTATCGAAGCCACTCATAGTTCAACGATAAGCCTCCCACTAGTGTCCTACCTTGTAGGCCACCCGCATATGTCCAGTACTGCAAACTTCATGCATCAAATGACCATTCTTAGATACGAGGGCTGTCTTAATTATGTTGATATCACACATCTACTAGGGTCAAGAACCTCATAAGCCTTATATAAGGCTTTTGCAATCCTCCTCCTTTAAAATGCCTTTTGGGGTGGAGTAAGATCCTACTTTATTGCCATGGTAAGCAGAAGTCTCAATCTACAAATTAATGTCAACTATACAGAAGTAAGATACAAAGAGAAAAGGGATCCTTCAAAAGATTGTTACTAGCCTCCAGGTATGCCATATAGCAGCATACATATAGTGCTAACTGTTTGTAGTAAAATGTCAAATATATAGGAAAGTCTATGTATAATTAATTGAAACAGGCCTAGCATAAACTTACTTTGCAAACAAAAGCTGCTGCAGCCAATTCTGCAAGGTAACCATTTTCTCGACTTTGTCGCTCATGTCCTCCAATTGCAAAACCTTGTTCTCCAGACCAGAGTCCATTTCCATTGTCAAAGCCAACACCATTTTGAAAGGTTGGGTGATTTCCATTATGTCTTCCATTAGGAAACCTCCCATTCAATGAGAAAGGAACAATTCCGAGGGAGTCATGGTGTTTAATGAAAGTTAGGTCTTCTTCAGCAACAGCTTTGACATAGTTAGCAGCTACTTCACTTTGTTTGGCCCGCTTACGAATCAACATATCTGCTTCTTCGAGCGCCAAGAACCGAATAAGGTGATTATTCTCATCCAGAATCGGGCCATCCATTATGCAAATTAGCTTATCTGCATTAATAGCTAAGGCACAAGCTGTAGCAACTTCATATGTGCTGAAACAAACAAGATCTTGCATCAGCTTTAATGTATAAATAATGATTTGTGAAATACAAAGAAAGTAAACCATTGTCCAAATGGATTTGGCACACGTTTTATACAGAATTTATCAGTAAAATTATTGTGAAGAATAAGGAAGGAGAATATGAATCACCTTTTGTGTTATAAAATTTTGAGTTACAAAAATTTCAGTCATCCATAGTGAGAGAGAGAGAAACGGGCATACTTGCAATTTAAAACTTCTCCAGAACTAGAATACCCAAGGTTGCTTAATAAAACAATGCAACCACTATCAAGCCGCTCATTGATGCGGGTAACATCAACTTTCTTAACTTCACCTGTAGCTCCAAAGTCAATACCATTAACAACACCTCTTCTCTGCAAATAATGAGGACAACTGACAGTTATGTAGATACTAAACAGTTGAAAACTTTTAGCGGCACAAAACCTCTTACACAAAATCTCAAGACTTGGAAAAACGTTAATTAGCTAAAGGCAGCAATCCTAATTCAGTACCTTGGCAGCAAGAAAATTTCCACTAGCAACGCTAACACCAACATCATGCCACCGACTATTGTCGCCATGTCGACGGATATTACAAATGGACGGTCCAGGAGAAAGTTTTGCCTCTATCATCATACGAATCTTTCCTGCTGCCTCCATTGAAGCAGAAAGGGCTGAAGAGTCGGTTATTCTATATTGACCCAGATACTCAGCTTTATGCCCTGAAATAATTTTTTTAAAAAAATAAGAAGCCCCATCTCATTCCTTAACTCGCAATTCACACAACATATGGCTATAACTCCACAGATCAATAAATGCATATTAACTGCACCACTAGAGTATCAATAGCACAAAGCCTACGAAAAAAAAATTAAAGGCAACGTAAAAGGAAAAATCAAAAATCAAAAGCTTCAGCTACCTCTCTCATTCAAAAGGTCGTCAATCTGTACATGAGTCCCCGGAACAAGCACAAATCTAATGCCCAGATGATGAAGGAAAGCTATATCCTGCGAGCATCAACCAGAAAAACTTTAACTTTAATCGCATAACTCTCTAAAATCAGCTTAACTTTAATCACATAGCTCTCTATAATCAGCTGAATTTATTTCAACTTATAAATTTCGATCGCTTAGGTCTATACTCCAAAATTGTTTAACCCGCCAAACAAACACAAAATCAGCAGTCACTCGCCTTCAAAATAGAGTCCAAAAATGGACTAGACACAACTTCACCGGACATAATCACCACGAAAGTACCGCCACTGTGGGCCCACAAGTACGGCCACGCCTCACGGAACCACCGCACGAACTGGTGATATTCGGCGGAGTCGTAAATCTCCTCCACACTATCCCTCTCGCTCTCGCTAAAAATGCGACGTCTCGTCGAACTCATCTTCTTCCCCATCATTTCGCCTTCGTTGCTACCCAACGCCGCCGACGACAATAACTTACTCCGGCGAAACCGAACCACCCCATAGCGGCGACAAGGTGGGAGGGGATCCGGAGAGAAGAGCAGATAAGGTTTAAGGGAAAGACAGCGAGTTGAAATGAGAGTGGCCATTCGAGAATCGAAGTCGTAACCCTCAAAATTTGAGAGAAGATTAATCGGCAAAGTGGCGGTCGTGTTGGTGGTTGTGGACTAAAGAAATGGCCGCGGCGGCTCAACATTGGTGGAAGTGGGTCCCACTGCAATACTAAATTCCGGTGGGGACCACTTTAGTCTTTGTTTTACCAGACACTTGTTTTTTTTTTTTTGGGGATTACATTAAGCATTCTTGCTTAGTCAGACTAATCCTAAGTCCCTACGGCTCTACTCTAAGAGCCTAGAGGATGTAAATTTGGAATCCCAAGATCTTTCAGATTCTTACGTCTGTGCACAAGGAATCTTCATATACTTGATTGGTCAACTGATGATTGATCACTAACTCCCCCTACTCAGCATCAGATTCCCATCAGCCCTCGAGTTTTCTAGTAGCTCCAACTCCCACACTACCGCTGGAAGCGAGACATTCGTAATTGATCCGATCAAAGAGCTGTACTCAGGGGACTAGAGGATCATCAATAGGAACATGCCTATTTTACTTTCTTTGGCGTGACTCGAATTCAAAACTTCTTAGAAAAGAGAGTTGTATGTGAGAAATTTGGACCAATTGATCTACCCCTCGTTATCTACCAGACACCTCTTGAGAACACGTGGAGTGTATATTTATATTGATTTTTCTAAGAGTGGGAAATTTCCAATTTTATAAAATTATAATCATAATTCTTTAGTTTAATGAGTTATGAACTTTATAATATTTAAAGAGGTGTCGGTAAAGTTGTAAAAAATTTTATTATGTAACCAATGTTTTAATTGATTATTTTTAGACTTATAATTATTTTATTTTTAATTCAAATTATTATTAAATTAATCTACTTTTAAAGTATTATAAATAATATTATAATATAATGTTGAATTGAGGTAACCAAGGTGAAGAGAAAAAGCCACCTTCTCTTCACCTTACTTAAGCGAAGACCAACCTCTTACTATCAGACTTTAGTGATCTGTGCTTAGATAAAATAATAAACTTTTTGGAATAAACAAATAAATATATAATATTATAAATTTTTTATTCATCAAAAGAGTTATGTTTGGATTTATCTTAAGTCTCGGATTGAAAGCAGCAATGCCAGCTTAGAAACATAGCAATGGCACCAGATATTGTGGTTTGATAGAACTAATTAGCAACTTCACCTTCTGTATAAGAATTCACTGCAAAGACAGAGAGAGGAGGAATGTACCTTGAGCAGAGAATCCAGATATGGACTGCCAACTATCTCCCCAGATATCGTCAGCACAAATGTACTCCCTCTGTAAAGACGAAGATAAGGCTGAAGTTCCCTGAGAGCCTCCACGTATCTCCTATTGTCATCTGAAACGCCACCGTATCCGTACCACCACACTTGATCACCGCCATCGCACTTGCAGCCTTCCACAGCCGCGGAGCTTTCTTTCCTCGCAAACTTTCTTTCCACTCTCATGCCATGGCTACTGTGGGGTTTGATTTTAGGGTAGCTACAGAGAAAGAAAAAGCCTAGTGATGTACTGTGACAGGAAGAGGCGTTAATTGCTCTTCCTGCATGATCATTCGCAGAGAACCATGGGCTTGAATTGCAGGTGGACATAGCTTTTTACTGCTCTTTTTCTTGCTTCATCTCTTCTGATGAATGTTAGAATAGAGACAGAGACAGGATATGGATGGATGGGGTCAGCAGACAAAAGACGCGGCTAAACCGCGGAGTGAAAAGGCGTGGTAGAGAAAATATGACAATGACAAAACAAAACAAGCAAGTTCGCGAATCTAAAGGACACTTATGCTTGATTCGATGAGCTGATCGGACACATGACTTCGATAAGAAACAACTTGCGTTTTAAATATTTGCATGTTGCATGTTGGTCATTGTAGTAGGACCTAATGACGTTGTATCAAGCCTGTAATCGGGGAAGGTACACTAGGAGAAGGCAATTACTGCCAATGTGTTTGCAGAAGCGATTACGACCTCCATTTTTGACGATAAGAGACTTGGGTCCATTAGACATATATTATTTGTTTATATCTATAAAATTTGCAATAGAAAAAGGATTAAATTAAGGATTTGAGATGAAAAGAAGCGAAATCTGCAAATAAAAAATTCTATAGTTAGTTGGTACGATGATTGGTGGTGGTCAAAGGAATTATGCTTGATTCCTTGGGAATAAATGTTTGCGTTTCTTTAGCAAATGGAATCTTTGGTTTGGAAATGCTCTTTCTCTACCACTGAATTCAGTGCTGTTGAATTAAGGAAAAAGTAATGAATTATAAGTTTATTGAAAATTTCATTTAGCTCCTTCAACATTTAAAAGTTAGTTCAAATGTTGCCTAATAATTCGACCTGGCCAATTGATGGCTCGATAGGTTGGTGATGCCATGGTCAGCCCGACTCGACCTCATATTTTTTAAAAAATTTGACAAAACGACATTGTTTTGTCCTTTCCTGTAAAGCCACGGGTCGAGTTAGGCAGGGACAACCGCTACCCAATCACTCTATTAACCAAAGCTAAAGTTGGGCCACATTTGTTATCCCTAATAATGACTTTTGAAAATTTGCATATTGCAATTAATTATAGATATCTTTTTAAAGAAAATAAGATTGCTCTTATTTTATTTACTCTACGACAATAATAATTTAGTAAAAATTTTGTTGATACGGAAAATCTAAAAAAAGTCTAATAATATCCAGTCTTATTTTTAACTAACAAATAGCATGTTAAATCTTACTTTTTTTATTATGTACAAATTATATGTTTTTTGTTATTTTTTGCTTTGACTTTTATGTCGATTTCATTGTTTTTTTCCTCTTTTTAAGTTTTCTCTAGTTTTGAAAGAAATAACTTTAAAATGTGAAATTCTCATGTCATGCATGTTGTATAGTTATAGTTATAGTTATTGCATACATTTCACCTTTTAAGAATATTAGATATAATTTTAATTATTAAAATTTAAAATTTTAATTGATACATTGAATTTAATCTAATAAAATTTTATGGTAAAATATAAAATAAATCATATAGTCTTCCAATAAACCTTTGTTTTAAAGAAAAAATAGAATATGGGTTATATAATTATGAGTGAAGGTTTATACCAATGACTAAAAAATTCAACCGATTCGGCCAGTTCAATCGTAAAAATTTTGAAATGTTTAACTTTTTTATTCAGTTTTCAAATTTTCAGATTGATTTACTTTAATAACTCTTATTGTTAAAAACCGATTAGTTTATTAATTAATTTGTCAGTTTTCGTAAATAAATTATTAAAAACTGATTAGTTTATTAATTATTGCAACGTTATATAAGTAGGTTTGATGGGCAACGTTAACTGTTCAAGTTCTCTCCAAAACAACCAATTAATCCTATTAACACATCTATCACTACCTACAATAATGTTTTATGTGTTGAGGATTCGATTATGTCGCTTTGAATGCCCAAATTGAAAGATCGTTTCTCTCATTAAATAGGATGACAATGAACTAGTTTTCGACTCCTATGTCAATGACGAGGATAAGGTCGATCAAGAGGAGTTCACTTATGGCAATAAAGCGGAGGCTCTCGTTATTTAATGTATCTTAAGACTTAGAAAGGAGAGTTCATTTGCTTTCTAAGTCTCAATGTAATCACATAATGGATTAATCTAGTGATTCTTTTACACATGTGCTTTTTGAGGAGAATGAAGATCGAAAGCATGTCTCGCCCTTTTTGAAGTCTTTGCTCGAGTAATTTCAAGATGTCGCTCCTGAAAACGATCTAAAAGGAGGGGTTGAATAGATCTTTTAAACTTTTCGCGAAGTGCTACAAAACAAAGAGTTAAAACACACTAAACAAACAAGCAAATTGAAATATAAAAGAGTAGGGAAGAGAGGCAAACACAATGTTTATAGAGGTTTGATGTTAAGACCTACGTCCTCTACCTAAGTTCTCACTTAGGATTTTCACAAAGCTCTTTACTACACACTTTTTAGTTTAATGTGAACTTTTCCAACTCAACTTGACTTCTGACTCAAGCTTCACCTTACAATCGATTCGTTTTCCGGCACAAATCCTACCTCCCAAGTGATTTTCCTCTAATCACTCAATTCACAATAACAATGATAGAAATGAAGTAGTAAAGCTCAGTACAACTAAATACAATTAGAACATGCTAAGAGCAAATTTTGATCTATGGTAGGTATGCTTCGCTTTGGACTTGTGTAATTGATCCTTTGAAGTTCTGTAATTTATTTGCAGGCTTCAAGATGTTTTTAGACGTTGTACAACTCTTCTAGCCATTGTAGAATGCTCCCAGCCATTGTATGAAGATTTTTGTTCCGTTTGAAATCAATTGACACAATCAATTATGTTCAGCTGCAACTGATAGTCGACTAGTCGGTGTGTAATAGTCGACTAGTACATTATAATCAACTTGTCTTCAAGAATTAGTCAACTAGTACTAACGTTTTTCATAAACCTTTCTACTCCACTCTTCGAATAGTCTACTAATAGGTTGATAGTCGACTAGTCTATTTAACCAACTGACAGGTCTGATGTCAATAGTCGACTTGCAACATGCTGGTCGACTTGTCTCAAGCTCCAACTGACAAATTTGATTGTTAATAGTCGACTTGCAACGTGCTGGTCGACTTGTTTCAAGCTCCAACTGACAGATCTGATTATTATTAGTATTTGTTTGTTGAGATACTAATTTGAATTCTTCATACACGATCTTAACACTGATACTCATAATTGCAATCTAGACTTAAATTTCATCTGATTTGGATAGTCAATGTGTGCCATCATAATTCAACAAGTGTACCACCATTTTTATCCAAATACCTTAAATAATTTCTTAACCAATTCTTTAAGTTTTATTATTATCAAAACATAGAAGGATTTAATTTGTCAACCTCCATTGGTCCAACAGCCCCCAATGAAATTCCTATCAGTCTTCCGTTCATGAGGGGATTTAACATAATATTGATTTAGTGTTTGTTGCTTCTATGTCATTTCTAATCGAGTCAAAGCAATTGTGAATTGGTCCACGCCTTATTTTTAAAGAGTCTCTTCTCTTCTCATGAGAGTGTAGTATTTGATTGAAATCTCCGATGATTAACCGTAGACAAAAAACACAACTAGTTTTTTTTTTGTCACAACTAAGAGAAAATTAAAACTATCTCATAAAAGAAATACCGCAAGCATCAGCCCATACAATCAAGGAGAGGGCTTCAAGAATATCATCCCAAATTTGAAGCAATGCCATGACATAATATAGCCAAACAATTTGCTGCAAAATTACCTTTACGAAGCACATGTTTAATAGAGCAACTCCAATTCCTAACAAGTAAAGTTTGAATATCCACAACCAAAACAGATAGGGGATGTAAAGGGATAACACCACAAGTCACCATCCGCACTGCCTCTATGCTATCAGATTCCACAACGACTTGCTGAAAACCGTGATCCCACGCAAAATTCAAACCATCCCGAATGGACCATAACTCCCCTACCAAGATAGTTGAAATACCAATTCGAAACGAATATCCCCCTAGCCAATGACCAAATGAATCACGCAGCAACCCTCCACTACTAGTCAACCCAGGATTAACAATAGAATTGTCGTCACAATTTAACTTTACCCAACCAGATGGCGGCGTAGTTCAACCAATCAAAACGCTTCACACCATAAAGCTTCGGTGTTGAAACAGAAATCAATGACACATCCATTGCAACTTTAAAGACACAATATTTCAAAGTTACTAAGGAAAGAAACTCCTTTTAAAAGATCAATAAGTTCCGAGCCTTCCACAACCACCAAATACCTGCCAAAAACCAATGTTCTCCAGGCAAAACCAAGAGGACCCATAGTATGAGCATACAGATTCAAAGCTAGCTAATCAACCAAATTCGCCACAGTAAAAAAATTAATAGGAACATCCCATTGCTGCCACCATGCAACCGTACGACTACAATCACACAACAAAGACGACTCAGCATATAAAGAGCACACTCCACAAAAATTAGAAGTAGCCAAACCCCGTGAGAACCTTAAAGAATTTGTCGAAAGACATGAGTGCTCAAGTAACCACAAGAAATGTTTCAATTTTGGTGGACCAGCCACCTTCCACAACCAAAGAAAAATAGACGAAACAAGAACATTAGACACCTCTTCCGAAAGAAGTGCTTTATAAGATCCTCGAACCGAATATGCGTCATTCGGAGAAAAACTCTAAGACATATTATCCTACACCAAAGTAAACAAAGGCAAAGGAATTGCCCGAATAACCTACCCGAGATGATCCGAAATGGTAGAACGTAAGCCCGAAAAATCCCAATAACCATCCTTAATTATATGCGTTACCCAAAAATGTTCTTCCCCTACTGTCAAGCCATCCATATGATCTACCAAAGGACTCCCAAGCACCAATTATGAAACCAAAGACTAATATGAGAACCATTACCAACCCTCCAAACCGAAAGAGGAAACAACAAATCAAAACTTTTAACTACCCCCTTCTATAAATTGGAATTCGAACCCTTAGCAAAAAAGGGAATAGACCCACCATTATACTATTTACAATGTAACATCTCCACCCACAAAGTAGAATCATTCAAAAATAACTTCCAACCCAACTTACCCAACAAAACAACATTCATCAATCTAAAACTTTTGAAACCAAGACCACCATATCTCTTTGGCTGAATAAGCCAATTCCAACCAACCAAATGCATCTTACGTCTATCTGACGAGAAACCCTAATAAAAATCACGAGGCAAATGATCTAAATTACCATAAATAGAGGAAGGTAGCCAAACCATTTGCATCGTGTAAATTAGTAACGAAGAAATAAAAGACTTAATAAGCACTTCCTTCCCAGCGGGACTCAGAAATTTAAAACATCAATTAGCCAGTCGAGTCTCTACCGAACTCACAATATGCCTATAATAAGCAATTGAAGTACGACCATGCAATAACGAAAACACCCAAATACTTGCCCAAGTCAGAAGTAACAGCTACTTCCAGTGACTATTGTAGCCGAGATTTCATAACCCGAGAAACAAAATTTGAAAAATAAATTCTTGACTTAGAAAGATTAGCCCTTTACCCACTCGCCATATAGAACACGTCCAACACCTCACAAACCACGTTAATCTGTTTAGCTGAAGCCTTACTAAAAATCAACAAGTCATCAGCAAAAAGTAAATGACTAATGCCTGGCCACCTTTAGATGCCCTAATCGAAATTTATTTTTTACTCATCAGTGCTCTCTGAATAAACATAGTCAAACTTTCCATATAAAGAACAAATAAATAAGGGGAGATTGGATCTCCCTGGCGAGTAGGGGTGAGCATTATTCAGGCCGGCCTGATTACCTGGCCCGGCCTGAATTAATTCGGGTAACAAATTTTCAAATTTTGGGTAATTCGGGTAATTCGGGTTTTACCTTAATTATTTTCGGGCCGGGGTCGGGTAACTCCAAAAAATTTCGGACCGGCCCAATTACCCGAATTACGTTATAAAATTTCGGGTAATTCGGCTAATTCAGGTAATTAGGGTAATTCGGGTCGGGTAATTTGGTAATTTGGTAATTCGGGTAATTCGAGTCGGGTAAGCTCGGGTTAGAAAAAGTTCAGGTTCGGGCTGGGTAAGATGAAAATAATTTTGAGTAATTTGGGCCGGGCCCGAACAGTGAAATTTCGGCCCGAATTACCCGAATGCTCACCCCTACTGGCGAAGCCCTCGAGTTGCAGAGAATGACGCAGAGGGGCTGTCGTTCCATAAAATAGCCAATGAAGACTGAGAAAGAGCACTTAAAATCATATTAACCCACTGAGAAGGAAAACCAAAGATCTGCAATACAAACCGCAGATAGTCCTAATTGACCCTATCATAGGCCTTCTCCAAATCAACTTTCAAAGCAAAATAACCCACTTTACTTTTAGATCTCTTAAAAGAATGCAGTAATTCCTGAGTAATAATAATATTATCAGCAATGGTACGACCAGGAATAAAATTACTCTGGAATGAGCCAACCAAGCCATCAATAAAAGGTTTTAAACGATTTGACAAAACCTTCATAACCATTTTATACAACGCATTACAAAGTGTAATAGGCAGAAACTGAGAAAGCGATTCTGAAGCAAGAACCTTAGGAATAAACACAATAAAACCCTTAGCAACCTGAGCATCCATCACACCAGAATTAAAAGTTTGTGGCACAAACTAGAAAACCTCTTCACCAATCACATCCCAATACTTTTTTTAAAAATATAGGTTGAAAACCATCCGGCCCCGGGGGCCTTATAAGAACCTATACTCTAAACAACCATCCAAACTTCTTCCCGAGTAACGGGTTTCAACATATCTTCTCAAACTCGCAAAACCCACAATATTAAAAACCTCATCATTCGGGAATAACTTCTCATAGAACCCCACTATTATATCCTTCAATAAAGCTGGATCAGACACCCACACCCCAGCATCATTCTTCAAACATTCAATTTTATTTTGTCTCCGACAAACCCTAATAATCGCATGATAATACTTAATACATCGATCACCATCCTTGATCCAGGCAACACGAGACTTCTGAAACCAAAGTTTCTCTTCCGATTTTAAACATAAATCATATTGGCATAACAAGTCTTTTGCAAGCAACAAGAGAGAAGAAAAGGGGTGATTCTGAATAGCCAACTGAACAACCTTTATTCGCTTTAGTAAAACCCTTTTATTCTTAAAAATATTATCAAAAACCTCCTTATTTCAACGAACAGCTTGTTCTTGAACTGACAAAAGAACACCAGAAATAGGTTCATGAGGCTTAAACCATGCCGATGAAACAACTTGTTTAAAATTCTCCCGTAAAGTCCAAGCAACCTCAAATCGAAATGGCCTCTCCAAAGGAAAGGAAGAGAAACCTCTCAAAGACAATAATAGAGGAAAATGATCAAAAGCAAGCCGAGACAAAGACATAATAGAAGCTTCAGAAAATCTCAGCCGCCAACCAACATTACACAAAGCCCAATCCAAACGTTCTTGTGTAACACCAATTCTAGCAATTGAGTCCAAGTAAACTGATAACCCACACAACCTAAATCCATAAGGGAACAATAGTTCCAATGCCATAAAAACCTACTACAGTTAGCGACAGATGGTAAATCAGCCCGTTTTTTTCTCATGGGCATATGCAATGTCATTAAAATCACCAAATAACAACCAAGGCTCATCTACAGAATTTGCAAGATCTTACATCTGAGACTAGAAAAAATCTTGCTTACTACGAATAGGACTAGCATACACCACATTAAGAAACCAACTACTACTCCCCCTAACAACAACTGAACAATGAATAAACTGAGTATCCATCCGTTGCAAATGTATATCACAAACATTCTTATTTCAAAACAACCAAACACTACTCGCAAAACCAACAGAATGAGAAAAGAAGAAGTCAGAAAAACCTACCTTCTTTGCCACCCTAGTCGCTCTGTCGTCCGAAATTCGAGACTCCACAATAATCAGAATGTTCGGACAATAAAGACGACATAATTCTCTTACATGGGTTAAAAAACCTCTCTTCGCAGCTCCACTACAATTCTACTAAATTATTTTTAAATCCATTAAAAATAGATTAAAAAAAGAGCAAGAATCTTACAACTTTCTAGGTGGGCTTCGACTCCAACAACAACCACCACAATCTCCATTATCATCTTAAATATCATCATTGGTCTTTGACGAAACCGCATCAGTCACCGCACAATCAACTTTGTTAGCCAAACCTTTCGAAGTTACCACTAGTTCCTCACACACAATGACATCACCAGCAATGGGGTCAGGAGGTTTCGGTTCATTTGAAACAAATTTTGCCACCACCCTACCACCAACGTTATCAATCACCCACAACACAGGCACCCTGCTGACAAAAAGCTAAGAATTTGAGTTGCCTCAACCAAGATTTGGTCAGATGAATCAGACACCACCCTCTACTTTCGGCCCAGAACATTGTCCAACCTCCAAAGCCTCCTTTCTCCTAATTACAACCATTGGACCCTCAGAAACAGACCTACTTACAATAGGCCCATTCTGAAACTGATCCTTCTCACTACCAAACCTCCCAACTCCCTTAATCACCACAGGCTTCTTACCTTTATCTCTTGGACCCACAGTCCCACTAACACTAGAAATCCTCTTGCCAGACCCAACCAAGCCCTTATCCACTTTGACAACCACTCTATCATCTACCTGTAAAGAGTCAAATCGATTACCAATAATAATGTTAGATACTATCTTCTCTTGAGAAATAGGAGAAGACTTATTTCTAATAATACGCCTTTGTTTACGTTGTGTAACTAACCATGGGCCAAAGATATCTTCTTTAGAATTTGAACTATCATCAACCATCGCTATATCCGTAGCTACACCAGCATTCTCCGCCCCAGTTGTCAACGAAACCACCACCTCCGTACAATTTTCAATACGACGATTGACATGGCCACATCCTAAATAGACCCTTAAAATTCCTTCATACTTTATACGTCGCCATGCACCACCAATAAAAACCTTAGGAACAAGAGGCTATTCAAGATTCAATGCCACACAAACTTTAGCAAAACGCCCTCTAGTAGCCATGGACATCTGCTTATCCACCTTAACGAGGGTTCCAATAGTACTAGCTGCTGCAAATAGGAATTCATAACGATAAAATTTCATAGAAATTCAATAAAACGCACCCAAGTAACCATTGAGGAAATTCTAGCCATTAAGGGTTGAAAATCAGGCTTCCACTTCTGAATATACAACGGCTGACCTCCAACAATATAGGGACCATCGAACACAATTCGCAACATATCCTCTTTCTCTTCAAATTTGGCAAGGTAAAAACCAAACCCCAAATCAATAATATCTAGTCCTACAGAAGGCTTCCAAAGCAAGGTCAACCGATTTTCCAAGTACGTAAAATTAACATACCTCCTATAAACTTTAACAATAAGAGCATCTTTCCACTTACCACTAACCTCCTGGACTATATCATCATCAACCAAAACCTTTGGGCGCAAGTAATCATTCCCTTCATACTCTAAACGAATTTTTCCTATCCACTGACTACAAAAATCAAAAGCCAAACTCTGACCAACCAACAAAGTAGACTTTGCCCTAAATGACTACCCTACCAAACAATCACAAAAAGAAAGTGATGGTCGCGCATGCAACTCAGCAGTAGCAGATAAAAAGAGACCAACAAACATAGAACCCGCTAAATCAGGGCCTGGCGGTTGTCTCACCTAAAAATTATTTTCAATCAACTGAGCCAAGTGAACATCCTGAAAGCACAATGGAGAAACGTTCATGCCCACCGTCTAAACAGATATTTTTTGCCCAAGTCTCCTAAAAGCTGAAAGTCTAAAAGTTAGCAACTCTTAACTAAAGTTTAATATGAAGAAATTCTCTTAAAATATATGGTATATATTTTATTATTTAATTATGATACTTTTTAAGAATTAAATCTCTAAGATAATAAAAGATTTTAAATTCAAATTAAGATAAGGTAGAAAATACATTAAATTTGATTTAGATAAAGATCTAATCTTGTAAAAGAAGTGGACGTGCATCATGTAATTAAAAGGTGTAATAAATGAATAATTCTACTATGTGAAGACTTCTTGCATGATGTGAGCACCAATTAAATCGGTTAAATTTTTTAATTGTTTTTTCATAAAGTTTTGTGGCCTCTTTAAAGGAAAGCATTTTTATCTCCTTTTTCTTTTTTTTCCTGATTCTTACTTTTTTTCTTTTTGACTTTTCCATTTATTTCGTTATAGAGAAAAATATAAAAAATAAAAAATTTAGTTTTATAATTTATACACTTTATTATCGAATATCACAACTACAAAAAAAACCAAATAAAGTGGTTAAACAGATTGATTGTTTTATAATATATTCAAATTTTTTATCGAATATCTCACAATTTTTTTATAATATTTGTGATACTTTAGGCATCTATAGAGGACAACAGAGCATGTTGAATTGCAGTAATCATAAGAATGGTTATTATGGAATAGGGGTGAGCATTACGGGACCATACTAACCATTGCCCGAATTAATTTGGGTAAGGAAATTCTGTAATTCGGGCCGGCTCGAGTGTTATCAGAATTATTTTCGGGCCGGGCCGAGTAAGGGAAAAAAATTCGGGCCGGCCCGATTACCCGAATTAGATTAAAAAATAGAGTAATTTGGGTAATTCGGGCCGGGATAATTCGGGGAACTTGGGTAAATCGGGCTAGATAAATAGGTAATTCGGGTAAATCGGTAATTCGGGTAAATCGGGTC
>JANZLX010000213.1:3912527-3931066 GCA_025531955.1 Erythroxylum orinocense | reverse complement strand
AAAGAAGGAAATGTCGTGGAGAGGGAGGGAGAAGATGAGAGGGTAGGTTAAAATTAATAGTAAAACGACGTCGTTTTGGTTTGAAACGTCGTGGAGAGGGAGGGAGAAGATGAGAGGGTAGGTTAAAATTAATAGTAAAACGACGTCGTTTTGGTTTTAACCAAACGACGTCGTTTTCGCTTAAATGTAGGACGACAATTCGATGTCTTCACCGACGCCAACACCGACGGAATTTTCCGTCAACAAATTTCCTGCCGTCTTTCACCAACGGAATATTATTCCCTCGCAAAAATCTTATTTTACTACGAACTTCGGCGACCGATATGTTTTTTCTGTCGGTATTTGCAACGGTTTTAGGACCGTCGGTAATTTTCTGTCGCAAATACACGTTTTTCTTGTAGTGTGTAAAATACCCATTTTCTTAAAAAAGATTTTTGTGGTAAAAAAAAATCCTTATTAGCCTCCCAAAAGTCACCTAAAAGCACCAAATTAGTTATTTACAAAAGAGAATCATGGCTAGTTTGGCTTTTTAATTCTTTTTTTTTTTTGGTGCAATTGCTTTTTAATTCTAACATATAACCCGTAAACCTTCAAATGTCAAAAGTTCGGAACTTGTTTCTAAATGGGTCAAAAGCTTCCAAAGTTGTGATCATAATTTCTTAAAGCCTATACTTGAAGTAAGCTACAAGTACACTTAAAAGCGATATTAGTCATATTGTAGGTGTCAAAATGAGCATAAATCGTATAAACCTAAGAAAAGGAAAGGGCAAAAGAGAGAGATGGTAGAGTGAAAGCATTGGCACGACCTTGTTGTTTTATTCATGGAAGAGAATGACGATAAAAGACAGACAGGTGTATTGTCATTATTTTTCAGATGAAAGATATCTGCTAGCAGTAGTAGTGGACGATGTGTTTCAAGTTCCAAGCTCTGAAATGCTCTGTAAGGCTGGCTTCCATTGCCCACTATATTGCCGTCCCACTACTCTGCCACCGTTACTGCTGCCACTGCCACCATTGCTTCTCAGCCGGAGATGTTCCTGCTTCGCCTGAAAAAGGAAACGCCCGTGCACCGTTAAGATAGTGACATTTCAGACTTAAGCAACACCCATCACTAATTCTTGTTCTAGGTGCCCTTTCCTAGGTTAATTTCCATTACTTATGAAAGTTGTAAAGTTGAAATGTATGAAGATAGCTTTGAAGTTAAAAACATGAAAATTAGGTAATAATGCAAGAATGACATACATTAAAACAAAATCCAGTTCCCAAATTCATGACGAGGCTGCAGAAACCAGACAAGTTTACTTTAACACGTGCGAACCATGCCAGGAACATAATCCTTACATGAAACCCACCTACTCAAAGCTAAGAAGTAGCTCTGATCTTTTTATCTGGCATGTTACGACCGTTCATATTGCATGCAAGATATCAACTTTGATCTATCAAGTCAGGACGATCTGGGGCGGTCTTTTTGTCCATCAGATTCACCCACCTTGGCTTTCAAAGTTTAGTTTTTGTAATAGCGAACTGAAAATCCTTGCTTTTAAGAAAAATCCCAACGTTATAAAAAACTTCAATGCCTTAAAAGGTACGCCTCGAGATCTGTTGTATAAAACAAAGTTGCAGATTGTTCCAAGTTCAGACGATAAGTTTGAAATTTAGAACATGTTTAGGTCCCCATTTATGAGCTGAAGTGACAAAAAGAAAAGAGAGAGATACTCTGTCCCTCTGTAACAAATGTCATGTCTACTGGTCAACACAAGTTGGAGTTTTTGTTATTACCTTAATTGAATTGTCTTTCTCTGGTTCACCGACCGGGTTCGGGTCTGACCCGACTGAGTCCTCCCTTTTCATTTCCATTCCAAGCCCTCCGCTGTTCTTCAGCAACTTCCCCAGTTTCACACACTTCTTCGCATTAAACTCTTTCATAACATCTGAAACAAGAAAACAACTTGCTCTTAACAAAAACCTTAAAAAGTTTCAAACTTTGAGGAACCCACATTCATAAAGTACCGAGAAAAATGAGATATTTACCTTCAAAACTGACGAGTCGGTAGACATGACCAATAAGCAATGTGTCGTCAGGTCGAAGAAGCTTGAGTTGCTTCAATGGCGTCCCGTTCTCAGTCCTCATATTTGGTGATGTTACCACAAGTGCCACGTAGTGACCTGGATTCGAGTTCATGATTTCTTGAGCACTCACTGACCAGTAAATCCTCTCGATCTTGTTTCCCGGATGTTGAATCACCACTGTCGCTGCCTCTGCGGCTTGACAATTGCCCATCTCGCAAACCCCACGACCAGAACTCAGTTTAGTACTCAACTGAAACGCAAACCTTCAAAGTTCGAACTCTACTTGAAGTGCTAAATAGCTAATACGTACTGATGCGTGTGCGTGTACCCACTACCCACTGAATTGCTAGCCGTATATAATGACAGAAGCTACTACCTAGGACTTAATACTGCTGACGCTAGTTCACGTATGTGTACGGCAAGAATCTAGGAACTGACAAAAGAGATTCACCGAAAATCGAGAGAAACAAATAGAGAAATACAAAAAACAAGAAGAGAAGCTCAAAGCTTTTGAGATCATGATTTTGTGGCCTGAGTCTGAAAGCCAACGGCGATGGATTCGGAGAACTGGTGGATGCGATATATCATAGAAAAAGCATCTTAGGTAAGAAAATGAAAATGTTAAATAGGGGATGGTAGGATACTGTTATTTGGTTTACGTTTCTTGTTATGGTACCTAGTACATTGAGGCGTGTTAGATCAGCAAGGCCACCTGGACTGTTGTGTGTAGGAATGTGGAGAATTGTTCTTAAGTTAACCTCAAGAGTTGGTTGGATTTATGTGCCTGAACCCAACCCCTTGTGACACTTAAGGACCAATTTAAACATTTTTTAATTTAATTTGAGTAAAGAAATCAACATTTATATTCTTAAAATATTAATTAATTATTACACAAAATTTTTTACATATTTTTTTTAATTCATGTCTATTAAGATTTAAATATTATTTTATTTTATATAAAATTAACAAAATATAACAAATAAGATTATATGAAAAAATACACAATATCGTATGAAAGTAAATAATAATTTTCTCTAGCATTGAATTAATAAATATATGGACTAATGGTAAATTATCGTAGCGTGCTTCTCCAAATTTATTTGTTAAATTTAAGAAGTCAATTATTTGTAGCAGTAGCAATGGGCCACGTCGGACTTAAGTCCGAACCTAGTGTGAAATTTTATGATCGGACTCGTGTTCGATCCAAAACTCGTTCAGGTTTAATTAATTATATATTTTTAATTTTAAAAAATAAAATATCTCTTTTTTAAAAAAATTTGAGCTTTGAGTTGCCCTAACTTGGGTCGAATAATTCAAATCAAAACTATTAACTTTATACCCGATTGAACCGAGTCAAGATGGGTAGAGTAAACCTCGGGAACCTTAATTACTTGGTGATGTGTTGATGAGTTCTATAATTCTCCTTACTTACGCTCTCTCGATAGAGCCTATCGTACAAGCTTGCTTAATGCAGAATACCCGATTGCGCGTGATTTGCAAGTTATTGTGTCAATTCAGAAGTTTACCTAGTGCGCATCTAAAAGGTAACGGCTGCGGTTCCTCCGTTTAAAAAAAAGAGTTCTATAAATCTTTATGACATTTATAAATTATGCATGTCTTAATTATTTTTTAATAACAATAAAAGTTGTCATAATTATCTTTTAGATGAAGATAATTATTAGTTATATGTGAATAATTTACAAATTATATGATTTAAATAAATCATCCCACAGGCCAATTAATTATAGTTAAATAAAGAATTTGGTTAATTTTGTTTTTAAACTTTTAAAATAATTTTAATTCTTAAGTAACCTCTTAAAATTGTGAGGTTCTTAAACCAACCAATCACATTACCAAATTTGTGGGGCTGTATTCCACAGTTTGGGAAAGCTGGCTCGTAATGGGCTTTAGGGTTAAGTTCAACCAAACTTGAGCAGTTTTCGTTTTCAGATTCAGTTCATTAGATGGGCGCCCACTACTTAACCAATGTAAGGACCTTTAAGATGACATTTACTACCTACTTTTAACTCAAAATAGCAAAATGAAAATGATGTATGCCGCAAAAACTGTGTCCAGCTCCAAGTAGGTGTTTCTGCTATGACCGAAGTTGGAGACTCAGACTCCATTAAAAGCAGAGTTTCAATTCAAGAAACTAGGACACTGTAAATAGCATGTTATTAAAGCCCTGCGCAGTATTAAATTACAGAACATACATTTTTATAAGAGAGTTACGTGAGACGGAGTCGACATTTGTGGACTCGGACCTAACAAATGTTGGATCCAGGATAGATCAAAATAGCTAACTTGATCAGACAACCTAAGACTGGCCCTATTAAATTTCTGGTTGCTCTTCTTCTAGGAAGTTTCAAAATTGAGATAGTAAGATCTTTTGTCTAATTCGTAACTTATTAAATTTCATCAACAGATTTACATTTACGTGAGATACACATAAATATATGGAAATGACATAAAGTTGAAACACTTTAATAGAAGGGTATAAGAGAAAATTTTCCCCATTATCTTGTTCCAGCTTTAGGTTCTATTTGATTTGGCTTATACTAGTAGAATTTTTGTTAATAGAGATTTTTTTGTAAATTTTTTCTGAGAAGCTAGTTGATTGTTTGGCTATTATTTAAAAAAGAGTTTTTTTTTTAATAAAAAGCTTCATATAGTAAAACTGTTTGGTAATATTAAAATAAAAAATAATTTTAATTTTAACTATATTTTATTTTGTTATAAAAATTATTGTATATAAATATTATTTAAAGTATATTAAACAATATGCAAAACACAATATATTAATTATTATATAATTTTAACCTATATAAAATATAAATAAAAATATATCTAATCAAATTTTTATATGAATTATAACATATATAAAAATAAATATTAAAAAATATATAAAAAAAGTTAAATAATGAATTTACAAGATAAACGTAAAGATGAATTTGTAGATATTGCGAGAAATATGTGTAAAATATAAGGATAAAAGAGACTAAAAAATAGACTCATTAATTGATCTAAAAAATCTATCTGAAAAAATTATTTTAGAGGCTTTTTTTAAAAACTTCAATCTGAGTTTTTTAAAAAATTATATTTTAACTGTTAAAAAAGTTAAATCTATTTAAAAAAGTATATTTTTATTTTCCAACCAAACATATATTTTTCTTAAAATAAGACTTTTGTGATCGAAAAAAATACTTATTAACCTCCCAAAAGCTCACCCAAATCGTAGCTTGTTTTTGCCTCAAAATAATTTCGTTTACATAAAATAACATCACTTTGACATAAAAATATAATTAAAATGGATAATTGAGAACGAGAATCTGAACCAAATTTAAGAAGGATATGCTGCAATGCCTGTGTCCAGCCAGGTATTGTACTACTCTTCTTAACCTGCATTGCACGTCAAAAAGCCATTGCTGCCACTGTTGAAAACCTTGTCCTTTATTCTTGAAACTCCCATTAACGAGTCATGATCTTATCATTAAAATTTGAGGTTTAATGTAGGCTTGGTGAATAAATTTAGTCCGATATGGTCCTAAATCAATAGATTTAACTTAATTTGATATAAATTTAGATCAAACTCAAGCTTTTTTTTCTTTAAATTTTCAAGTTTAAGCTCGAGCTTGACCTAATTTAAAGCCTAATTTTTTTTAAATGATGTTGTTTTGAGTGAAATGATGTTCAAATTTTAACATTTCTAATAAATATACATCAGGTAAAGTTAGGTTTGATCAAACTTTGAATCTTTTAAATCTAATTAAGTTGGGCTCGAGCTACATGTCTCGAACATGATAAAGCTCAAGTTAAGCTTCAAAGTCAAGTCAAACTTAAGATCTAAGCTAAAATTTTCAACCAAAGCTTAACCCATTGTTATCTAAAGTTTAATGTCATTGATTTGTCATCTATTAGATAGAGAAAGAATGAATTATGACTGATAATAAACGGGTCAAATTTTTTCATTAATAATTTAAATTTAATTTAATTTAATTAATATTGTTCATTTTAAATGTATAAATTAATAGATCAAAATAACATCTTTTCAAATAATTAAACCAAAACAAAATATTTTTCAAAGAATAAGTTATAATTATTAAATTTTTAATTGATTTTTAAACTCAATATCAACTACAAAATTTGATCAACTAAAATTTAGTTATTAATTTTAGACTACCATGATTGTCATTCCTAGATGAACTATACAACTTTATAATAGCATTTTTTTACAACGTCATAAAATAATTTTAATTAAGACAATTACACAATATCTTCTTACGTATAATAATATTTGTCTATTGAAGTTTTTTTAAGAACACTGACATATCTCTTTTGTCTTATTTATATTATTAAATCAATAATTTACTAAATTTCGTAATTAGCTATGATAATTTTTAAAATATAACTTTATTATTACATACCTTTTTCTTTAAATTTATATCATCATCTCTAATTTTTTAATGTTCAAAAATTTACCACATTTATATTGGTAAACATCTTGGTAAAAAGGATTTTCAAAAAGAAAAAATTGATAATGTGAATTTTTATTTAATTTTAGAATATCTCATGTTACAATGTTCATTAAATTTTAATATAATGATATACATATTTTTAAATAAATAATATGTGACAGTAATTAATTTTAACAAAAAATTTGAATGTCCCATAATTAAAAGATAAAAAAATTATTGAATGTAGTTTTCTTTATAACTATTTTACGAGCCACTGATTTGGTGTTAACATAGCTAATAGTTTAAGAAAATGTTCAGTTGCTAATAAGAATGAAGAAAACTGAGGGCCACCTTCAAGAATGTGCAAAATCAATACTAATCACATGGGAAGAATTTAGGAACTCAAGAGAAAGCTAAAGTTAATATCGAATCATGTGTCTAAAACATTCATATTTCATAATTTCATGCGTAAATTATCGACCCGGCTTGTCCGGTTAAGTTTTTAAAATAATTTCAAAAATAATATCGCTTTTTTTAAAACGACATCATTTTTGATATTTTGATTAATTTACGGGTTGAGTCGAATCGGCCTGTGCTTAATTTAGCTAGAAAAATTCAGGTTAAAATTGACATTCTTATAAATAGCAGCAAGCAAACAAGAAGGAAGTCAATATTATATAATATTATTCTTAATTAATAAAAGACTGATTTTAAATAACATTTAACAAGAAAAAAAGAAAAGAAGCAAATATTAATAAAAATGAAATGAGTAATAAATTAAATAATACTAAAAGGAATTAAATTAATTATCCGATAATTATTAATAATTTTAAATTTTGGACAAGTGTTTGAATTGTTTTATTTATTTTTTGTTAAAAGAACTTTGGAATAAAACAAAGTAGAGGAACTTATATATAAAACGAAACTATGGATAATTTATATGGAGCGAAATGCAATTTGATGGCAAACTAAGCTTTCCGGAATTTACAATTTACGCCCAACACAAATCAGTATTTGCAGTTTGCTCCCGTGGACAGCTTCGCATTAGGAAATATCTTCCGAACTCGCAACCATTAGTGACGCGTTCGAAGAAAGAGCCCATATTTGGCATCTTCGAACCTCATAAACCATCTATCTTTCTTCATCTTCAAGACCTTCTTCTCCCTTTGATCTTAAAAGGGTATGTTTTTATCTTGTTGCGTTCTTTAAAGTTTGTGCCTTTGCGTTCTCTTTGCGTTTCGGTACGTCCCTTTCCTGTTAATACGTCCCTTTCCTGTTAATTGCTCTAACGCATAATCTTTGATATCTAGTGATTAGGATTTTCTCGGGCTTGCCTTCCATTTTCTTGGATTCATCTTCGAGTTTAAAGTCACCCTTTGGCTTTCTTTTGTCGGTTTGGACTTCGCGGTTTGTTATATCCGCCCAAGAATTGTTCCTATATAACCCGGCGTTAAATAATTCTGACGAATTCAAGTTTTTTGTTGCTGGGTTGTTTTTCAATCTTAGGTAGACTCTGTTTCCATTACTGATCATCACCTGGTTTCTTTGGTTCATTTTAACTTTTTTTAAAATTCTCTTTCGCAGCTAGCCTTTTGGGTTATTTATGGTACTATTTCCCTACGATTATTGAATTGAACTAGCTTGGTTGTTGGAGTTACTAAAACTGAGTTTTGGTGTGTATATTTTTTAGTTGTCATCTTACTTTTATGGTTTATACTTCTGAAATTCGGTCTCTTCGTGACCTCTGCAACGTTTATGTTGGTTTTGACACAGGATGGAAGGTGTAAGGCATCTTGAAGATCCTAAGATGATGTCTGAAACACTGGAGACGGATCAAGTAAGCCCATCTAAGGAAGGGAAAGGCAAGAGACTGTGGAAGAAAGTGAAATATCAGTTAGTGGAGTACCATTCTTTGCCCGGTTATTTAAGGGACAATGAGTACATTTTGCGTCACTACCGTGCTAACTGGCCCTTGAAGGAGGCTTTTCTTAGTATCTTCTCTATCCACAATGAGACATTAAATGTTTGGACGTAAGTTTCCTCTCTTATGCAACACTACCCATGATCAGCAAGTAGGACAGCATTTGTTTCAGTTGCTGGAGCTTTTGACTTGGATTTTGAAGTGTGATTGTGTTATGAAATGCTAATTTTTATGGATTTATAGGCGTTCCATTTTTTGAGGTTTATAGAAGATCGACCTCATGATTGTTTTGATATCTCATCCATGTACTCTCAATTGTCTTTCAAATTCCTTTTTATTTTTTGGGCTAGATTCATGTGTCAGTGTAACTTAAACATTTTGGATTACAAGTTGAATTGGACCTAGAGATTCGTATTTAAAGGTTCATAGTGGTTCTGAAATCCTGATTATGAGGTAATGACTTTTATGAAAGCGGATGTGTGGCTGGACTTTTTTACTTTTCTAATTCTTCTACATGGTGGAACTTGAAATATCTTTACACTTTGTAAGTCCTAGCTTTATTAATGGTTGAAACTTTTTGCATGAGGAATTTTCTCTAATTTAAAGGTCTGAAAGAGAGTGATGAGGCTATCATAAAGGTACAAATTTAACTATGGCGGAAATTTTTTATCAAGGAGCAAAAGAGCTCAAAAGTAATGCAGGTAGAGGTGATGAGAATGGAGTGAATGTTCTGTTTACCTGTCGGACTGTAGGGGAAATTGAAATGCATAGTACTAATTACGTTCCACGAAGACAAAAAATCTGAGTAGTTTTCCTATCATGTAGTTATATGAAGATACTGCCTGAATATTGTCATAGAAAGGAAACCTATCTTTTTCCTTCCGTTGGTTAATATTTTAGATATATAAACATGGAGTTTTAGTTATTGCCTGAAGTAATTTCCATGATAGTAATTTTAGTTTTTGGGTTTTAATTTTTATTGTCTGAAGTCCTTAAGTTGTCAAAGAAGTAAGCCCTGTTATTGGCTTAAATAGTAATTTTAGAGTGATCAGATGTTGTGTAAGTCTATCTGGATTCAGACGTTGTAAGTCTATCTGGATTAGATACAGGAACTATTACAGCAATGTTCATTGCTTGTAGGCGCAACCTTCAAGGAAACAAGCAAAAAACTTCACCTCAACAGATGACCTTGAATCAAATCAAGGCTATGCAATGCACGTATCCAAGTCCTGCCATGTTGCTTAATTGCCAAAATTTCCTATTACATTTTTATGGTGTCTTTTCTCAAGAATTTCTTTTCAGTTAAAAACTGCAATACTTATCTGCCAAGTCTAAATTTGATTGTACAGGTCTTTCGGTTGGCTGTATTTTTTCTTTTTCTCTCATCATTGATTGCCCAGAAGTTCATGTTTGATCTTCTACACAAATTGCACTAAAGAATAAACTATTGTTTTTGCAGGCATTTGATTGGGTTCTTCTTCTTCCTTTCCCTGACCATATACACTGCAGTGAAGGTACCAAAAGTTGTTGATCTCCATTCTCTACAACTTCCAGAGGTGCTAAAGACTGATCTCCATAAATTGCATGCATGCCTCCCTTCTTTGCCTCATATGCCTGATCTGCAAAGACTAAGGGAGGAATTGAAGTCTACCTTGCCTAAAATGGATATTCCCTCTCTCTCAAAATGGCATGTTGTGGAACTTCTTTACAATTGCTTACCTGAGCGTTTCTCCCATGGCAACAATACGGATGTTTGTGTCCTGGTAATGTTTCTTTCTCATTCATCATTTTGAATTTTGTGCCTTTTGCTGTCATCAACTCATCTTCCTTTGACGGAGAAAATGATACAAAGAAAATATAATGTTAATGTGGTTTAGTCTTGGCCTCCTTTTGGATCTCAGTTGTTCAAACTTTGCAGTCCCTTTTATTTATTTATTTTCTAGTGTATTATGTTGCTTTATCGTGCTTAGAATGCCTTTGTTTGCAGTGTAATCCTTTAACTCTCATGCATATATCTATATGTACATATGTAGGGATTTATTTGGAAAGATAAACTGTTTAAAATTTTCATATAATGAATTGGCTGAAAATTTATAGATCATGACTAAGGAATGAAAAAGACTTCTTCAAAGTGCAAGGAAACCCAAAAAGTAATAGATGCATGCATGAAGACTAAAAAGTAACCTGGCCAAAGCACAAGCAATAGTGTATGAGTCTAAGGATAGTAGCATAAAGCATGGAAACAAACCTTAGAAAATAAGTTTCAAAGTTGAAGTCATCTTTATATAGATTCAATTAAGGAAAAGATACCTAATGATAGGCATGGGATATGATACATGCAAGGGTTTATCTCATCTAGTAAAGAAAACCTTTTCCTAAGGTAAACATTTATTGAAAAAGTTCTTAAGAACCAAACACATATGTAGTATAATAAGATACACTTCATCATTTGCATATAGGAGGCAAAGTAGAGCATCATATGCATACGTATATGGTTCATACTTGCAACCTAGGGGGGAACAACTATCACACACTCTCACATACTCATTCCTTCATTTGGCTAGAACCTTTGAACTTGCATGCTTGTTTCTTTGAGTTTAGATCATGTTGATGAAGATGAAAAATAATCATATGAAGGAAACATCACATAGGGCATTTAATTTTGATTTGTTTACATTTTGAGGCAAACCAGTTGGCAAAGATGTTAAGCATTTTGAAACAGAACCTAATGAAGATAATGTAGAAGCTGAGATGAAATAACCAATTTTTGTTGGGTCTAAAAATCTTTAAGGATTACACTATAAGGTTGTGTTATTTGCACTTTTTCTGCTACATCTAAGACGATAGTTCTTAATCATGGTACTTGTGCTATCAATATAGAGTATTTTATATGATCTTACTTCAGATTGGGAAACATAAATGGACACTTCTAGGGTATCATCCCTGTTGGTAACGGGGTATGCAAGGAGCCAGTAAATATCTTAGCTTAAATGGCACTTGTGGGTGATGGTTGGGATGATGCTCAAACGGTGAATCTAGATGCTATGCAGAGACATGAAAGACAACTTTTTAACATCATACTGACATAAAAGTACCATCACGAGTTTTCATATTGAGCATATATAGTTCCAAGCATTGGAAAAATCTTAAATAGAAAAAAAATTATTCTTTTGGTGGTTGATTTCATCTTGTTCTTCATGACTAAACGCAGCGTAGCGTGACGGATGATGTGGCAAACATAATAGCACCATTGATGATGGGGCCGATCACCAGGTGGCCATTTTTCGCTTTCTTGGGTGGAGCCATGTTTTGCTTGCTTGCTAGCAGTATTTGCCATCTTCTATCTTGCCACTCAGAGCGCATGTCGTACATAATGCTGAGGCTCGACTATGCAGGAATTGCTGCTCTAATCTCTACTTCCTTTTACCCTCCTGTTTACTACTCTTTCATGTGCGATCCATTCTTCTGCAACCTTTATCTGGGGTTCATAACTATCCTGGGAGTTGGAACCATCTTGGTTTCTCTGCTTCCAATGTTCCAGACACCTGAGTTCCGCCCAATTCGTGCATGCCTCTTCTCAGGCATGGGCTTGTCTGGGTCGGTACCTATTCTGCACAAACTTATATTGTTCTGGAGCCTGCCAGAGGCACTCCACACAACCGGCTATGAAGTTTTGATGGGACTCCTGTATGGAATCGGGGCACTGGTGTATGCGACGAGGATTCCTGAACGATGGATGCCTGGGAAATTCGACATTGCAGGGCACAGCCACCAACTTTTTCACATACTCGTGGTGGCTGGAGCATACGCACATTATCGTGCAGGGCTGGTTTACCTCAGGTGGCGAGACTTGGCAGGATGTTAAGTGAAGTAAATTCTGGAATCTGATGATTTGCATAAGTCCCCAACGTCATTGTATAAATAAGTAGGTCAATTAGGTGACGATGAAAGTCAGGAAGTGGAAAACTGAATGGCAAAAAATGCTACTAGCTCCGGTTGTAACTTTGAAAGGTAGATTATATTGTATGCTTTATGTTCTGCTGAATAACAAATGCAATGTTAGTTTCTTATCTCAAATATGAAAAACTTAGAAACAACTGTACAATTCGAGCTTACCTGGCTCCTTACTCGACAGTGAGGAGGATTTTTATATGGATGTGCTTTCATTGAGAGTCGAACTCAAGACCTCCCGCTTACTAAACGGGTGCTCTAACCAACTGAGCTATGAAAGCTATGTTGGACGCTGGATAGTTTGCAGGAGTCTCTTTCGTTTTTTGGCGTGCATTTGTCGGTCACCAAGCCCTTATCGCGCACACCAATCTACGTGTCATTCACTCGCTCTCCTTCTACCCCACCGACAGTTCACGCATTATCTTCCTTCTATCCAACACAATACTCTCCCCGCGCATTTTAGCCTCACTGGTACCAATTAACTAGCCAAAGACCATGACACTCCCACAACTGTCTCTCTCTCGTCACAACGACAAGACTCTACTCGCTTGCTTGGCCTATATTGCATGGATCGTATCTTGTCTTCCCTCTTTTACTGGCTGTTCTCTGCTAAATCTAGGAACCAACTTGCAATGTTTCAATCCCTTACGGCACCATCCGTCTGCTTGTAGTCACGACGATGGTTGCCTCTGAAGTTTGCAAGTCTTAGTAACTTGTATCCTTAAAAATGGTTGTTCCAGAAGCTTACAAGTCTCAATACTCTCCTATGGTGAAATCAAATGCTCGAAACCATAAATCGTCTTTCTCCTGTCTCAACGATGGGTTTGTCTACTTTGGCGGCTCATTGCTCGCTTTTTTATTAGTTTGGTCGTTTTGGTCTTACGCTGGTCCCAGTTTCACTCATCATTTAGAGCTGACGGTCGCTGGTAATTTGACGTCGAATGTTAGTTCAGATTCAACACAATGTCTCCACGGCGAGCCCGCCGTTAACCTCGGCTATGACCCTCCGGAACCCACGTTCTACGACGACCCGGAACTTCGATACTCCATTGAGGAGACAGTGAAGAACTGGGACGAGAAGCGGAAAGAGTGGCTCAAACACCACCCTACGTTGGCCGCCGGAGCACGTGATCGCGTCGTCATGGTCACGGGTTCTCAGCCTTCTCCGTGCAAGAACCCGATCGGCGACCATTTGCTGTTGAGGTCCTTTAAGAACAAAGTGGACTACTGTAGGATACATGGTATCGACATTTTCTACAACAACGTGTTGCTACACCCAAAGATGAGAAGTTTCTGGGCAAAGCTGCCGGTGGTTAAAGCGGCGATGTTGGCTCACCCGGAGGCCGAGTGGATCTGGTGGGTCGACTCGGACGCGTTGATTACCGACATGGAGTACAAGCTACCGCTACGTCGGTACGACTACAAGAGCCACAATATCGTGGTCCACGGTTGGGCTAAATTGATATATGAGGACAAAAGTTGGACGTCGTTAAACGCCGGCGTGTTTCTGATCAGGAACTGTCAGTGGTCCATAGACTTCATGCACACCTGGGCCAATATGGGTCCGATGAGCCCTGATTACACCAAATGGGGTGAAATCCAACGGTCCCTATTCAAGGACAAGTTGTTTCCAGAGTCAGACGATCAGTCGGCTCTAATTTATCTGATCCATCAAGATAAAACTTTGACGGACAAGATTTACTTGGAGGGAGAGTATTATTTGGAAGGTTACTGGGTTGATATATTGCCGACGTTGGATAACATAACGGAGAGGTACGCGGAGATGGAGAGAGAAGACGGGAAATTGAGGCGTCGTCACGGCGAGAAGGTAAGCGAGCAATACGGTGCGTTTAGGGAGCGGAATTTGAGAGGGTGGGGTAACGGAAAAGGCAGTTACAGACGGCCGTTTATCACCCATTTCACAGGGTGTCAGCCGTGCAGTGGGGACCACCACCAGATGTACGGTGGAGAGAGTTGCTGGAATGGGATGATCAAGGCTCTGAATTTCGCTGACAATCAGGTGCTCAGGAAGTATGGGTTCGTGCACCCGGATCTACTGGATTCCAATACGGTGACGGAGACGCCGTTTGATTTCCCTGATGAAGGACCATGGTGATTATATTCGTGTTCTAAGTGTAATTTCTTGGAATAATTTGAAAGTCATTATATGAAAATTTAAGTTAAAAGCGATTTATCCGTTATGGAAAACACATTTATATTGTATAAATATCATTACTTTGAATATTTGATTTTGTTTTTTGACTATGATAATTTCCAACTTTTGAACTTGACTTTGTGAATATAATAATGCAAAGTGGCTCAACACAGGAGTGTAACGTGTGTGCGCTTTTTGATGGTTCAAGTGTGGCATGATTGGATGGTAATCTTAAGCTTTTTGATGGTTCAAGTGTGGCATGATTGGATGGTAATCTTAAGCCTTTTGATGGTTCAAGTGTGGCATGATTGGATGGTAATCTTAAGCATATCGATGACTCTTCCAGAATGGGAGAATGATTTTGTTGGGATGGTGAGATTTTAGGTATATGAACAATGCAATTAGTTCGTCTTCATTGAAGATCTGATCTTCAGACCTCACAAGTCAACTAGATTTTTACCGAGAATTAGTAAAATTTGTTGAGAGCAAACTCAAATTTGTATTTGATTAAATTTAGGTTGACTCGGGCCGAGCCCGGCGGGTTTAAGAGAATTGGTTCAGCCTAAACTGATTCAGCCAAAATGCCAAAACAATGTCGATCGAGTTTTAGAACGTCCGACCAAACCTCAACATGACCATTGTCAACAAATATCACATAACCAATATCACCAATTCTTGACTGCACATTGAACGTTAACTGATTTGAGAAATCCAAAACTAACTTTTAAGTTACAGATATAATGGTTGCACACCCCATATGTATGATTTAAGAGTTACCATAGAGTCTGCACGTCGATATGTACTCTTACGATGACATTGCATTGGGATCATCATCCTCATTGTCTCCTATCGTACGCCCTATCGTCCTCTTAGACGGCATTGTATTGGGATCATCATCCTCATCGTCAACTATCGGTGCTTCGTTAAACATGTACTGATTCTGATACTCTATTAGGTATTGTGTTGATCTCTTCACATCCAGGAAAAGATTGTAAACTCTAGTAATGTCCTCAGTTTCCACAATCTTTCCTTTTCGCTTCTGGCAGGCCAATGCGGCAGCAGTAATGAGATGGATGGCATATCTCAAGGATGTTTCTGCTCCAATATGTGTTAGTAAGGCCTTGGCCTCTTCAGTGATCTCCACATCTTCTTCTTGGCATCTGATGTCCAGAATCTGGCGAATTTCGTCCTTAGTATATGGTTGAGTGGATATAATAAGTAGCCGATCCAGGAGATCGATTGGAATTCCATGAGGAGATTTGTAATTCGTCCCTCGAATTGAGGTGATCCCTCTGTTAGTAGCAACGACTAATATTGGTGCCATCTCATTCTCAAGAGCACGATTCAGGAAAGAGAAGCACTCTATGTCAAGCATGTGCACTTCATCGATGAAAAGGACTCCTGGTACAATCTCAGCTTTTCCTTCCTCCTTCCATTCAGCCACTTTAGTGTCAATTTGTTCCCTAACCTCAGCACGGATTTCACCAGTATCCCCAGTGAAAAGTGCCAGGAATCCCTGTGTTCTGAAAGTAGAGAACAAGTTAATGACGAGAGACATGCAGGCAAAATCTGAGTCTATCCTACATGGATATCCAAACAGACTTGGAATGGCCAGAAAAAGACATCTGGGTAACGACTGAAATCCAACATAGATACCAGTGGGATAATAAAAAGCATTTAGAACAAAGCAGAAGGAACGAGCAGCATATAGCAATCGCATGAACATGAACATGAACATTTATGAGGTAACAACTTTCCAGCTCATAATGGCCAGTTTGCAGATCAGCATCAGCTCAACTCTAGGGCAGAAAACAATGCTAAAACCTTTCTTTCTGCAGCAATGTTCTTTATAATACAATCAGCTACCCAATGTACATAATCTATCTTACAACAAAAACACATTAATATCAACTCAGACACTTGAAAAGGTTCTCCAATATAGAAAGCAGCAGTTCTTGCTAGTATCAATTCAACTCATTCAAAGACACATTATCTACATCAGAGATGGCAATGAACTAGATCGGCCGGACCAACCCTTTTTTGGTCTGGGACTGGTCCGAAGCCCGATCAACAATTTTGTTTTGTGGTTAGGCGGAGCCAGGGCCGAGGCCGGGCTGGTTTACCATCCCTAATCTACATTCAAAATAACAAAACATACAATTCAAACCAAAGCCTCGTGTAACTCCAAAATCCTTAAATACCCACAACAAGAAAATCATAGATCTAATCATATCAAACATCTAAAATCATTAACATTCAGTAAACCGAAAGACAAAAAGACATAAACTTTACCTGCTATTAATGACATCAATCTCATGAAGAGTCACACAATGCACAACCTCTTTCCTCTTCTGCAACTCCCCATCAGGACACTGGACAAATTTCACCTGAGGCCCCATTGCATCATAATCTCTCGACCGCGAAAACGACCTACCGAGCTTACTAATCTTCCCGGAAGCCTTATCAATCGCAATCACGTCACCACTCTGCACTTTCTCCTTCCCTAACGCCTCTATCATCTTCACCCCCAAGTCATACACCGTCTCCATCTCCGTCGTCTTCAGTGTCAATTTCCCCGTCTTCGATGCCGCTCCGGTCACCGCCGGACGATCAATTTGGACCTCCACAACCTCACCTTCGATCACCTCCGCCTCCTCCTTTATTCTAACGCCAATTGCCTTACGGAAGGACTGCATCAGAGCTTCTGTTTTGGACATTTCGAGAGAGAATATTTCGCTGCCGGAGATCATAGCGAAAGGCGTTTCGAGTCCCAGCGACTTGGCCATTCCCATGGCAATGGCGGTTTTGCCAGTTCCTGGTTGCCCCGCGAGAAGGACAGCTCGACCCGCAATTTTGCCCTCCTTTATCATTTGAAGAATAACCCCGGCGGCTTTTCGGGCTGAGGCTTGGCCTACCATGCCCTCGGATACAGCACGTGGCTCGAGCGCGGAGTCGAGCCCTAGGCCGCGAATGTGAGAGTGAGCTCCTATTCGCTCAATTCTTGTTAAATCCCGAGATTCCGAAAGCTTCAGCTCCGCCATTGGAGGTTTTCGATGATGGCTCTAAAGTTTAGAGAGAGAGTGAAGGGGTTAGGGTTTAGGTTTAGGGTTTACACGGTAACTCGACGTAGCAGAGTGTACACGTAACGTACGGTTGTTACTTCTTTAAGGCTTTTAAGTGCTGCAAGCTGAACTGTGACTTTTTTATCCGATTTAAAACAAATTTTATTAAAAATAAGTAAAACTCTATTTTTTATAAGTTAATCATACGAGCCTATTTCAAAATTAAATCTATAAAATAAAAGATTTTGGTCAGAAATTGATATAAAACTGATTTAAATTGCATAAAATTAAAGAATTTAAAATTTTATTTTTTAAAAATAATTATTAAATAAAAATTAATCGACTAATTTTGAATTTTAAAAAATTATTGATTAAAAAAATTGATTGATTAATTAATTAATTTTTAATAATAAAAATTATTAAAATAAATCGAACCAAAAACTGAGGGGATGCTTGTTTCGTAGGTATGACAAATAAGGAATGGAAATGAACTGAAAGGTAGAGTTTGGTACGGAAGTATGATTGGAGAAGTGTTAATTTGATTACCCATTTTCAGAGTATTACTCCATTTCTCTCATAATGTAGAGGAATGAGAGTCATTACTTCATTCCCCTTATAAAATATAATTAAAATCTAATTAAAATATAATGTAATTAATTAAAATATATTTAATTAAAATATACATGACTAATTAAAATCTAATTAAAATATAATGTAATGAATTAAAATATATTTAATTAAAATATAAAATATAATTAATTAATAACTTTAATTAATTAAGATAAGAACTAATTAATTAATTAAAATAATTACAAAATATAATCAATTAATTAATTAAAATAATTAATCAATATAAAATCTAACTAATTAATTAGAATATAATTAATTAATTAAAGTATAATTAAAATCTAATTAGTTACATGATT
>JANZLX010000213.1:3886434-3899104 GCA_025531955.1 Erythroxylum orinocense | reverse complement strand
ATGAATGGAGCATGCATCAATGTACCAACTCTGCTCAGTTTGGATCTTTCTAATGGTTGCAAGAATAGTATAAATACTATTATGTTGTAATGTTATGAAAATATGGGTCAGCTTGTAAGATATAGGTGCATAAATTTAGAATGAAGAAAAGAATGATGTATTTTCAATTTACCTTAGACCATCTCAGTTCAGTAACCTTCTTTCTTGTTTGAAAATCCCAGAAGCATATGAGCAAGGAGAGAGAGTACTTATAGTACTGTATTAGATATGAGCGAGGAGAATTCATCATTTATACGTTAAAGTAAAAAGGCGACGACGTTCAGCAACCGAAGGTAAGAACACAGGCAAGCTTTGGTGAGTGATCGGCCGGAGCACCTTACGGTCATGGCCTCCCTCGATTCTGAGGAACACATGGCTAAGAAAGGCCGGACGTGGAAAAGGGAGGAGGAGCCTTCTCCCCCCAAACTCTCATTTCTTGCCGCGGTTATAGGAGACCAGACGCCGGCAGGTGGAACTGCGCTACCTGGATGGCAAGAGGACGAACAAGTGGAGGTTGAAGAGGGCGACATGACGAGGATAGCGGGGACGCTGGGGGCAGCCTGCTGCTCTCCCAACAACTAAAAACCAAGCTAGACCAGCAACGGAATCAAGCGGTGGTAGTGAAGGTCCTGGGCCGTCGAGTGGGATTTAATGCCCTCCACACTCGCCTGCGGTCCCTGTGGAAGCTGCCAGGCCCCATGAAAATGGTGGACCTCGGCAGTGACTTTTACCTAATCAAACTAAAGGAGGAGGCCAACTACTGGCGAGTGCTCACCGAAGGGCCTTGGGGCATATTCGGACATGTGATCGCGGTTCAACGTTGGAGCCCATCTTTTCGCCCCTCCTACGCCGTGATCTCTCGAGCAGTTGTGTGGATACGCATTCCTAACCTTCCGATAGCGCGTTACCACTCGAAAATTCTTACCGAGCTTGGGAACCTTGTTAGGACAACCGTCCGTCTGGATGACGAAACTCTGCTGGCAAATCGTGGACGCTATGCCCGGATAGCTGTGGAAATAGATCTTACAAGGCCTCTGCCGCCTACTGTCGATCTGGATGGGGAGACTCTGGTACTTCCTCAGGTTTGCTTCTCGTGCGGATATCTTGGTCATACTCCCAACTCATGTCATCGGAAGCAAGCTGCCGCACCCTAAGCGCCTACGTCGTAGGCCACACCTGGACCAAGCGGGACGGCGACTAGTGGTAGCATGTAGGCCAGTTCGGGACAGCAAGAGGAGGCGGGAACCAATGGCTATGGCCCTTAGACGAATGTGCAGAGGCGGCGTCCACGCACAGTGAAGGGACAGGCAAACGTTGGAGCCAATACAAGCCATCCGGGAAAAGCTGGAGGAGGGTCACATTTTGCTGCATTATTGTCCCAGGACGCAGACACGGATGGGACAACAACGGAAGGGGTTGCAACCACACCTAGGAATCCCATTGGGTTTGGCCAGTGAGTTAGTCTATTTAGTTTCACTGGGACTAGTTCCCCTAACACTCAATTAGGGGTCGCAAGGTCCACCGAACGACCCCGGGGCTCCAATTCGGCCCATAAAGGGAAAGCGGTGCGGCTTGTGTCCCCGACTCGGGCAGGCCGGGGACAGGCCAGTGGACCTCCGGCTATGGTCTCCGTCGCCACGTCCCCGATCCCACTTAAACCAACCTCTGTCGAGCGCCACCTTGCAGTTGCGATACCGACCCATTTCGAGATGATATGTGATAGCCAGCTCATATCGATGCCGGATCATGACTCTGAGTCGAGGCTGCAGCATATGGAGGGGGTTCAGGACCTCGGTGGGGACTCCGGTTCCCCAGTCCCTCCCCCAACGGTCCCCTCCGATATCAATATGGACTTAGCGGGGCCGGAGGAGTTACCGAATCCCAGTCCTCCTGAGACTGGTCTGCAGCCCAGTGTCATGTTGGCGGGCCCGGATGCCCAAGAAGTGGGCCCACAAGCTGCTCCGCAGTAGTGTTCCTCGTTTTTTCCTTTTTTATGTCAATGTTATTTTGGAATTTTCAAGTGGGGCCAATTTTAAATCCGTTCTGTGTAACTACATCAGGTAGTACAAACCGGGGGTGCTAGTTTTATTGAAACCCCAGATTAGTGGCGATCAGGTTCAAGCAGTTATTCTTTCCCTTGGTTATGATTTTTCCTTTCGAGTAGAAGCTGAAGGTTTTCGGGCGGTATTTGGCTCCTTTGGGAGGCAGCTTTTGACATCTCAGTGGTTGTAGCCCACCGGCAATTCATTCATGCCACGGTTCAGTATCAGTCCAATGCTTTCGCCCTCACTGTGGTTTACGCTAGTCCACAAGTGTGATCGCAATCCAGTCTTTGGTCAGCGCTTTCTTGGATTGGTGATCGCGTTTCTCACCCCTGGCTCGTGGGGGGGATTTTAACGTTAAATTAGAGCAGTCAGACAAGCGGGGTGGAGCGGCTTCGACGTCAGTGGTGGGTCCACGTTTTAGGGATTGGGTGCATCGGTGTAGTCTCCACGATATAGGGTTCATTGGGTCGAAATTCACCTGGCAGCGGGGGACAGTTCAAGCTCGACTAGACTGAGTTTTCAGCTCTTTCGAATGGGTCCACAAGTTTCCCCACATGGTGAATCATCATCTTCCCTTTCTCGGCTCTGACCATCGACCGATGCTTTGTCACCTCGCTTCCCCCGCCCAGATGCAAGTTACCGGGGCACCGCCTTTTCGATTCCAGAATGCCTGGATCACGCACTCTGGGTTTCAGGCGGTGGTAAATGAGTGTTGGCAACTTGATGCGATGCAGATGAGTCACTCCCTTCATTAACTTTCCGCCCGTTTGCACGACTGGAACAAGCGGGAGTTTGGTAACATCTTTCATCATAAGAAGAAGTTAGTGGCCAGACTCGAAGGGATACAATGTGCCCAGACAGTTGACACTCAAGATTCGTTCCTGGCTCTAGAAGATAAGCTTAACAGCGAGCTACTACAGGTTTTGTGTGAGGAAGAGCTCTTTTGGAATCAAAAAGCCCGGTGTGAATGGATTTCCAAAGGGGATAGGAACACTAAGTTCTATCATACGCTCACCCTAGCCAAGTGGAAGAAGCTGCAGATTGCGCGGCTCACAGATTCCAATGGGACTCACATTTCGAATCCAGTGCACCTTCAGCATATGGTCACAGATTATTTCACTCAGCTCTATTCTTGTGCCCTCGGCCCTCCTGTGCAGTTTCCGCTCTCCGATACTTTTCTGTCTCTTTCTGAGGCGCACGTATAGGAGTTGAACTCCCCTGTGCAGGCTTCAGAAGTCCACCGGGCTCTTTTTGTGATGCATCCACACAAAGCTCCTGGTGTCGATGGGTTTAATGCTGTCTTTTATCAAAACCAATGGGGGATGGTAGGGCCAGCAGTGGTGGCCTTCATTCAGAATATTTTTCAGCATCATCACTGGGAACCCGAATTAAATCAAACTCTCTTGGTTCTGATCCTTAAAACCCCGTCCCCGACCCAAGTGTCCCAATTTCGCCCGATCAGTCTCTGCAACGTCTTGTATAAGATTGTTTCCAAAGTGGTGGTCAATCGGTTGAAAGGTCACATGCCTTGCTTAGTCACAGAGAACCAATACAGTTTTATCCCGGGTCGCCATGTCACTGACAACATCATTATCGCTCAGGAGGTGATCCACTCTATGCGAACGAAAACCGGGTACTTGGCTATCAAAGTTGAGCTTGAAAAAGCTTACGACCGTCTTAATTGGCAGTTTGTATGGGAGACACTAGTGGATATAGGAGTGCCAGAGACTTTACTTTGGGTGATTATGCAATGTGTTACAACCACGTCTTTGCAAGTGGTCTGGCAGGGCAAAGCTTCGACACCGTTTCGGCCGTTGCGAGGCCTTCGTCAAGGAGACCCTCTCTCGCCGTATCTTTTTGTTATCCGTATGGAGAGGCTTGGCCATCTCATCTCCGCAGAGGTAGCACGGGGCGTTTGGAAACCGATTCCAATGGGCCGCACGGGTTCGCCCATCTCCCATCTTTTCTTTGCAGATGACCTTGTGCTTTTTGTTGAAGCGGAAGATAGGCAGATGCAAGTCATCAGCCAAATGTTGGAGACATTCTGCAGGGCCTCCGGCCAACGAGTGAGCATCGATAAAACTAGGATTTTTTTCTCGAAGAATGTCTCTAACGAAACGGCGAGACGCATCAACAACGACCTTCAGGTTACTCGTACAACTAATTTAGGTCGTATTTAGGTATCCCTTTACTCCATGAGCGGACTTCCCGGCGCACTTTTCAGTATATACTGGATAAGGCGCAGCAGAAATTCACGGGGTGGCGGGCCAAGATGTTGTCTCTCGCCGGCTGCATCAGCTTAACCCAGGCGGTCCTCGCAATTTTACCCCTTTACACTATGCAGACGGTGCGTCTCCCTCGGCAGTTGTGCGACGCCATGGAGAAACTCATGCGCGACTTTCTTTGGGGGTCCTCACCGGATCAGCGCAAGATGCATCTTGTCAGCTGGGAGTCCGTTTGCAGGCCAAAAGCGGAAGGCGGGCTAGGTCTTAAACGACTTCGGTCTCTGAATGATGCCTTCCTAGCCAAATTAGGCTGGGGTCTAGTCAATAACCCCACAACGCTTTGGGTTCGGACTTTGCGGGCTAAATATCGGATGGAGACTGAGCAACTCCCTCTTTCTCTTGAAAGGACTAGGGCCTCCCCAATTTGGAAAGGGATATCGAAAGCTTAGGTTTGGGTTCGGCAAGGGAGCAAATGGAGTGTCGGGAATGGGCGACGTGTTCTTTTCTGGATGGACAATTGGGGACCTTTTATTCACCTGGTTTCCTCCCCAGTGCCCGATCCTCTTCGCTTTGCTACAGTGGTAGACCTCATGACGGAGGACGGTAGTTGGCACTAGCAGGACATCCAGTAGTACCTTCCGAGCGCCATCTATCTGGCTCTAGCGTCTTTCGGATCTCTTGTTTCGTCGTTGGAGGCCAATCGCCTTCAGTGGGACGTGAATCCGCAGGGCAGGTTCTCCGTGGCGTTTGCCTATGAGTTAATTGAGGGGCGCCAACCGGGGCACCGAAGCTCGATGTGGCCGATTATTTCGAAATGGGCTGGTCCACAACGCATCCGATCGTTTCTTTGGCTTGTTGCTAAACGGAAACTCCTGACCAATCAACAATAAGTGCTTCGGCATGTGGCCAGCGATAGCAATTGTCATTTCTGTGGTCAGGACGAGACAACTATCCACGTGCTCCGCGACTGTGCGAGAGGGCAAGCGATTTGGAACCATTTTTCTCAGGAAGTAGTCGATTGTGTGTTCTTCCAGCAAGAGGAAGAGGACTGGTTCTTTCCAACCTTACGAAGCATACGCAGGTGCAACAAGATGACTAGGCCATGATCTTTGGCATTGTTTGTTGGTTCCTTTGGAAGTGGAGGAACAACAACTTGTTCGAGCCTGGCTTTTTTTGGCCGATTGAGGGGCATCGGAATATCCTAGATTACATAGGGTGGATCGGTCGTGCTTGAGCCATCGAATATAGCGTGTTTCCCACCCAGGGCCTTCCTGTGGGAGCCTTAGTGGTGTGGGCTAAGCCTCCTATCAGTTGGGTGAAGGTCAATACTGATGGAGCAGTGGGCCTAGGCTCCTCTCGGAGAGCCGCTGGGGGACTTATTTGAGATTGGCATGGGGAGTGGAAAGGGGGGTTTCAACATACCCTCGTTACGCGTTCGCCTGTGGAAGCTGAATTATGGGGGTTGTTCTCAGGCCTCTCGCTGGCTTGGGACCTAAGCTTTCTCCGTGTGATAGTTGAGGTGGACTCCCTAGAGGTGATTAATATCCTCTCTGCTTCCCACAATGTTTTGATAGAGCTTTCTTTTTTGATGACAGGTATCCACCACCTTCTGAGTCGGGAGTGGATGACTCAACTTCAGCATGTTTACCGGGAAGGGAACCAGAGCATTGACTTTCTCGCCCGTCTCGCTGGTCGGTTATGTCCGGGCTGTCATATCCTGCAAAAGCCCCTTTTTGGAGTTCGAGACCTCATTCGCGGAGATGCGCTCAACGTTGTTTTCCCGCGCGCTTTAATTTAGCTTTGTAATTTTTTCCTTTATAAAAAAAAAGAAAAGATAAGAAATCATTCAAAGGGGATTGACTTAAGAAAGGATGATCAAGCTGAGAGTAACTCTGGGAAGATGTTTCCCCAACTCCACAACTACTGAAGCGAATCAGGAAGTTCCTCCTCGACAAGCCGCAGAGAAAAGGTGAAATGGGCGTGCAGTGATTGTTTAAACAGAAGAGGAGAAAAGGTGAAACGGGTGTGCAGTAATTTTCTTTTATTAAGAATCGAAGCAAGAAGCATGAAATGCTCTTGCTTCTGAAAAGCTTTGACATTGACATTGTGTCAGCATTAAATGAGTTAGAACCATTAAATGCTTTATGAACCATAAATGCTTTATGAACCATTAAATGGGTGTGCAATAATTTTGAGTTCAGAACCATTAAATGCTTTATGAACCATTAAATGGGTGTGTAGTAATTGTTTAGCGAGAATTGGTGGGATAGGGATTGAGTTTTAAGTAAATAAGTAGATAGGTGATTTGAGGGTTAAAACTAAAGCAAATTGACTTGAAAATATAAGAAATGAAAGAAAAATGGAGAAGAATCGAGTTGTCCTTAAACAAAATTATTTGATGCCAAATAAAATAAAATACAATTTGGATCCTAAGTGTCACTATTCACCTCGGGATATAATATTCACGATCCAATAAATACTATTCACGAAATCAAGATTTTTGGGACGTTACAATACATATAAGCAAGACAATATCATTTTTATATTTTTAATTAAGAAAAAGCTCAAGTTAGGCCTAGTCGAACTCGAGCTTAGGTCGTGCTGCCTCGAGCCAGGGCCCCAACAACAGTGATTAAATTCAACTTTGCCAATTGTCATCCCTATTTTTGAAGCACCTTTACTAATTATTGATTTTACATGTGTTAATAATTATATTTGGCAAAATCCAAGTCCTTTTGGTGGTAAAACTACAACAAAATAATACATACGATATATACTATATATGGAAAAATTCATATAGAAACTTTTAATAAGATATTAAAACAAAAATCAAGATTAAGTATAAGGCTTTGAAGAAAATTTAAGTTCTAACTCTAATTTTGTCCTTTGGATAGTTAATTTGAAATAAAATATATTCTTACAATATATTAATATTTTTTAAAATAATACATTTTATACATCTTAATATTATTAAAATATAAAATATTATTGTACTCTCACAAATTGGCTTATAATATAACGGTGGTTAGCAACTTCTTTTTTTTTTGGATTTATTATTCATCCGTTTAATCTTCCATCGGTGGTTAGCTAGACAAGCCTGATTAGTTTGGTGTTTACTTCTAAGTACATGTGCTTAGGTGATGCCAACAGGCCCGATGTCTTAGAATCATTAAACTATAACCAATGAAAAGCTAACGGATTTGCATACCCTAAAGCCTTAAATAAGGTACGAGGAACCACCATATAAGGGGGACAAGGTACTCTGTTTAGTTTTATGGTGTCTTATTATGTCCTATGAATCTCAGTCATTTATTTATGTGGATCCCGCGTAAATCTTGCGTAAATAAACGCAGGACCCGCATAAATAGATGGCTGAGATTCATGAGACAGAATAAGACACCATAAAACTAGACAGAAGATCTGGACTCCAATATAAGGACGCGTCACTTTCCAAATAATTACTACTTGCTTAAGCACCATTAAGAATGCCAATTTGATGGAAGGATCTCACTAGTTTTGCCTTCTTAGTCGCTGTAATCCAAGTCACCTGAACTTAAACAGTCGTTGAACTACCCAACTTCCAGATTATTATAAAATTTTCAAAGAAAGATGGATCCACAGATCGTGCAAGCAACATCATATGTTTATGATAAACTAGTGTATAAAGCACCAGTTGGGTGTATTTAAGCATTTGTCAACAACATAAGTTTACTGATAAACTAGTGTATAAAGCACCAGTTGGCTGTATTTTAAGCATTTGTGTATAATTTAAGAGTTTAAGAGCATTATAAAAAATTCAGACTTGATTTAATTTAAAATTAACGAGTTAATTCTAGTAATTATAAAAAATCTGTTCGAATTGAGTTGAATTTAGACAAGTTAACATATATTTGATTGAATTCATATTCAAGTATTCAAAACTTGAAATTCTTTTTCAAATTCGAGTTCGGATGTTAAGTGTTCTACTCGGGTGTTTGATGTCCCCCTTGCGATTAATTAATCTTTTGAACAGATAAGATTCCCAGCTAAGCAATTTGCTAAATAATTCAACTGGAAGAAGCAGAAGTTGACGTTTAAGAAGTTTGATTGAGGCTAAGTCTTGATGAATTTGATTTCTGAGTTCCTAAGATTAATCGTCTTTAAGCATCTACTCCCAGTAGGTTTATGTTCTTCAAATGCTACTTACAAAGAGGAATGAGAAGAAATTTATGAATGAACATCGGTCATTGCAAGTTAAAACTTCTTCAACGTACAGAAATGTAAGCAACAAAAGATAGATTACGAACAAGATTATGTTGATGATTTGTAGATGCAGAGACAAAGCTTGGCTTGTTATCTATCTCCATGCACCTACTTAAAAGAAACCCGAAGTTCTTCTAGGAACAGCATGGCTTCTGCTTCTTGTAAACAAGTCAACGTTGACCAGGAAATCATCTTCAACACGAAATGATCTGTCTTCATCAATCCTTGGAATACCCACACTACGACTCCTATTCACTTTGTTGGCCGAGTTTATGTTGGGTTCTTGTCGTTTAAGATTATGGTCAATCTCAACCTTTTGCTTGGAGACAGCAGCTTTGACAAGCTCCCTGTAATCCTCGTCACGGTTGCTTGTCTTACAGACACTGGAACTCCGGCTAAGTGGAGTGACCTGATGAGTCGTCGGACAACCAAAGGCGACGCCGCTGAGTCGCTGGGAATATCCAGTCATGCCTCTAACGTACACGTCCTTGGCCATGGCCAACAGCTTAATGGGTGCTTTCACAACCTTACATAGCTTCCTGTGTATGCTAGGCTTCTTGGTGGACATTTCCTCTGACCTGCGGATTTCTCCTCCGAGGTTTTTAGCTTCTTCTTCAAAAGCACGCACTGATATAATCAATTTGTTGAGCAAATTAATGGCCGGCGGAGAGCAATAAAAACAAGTAGGTTTTGTCTCTGTGGGCAATGCAGGCTTGTATTTATAGAGTTAGAGAATGCCAAGTGGACTGCATTAGTTTTTTAAATAGTTTCATCTTATTAATAATATCTTATTTTATTTTATTAAAATAGATAATTAACTAAATTAAAATTATGTACTATTTATTTATAAACTACTGTGTTTATTACTTTTCATATTTATAATCGAGTTATGTATTATCATGCCATTTTATTATTTAGAATTAATCAGATATTTAAAATTTTATTCTATAATATCTAAAAATTAATTATAAAATTAAATAATTAAATTATATTAGTCATAATTGTTAATATTGATTAATGTTAAATACTTAAATAGTATATATTGAATTAATAGTAACTTAAATTGTGACATAAAAATAGTAAATTAAAATAAATTCCTATGCTATATATTATGAAAAATAAAAAAAATCAAATTCAGAAACTGAAATAAATAAATTCTTTTTATTAAATCTAAAAATAATAAAAAGGAAAACAAAAGAAAACAAAGAGGCCTGTTTGAACTTCATTGTTTCCGGTAATACTCCAGACTGGATTGGAATTTCCTGCTTTATCTGCTTCTTCCACGATCTAACAAATAATAATAAGACGCAGAAGGCTTGTTGTTATTAAGAATATCTTGTAATTAATATATATTATGTTGGTCTGGGAACGGAAAAGGTCAACTCCAGTATTTGTGGGACACGTCTTTATATGCTCATAATTGGGATGATTTATGTAATTATAGCAATATATATCTTGTGTCATACATTTTTGTAATTTCTTATAAAGTTGAACAATATTTAATTGCATTTTTTAGTTTTTAAATAACTTGTCGGTTAAGTTACGTAATTTGATTCGGATAAAGATAATAAAGTAGCTCAATAAATGATCTAAATCAATGGTCAAAGTCTGGGTAGAAAATAGATCTCCATCAGTGTGGATCAGACTTATATCAGGTCTGTGATAAGAAATCCGATATGAAAGCTATATATAAAAGTTAAGGTCTCATGTAGTTGCTCATATATCAATCGTAGGCATAAGGATTCTCTAACTTATTAAGAGAATTTACGTTTTGAGAAAACTATAGAAAGATCTTACCCGCGTCCTAGAGAGTAATTCCCGGGAAGACGGCGATGGATTCACACTCGTTTTGGATTTGGAAAGCTCATTTGAAGTTACAGAGACTAAAATCAAGTATTTTCCGCATTACTTCGTTTCTTGCCCTTTCACGTTTGATCTGAGATACGTAACTAAGGATCCGTTATGTATTACATGTGGTTAAAAACGAAGATTTTTCAGTTTTCTCTCCATAAGATTTTTAGAGATTTAAATTTTGTTTCTCAGATTTTTCTTACTTTTTATTGCATGAAAGTAGTATACATATGCTGACATAGTGCTGATGTTAGTCGTATAGAATTTCTACAGTATTTAAAAAAAAACACACATACACAAATTTAAGATTTCCCGTAAGGGTGTTCCGGGATATTTTGGGTTAGTTTTCGAGTCCGAAAAATTCATAAAGTAAGTTTTTCTATTTTTCAGGATTTATTACATTAGTAATAAATTAAAGTTTAGCTCCAGAAAAGGAATTAAGGTATTCTGAATCTGATTTCAAATGAATTTTCGTACTTTGAACATCACAAGAGGGAGATACTTCAAGTTCTTGTGTCTTGGGTCTCAAGCTCAATATTCAAGATTGCATGAAAGTCGTTTGGAAAAGAAATTAAGACGTTCTGAAGCCATTTTTGAGTAAATTTTCATGCAACGAACTTGCTATAAGGGAGACATATGAGGTTCTCATGTCTCGTGTGGTCGGTTCAGTGTCCAATGATGCACGATAGTTGCTCTAATGAGATTTTTCCTTTACAAAAGTCTTAAATGAAGTTTTTAGAGAATGTCTTTAGCATGAGTGTGTAAGAATGAAACTTTGAATTTAGGTTTTTGTATTTATTGATGTTCGTTGTCACATACCATATGCCTATAAAGAATATGAGGATAACATAAAGATGTATCCTTTGTGTCTGTAGACTTTTTGAGTGCTAATGAGGATGTAGTCACTACAGTGGCCTTTTGAGTCAGTATTTTGAATTGTTCTACTTACATATTAGAAGATGTCTCTAGTCTCATATTTGGTTATTCTGCCCACAGGTGTTGGCCTTACATGAGATTTTGAGATGTGCATAAAGGCATTGGATAGAGGAAAGTCGTTGCTTGAATGATCTATTCGCCTACAGGTGATAGTGTCATGAGAGTTGATGGTTTGTACTCTGATCGCTTTATAATATGTATGATCAGATTTTCAGTAAAGATTCTATTTAATAGCTTTGAGTATCATTGTTGTCCTACATTTGTGTTGATTTAAACATTATCATTTTGAAGTCAAATTTTCAGTCAAGAAAATCGATGTCACCATTGAAACCCTAATCGGTTTCAATACGACGAAGTGGACAGAGGATGTATTGAATGCTAAGGAGATAACTGAGGTTAATATGGTCATACAGATGGATAGGCCATCTCTACCTACATCCATGAGCTCGATATTTCATCAAGCAAACTATGAAGCTTAGGATCAGTCTAACAGATTGTCTGATGACCATTAAGAGACCCATACCTGACCATCTGCTAAATGGACTTCCAGATACAGACATAGCAGAGAAGTTTCTTGGTAATGTCTCCCAGAGGGACACAGTCTCACCTAATGTTGAGACAAGTGCCTTAATGAAAGAATTATTCTCCATGAGATATACAGGAAAAGGGGAAGTAATGGAGTATATATCTAGAATGATTCATCTTCACAATAGACTGAAGATGTTGAATATTCCTCTTCCTGATGTCTTCATTGCTCACCAGGCTCTGACTACACTCCCTCCAGAGTTTAGTAATCTGGTGATGACATGTTACTCGTTAGATGAGGAATGGGACTTCAATGCTTTGATAGCCCATTGCGTTGCTGAAGAAAAAAAACTCAATGTTTGCTACTCCTACAGCCCTCGAAGCAACTAAAGGGAAGCCACAGATGAAGCCCGTTAAGTTCAAAGGTAGAAAGTTCAAATCTTCTCCACATGCTAACGCTGGTCAATCCAGTACTGGTAATGGTCCTAGGGATATAAAGAAACCAGTAGTATAATGTTGGATCCCTTTTTCGGAACCCAACTACGGATACAGATTCTCTCATACTTATACCCGATTTTCTTGGAAACAAAGAAAACAGAAGGAACGGATTGCTACAAAAGCGGAATCGGAGCAAACTGAATATTCGGAAAACCAATCGAAGGCAAACGAATGCATTTGGAAACATCCTAAACATTCCAAAAACCAGTATATATATATATATATTTTTTCCTTTTCTTCTCATAAATTTCTATTCTCTTTCTCTTAATTCAAACTCATCCATCTTGTAACCATTCTCATCTTAATACA
>JANZLX010000213.1:3821478-3843544 GCA_025531955.1 Erythroxylum orinocense | reverse complement strand
ATATTGGTATACTTTAAAAATTATTTAGCATAAATAATTTTATTGTAAAATAAAATATAGTTAAAATTAATAAAAGTATTTTTTGTTTTTAAGTTGCCAAACAGTCTACTGTATGAAGCTTTTTTAAAAAAGTTGTTTTTTTAATTGACAACCAAACAGTCAACTGACTTTTAAAAAAAGCCCTTTTCAGAAAAGCTCTACTGATAAAAGTTCTACTGATAAAAGCTCAACTAAACGGATCCTAACACAACTTTGCTATCTCACTTCCTTTGTTTACTTTCACTTTTATGTACAAATTATAAAACATGATTTTTTTGTTTTTAAATTTATGTCTAACGTGTTAGCAACATTAACGGAGATATTAACGTCTAGTTAGTTTTTAAAAAAATTAAAAGTTCGAGTATTTAATTGCTACTTTTTAAAGTTTGAACTATAATTACAAAATTGAATAAAGTTTAAGATTTTAAAAAGATATATAAATATTTCAATTTGAACTCAATTAAATTTTAGTTCAATTACAGTTATGTCTTTTAGCCTTAATCTAAGTTCAATTAAATTGGAAGATTCGTCTACTTTAAACTTTTTTATACATATAAAGATATTTCAAGTTGAATTCAATTAAATTTTAGTTCAGTTACTGTTATACCTAAATTTTGACTTTTAGCCTTAATTTAAACTTGATTAAATTTTAGTTCAATTAATATTGTACCTGAATTATGAATTTTGGCCTTAATCTAAGTTTAATTAATGTGTCACATGTTCTTATTTAGAGAAATATTCTTAATTTTAAAATTAAAAAAACTTAAGTTTTTGACAAGTTAAAAGGAGTAGTAATTTAAAATAACTATTTCTAAGAATTACTACCTTCATGCATCGTTGCGCTTTAATAGAAGAATTTCTGGGCAAGTACATCCTGTAGGGTTACAAAAGGATTCATCTGTTAGGTGTCTCAAGCTGATCGTCAACAATTTTTGTATCGTTAATTCATTTTCTTTAACATATCGATGAGTGCGTCGTAACCTCTAAATCAATAACTAAATTGTCTTATGAGATGTTTGGAAAGTTTGGAATTAAATTGAATTCAATTACATTAATGAGATTGAATTGAATTCAATTTACACGAACAAATTCAATAATATTAAAATTAAATTTAATTATACTGTTTAAAACACAATCAAAATGAATTCAATTATTTCATATGACATTTTTACTTTTAACTAAAAAATAATCTTATTAAATAATAAACATTCAGACTTACATAGAACAACTTATAAATATCAGTTTCATTATAAGTAATATCATAAAAAAAGTTCATTATTAAATTAAAAAGATAAAATTAATTGCAAATAATAATAGATTAGACCGAACTATTATAATTTGAAAACTTAAAAATGCATTTACGTGGGTATTATTGTGTGAGTAGATGGGAAAAGAGTGACTAAGGGTATTATTACAGTGATAGGGTTGTTGTGTTGAAGAGTATTACGTGAGTACGATTGGAAGACTCGAATTTCAACGTTTAAAATCCTTGGCCATCTGGTTTCAGGTATTCAGTCCTATTGTGGCGAGTATTCATGAATTGTTTTCTCGAAATTGGTCTGTTGTTCATCGGCATGTTTATCGAAAGTGTAACAGATGCGCCGACTGACTTGCCTCTCAGGCCGCACAATTAGATGTTGGACTAACTTATTATATTCTGTACTTACCGGGTGCCACCATTTCCTCTTTGAGGATAAGTCGGGGATCTGTTTCCTCATATTTGTGTTGTAATTTGTGTAGACTCTTTCCCTTTAACTAAAAATAAAAATAAAAATAAGAGTAGTAGTCATTTGTAATAATTCACTTGAATTACTTGTTAAATTGAATTTATAAAGAATAGTAGGTTTCAATTACTTATATGAATTAAATTCACCTCTTTTTTTTTTCTGTTTCAAAGAGGTGAATTGAAATCAATGGTAACTTGGTTCCAAAGCGTGACACAACACCGACAAGAACAGGAACATCTTGGTTAAGACGGGTCAAAGAGATACTCCAAGTGTGTACTACAGGATGATTTAATCTGGCTGAGTAGGACGATCATATGCCAGCGGCGGCTCTGGTCGGCAATGCCACAGGTTGCGACCTTGTCCTAGTCTGTTCTTCCATGGCAGGCGACGTTATAACTTATAACCCCACCACTCACTGTTCTATCCATAATTAAACAAATCACTGTCAGCACCAAAATTTAGAAAATTTCAATCCCAAGAATGGATAGATCTTCTATTTCGACTACATCCTCTCAAAAATGGTCAAATTTTAATGAGTTGAAACTCATGTTGCTGAGGTAAGCTCTAGGATTCCTGCGTTCAAATTGTCATTGTTTTCTGCTTCAATTACTTCAGCTCCTGGTTGCTCTGCAGCCCTTTTGTTGTCTTTTCCACTGCCGTCTTCTCTATATATATGTGTAAAGTATAAGGCTTTTTGATCGTATAAAGAAACTATTAAGGTGCTTTGACAATGGAAGCTCATTCTTCAAGTTCTAACTCTTCTTCAACATCTTCCTCTTCAATGCACGTAACAGAATACCCACGAGAACAGACAAAGTCCTTCATTTCCTCACTGCTTTCAATTCGTAAATACCCACAAGAGCAAACAAAGTCCTTCATGTCCTCACTGCATTCAGTTCGTAAACCAATGGCTAAACCATGGAAGAAACCTATAGCTCCATTACCACCAACACCCCCCAAAGTGTACAGAGTGGACCCTGTCAACTTCCGGGAAGTTGTTCAGAAGCTCACCGGAGCACCGGTCTCCCAACGGCTCCACAGCGTGGCCCCGCCTACTCTTGATCTTGCCGGGAGACCTGCATTGTTTAGCAGAGAAGTCACTTCAGCAGTGCCACTTCAGGTCCTCAAACCCTCGCCGACCTTATCATCACCATTCACTGCCTTGAACCCCGACTTGATCATGTCTGAAACAGTACTGGATGCGAAACACAAGATATTAATGGACAGAGGAGTTGGGTCGAGTTCGCACGAGTTGAAACTGTCACCGTCCTCTCACGGTTGGTGTTCTTTTGCACTACTGAGTCCAGGAACTCTTTCCAGTTTGGAACAAAGCGAAGTTCTTTAGCTCTTCGTTTCATTCCTGCCCTTCAATCAGATTACATTTTGGCGTCAGCTCTCTTCTAAATAGGCTACAAACGGAGGAGAAGATTGAAACCTCCTGTTCTTTTCCTTTTCATAAAAGAATATGATAATATATAGTTGAAGTCATCAACCTTCCCATTCCAGGGTTCTACAGCTTTCAGCCATGAAAAGCAAAGTAGCTAGTCTATAAACTAGATTAATCCGAAGAGAAGGTGTTGTTTTAAGTTGCAAACTATCATTAGCTCGTACTCGTAGCACTGATCGTTTCTACTTTGTTATTTTACTTTTGATCCTGTTGAAAGTCTCGGGACATTTGCATGTAATTTCATGTATGAGAACGCAATGCATATTGTACCCATACATTGTTTCATTTCGAAATTACTTTGTTCTCACGAGTTACGTACCCACATTAATTTTCTAAAGAGACTAGTTTTGCTATGTGTGGCATATTCTAATCTTTGTCAAAAATATTTTGAATATTAACTAAATTCTTTAAATACATTTAATTTATTAATTTTGAATCAATTTAACTTAAATTTTTATACTTTAGGAAGTATTAAATTAATTATCAAGTATTTTACTTAAACTTCGATTCAACCCGGTCAAATTAAATTTAACGTATTAATTTTAAATCTAACTCTTTTCTTTTTTATGTATGCTTAAAAATAACTTTAAAGCTCTTTAAATAAGAATCTCCAAATATTTTTGGTAAGGGAGAATTAACCAATTGTTCTTGTTTGAAAGGTACAAGGCCTCATTTTTCAATTGTTCCTTACTATAATATATAGTTTGGAAAGAATCCATGATACCTAAAGCTTCTAAAGAATCCATAACTATTTGTCCTATAGTCTTGAAAGTACCTTGATTGCCTTTTGACATTTTCAATGATATTTATTTATTTATCCTAAATAAAATCTCCATATTTTTTCATAGATGTATGCTACATAGTTATATCTTCTTGTTTAGTTGGAGTAGTTAAGGTTAAACTAATTTAACACATAGTACTGACTTTTCACCTTCAATGTATGTTGTCATCATAAATTGACAAATATTGCAGCAAAGTTACGTAATCAAAATCCAAGACTAGAACAAATCCTTCAAAGTCAAATGGAGGACGGTGATCTATGCATTCTATAATCAACGCCGGCGGGGAGGGTTAATACTTGGGTGGATCCGTGACTTTGTATAGTCAAATTTCAATCGTATGGCTTCTGACGAGCAGCACTTGTAGTAGGTGAAGTATATAGTCAAATTTCAATGGTATGGCTTCTGACGAGCAGCACATGTAGTAGGTGAAGTATACTCCTTTGCATGAGGGTGATCGTTGATCTTATACTTAAAACAAAACGAACCACATCCGTGCTTAAAAGCACCATGCATTCCTAGGGAAGCAAAATTTAAAACCCTGACGACTATTTAGAACACTTGAAAGACAGCAAACTTAATGAAGCAGGAGAACAATACCTTATACATCAATCAATACACAAATGGACGACGTTAGATGATAAACAGTTGAAGCTATTTAGTAACTGTGGGGAAAAACTTGGCAACGTTGATGCCTGACGAACTCTAGAAGTTCGTGATATTCTAATCTCCTTAAGGTTAGTACAGGGATGATGCATAGTTATACATCAAACAAAAGATGGAAGGCAAACTCCCAACTAATTTGTGCTGTTTTTTTGGAGTTCAGATCTCTTGTCCAATATTATGGTATCTTATTGTATTCAATAAATCTCAGTCATTTATTTATGTGGTTTCTGTATGGGAGTCACGTGGGGCTCGCAAAATAAATGACTGAGATTTTATGAAACAAAATAAGACATAATAAAACTAGACAGAAGATCTAGACTCGTTTTTTAGGATTAGGATTAGGGGTCTAACTTTTTGAAGTCCAAGTTTAGTCAGTAAAACTTTTTTTTAAGAAAACTTTTCTAAGAAATTAGTTGATTATTTGACTATCATTTAAAAAAGAGATTTTTTGAAAGAGCTTTATACTATCGATTATTTGACAACACAAAAATAAAATGATTTTTTAATTTTAACTATATCTTATTTTGTAATAAAATTATTTATAGATATAAATATTATTTAAAGCATATTAAACAATATGCAAAACACGATATCTTAATTATTATATAATTTTATACCATATAAAACATAAATGAAAATATATCTAACTAAATCTTTTATATAGATTATAACATATGTAAACTAATATCGAAAATAAATATTAAAACATATAAAAAAGTTAAATAATATTATATAAATATTCAAGTTGAATAAATAGTTAAATACATAATAAACGGAAAGATAAGTTTGTGAGTATTGTAAGAATTATGTATAAAATATAAGGACAAAAGAGACTAAAAATAGACGCATTAATTGATATGAAAAATCTACCTAAAAAACGCTTCTTTAAAAAGTTTCAAATTTGAACTTCTTAAAAAATTATATTTTGACTGTCAAAAAAGTCATATATATTAAAAAAGTACTTTTTTATTTTACAGTCAAACACTCATTTTTCTTAAAAAATACTTTTATAATAAAAAAAATACTTATTAACTTCTTAAAAGTTCATCCAAATATGCACTTAGTCCAAGCTAAATTAGGTAATAGGTAGTTCAAAACTCAATCAAACTCCGAATAATTTACACTGAGTTTCAATTTAATTAAGATTTAATTCAACTGAATTAGATAGGACTTAAAACGACACAGTTTCACCTCTATTAGGAGATAATACTTAAGCGATGTCGTATGACTGAATAAATTTAAAACTATATCACTTGCCTAATAATACTGGAAATTGAAAGAGTAACTCCAACTCCAAAGTGAAAGACAAGGAAACAATGTCGTGGCTAGCGAGGTCAATTGCTAATTCTCTCAAACTCGACGACGATGACGGTGACGGTGATCGACACGGCGGCACTCAACATAATGTCAATACACTCAATGACCCTGACGCCGTTAAATCGCCGTCAAGTCCAGAAGCTGACCGGCATTCTGAGTCGTCCTCAACCACCACCGCCACTCCGCGCGGCGTCAAGGAAGACATCTCCGAGCTCACCAAGACCCTAACGCGTCAATTCTGGGGCGTTGCCTCCTTCCTCGCTCCTCCTCCGCCCGATGCTTCTTCGACCCCGCCGCGCTCGCCTCGTCAGATCTCCCCTCAATCGGAATCAAATGATGATGACGATCCGATCGCAGGAATACGTAGCGATTTCGCCGAAATTGGAGGGAAATTCAAATCGGGAATCACAAAGCTGTCGAGTAACAAGACTGTCTCGGAGATCACCAAGATCGCGTCCAACTTTCTTCAATTTGGACCGGGAAGGGATATCTCCGGCGAGGATTTGATTGGAAATGTTGTCGGTGTGACAGAGGAGGTCGTTGCTTTCGCGAAGGACATCGCGATGCATCCGGAGACCTGGCTCGATTTTCCTCTCCCCGACGACGATGACTTTGAGGGTACAATTAATTAAGACTTTGGATTCAATGGACTTCAATTTTGATATCATTGGGGGGGGTTATTATTATCATTAGTATTACTAGCAATTCTTTATGACGCTGAATGAATACAGATCTTGATATGACGGATGCGCAACAAGAGCATGCTTTGGCAGTTGAACATCTGTCACCGAGATTAGCTGCTCTCAGGATGGAGCTTTGCCCGGGCTACATGAGCGAAGGCTGCTTTTGGAAGATTTACTTTGTGCTTTTGCACCCCAGACTTAGTAAAGAGGATGCCTTGCTATTATCAACCCCCCAAGTATGTTGCTTTCTTAAGCTTATTTTGTCATTTAACATCTTGTTTGGTCTAATGTTCTGTAGTTTCCCATTGTTGAATCATACTGAGGTGGATATTGATACATTTGAAAAGCAGTAATTAGGTTTAGGTAACATTCCTTAAGATGCATGTCTCCTTAGCTGGAAATCATCTTCGATCCTGCATCTGTTTACTCAATAGAAACGCTTGACAAGCCAGATTCCAGCAAATCCTTTTCTTTTGCCACTTGGGCTTGGGTAAAACGACTTTGATGGTCATTGAAAGGCATCTTTTCAGTAATGCTAAGACTGAAACTTGCAATTGTATACTTTAAATATGCTCAAGCTAATGTGTCTCATTCTCTCTTTGTCTCTTTGGCGACTTTATCTTACTATGAAATCATCTGTATGGAATGATAAATTTGGAAGTCTGATCGTTAGAATTTAAGACGATAGTTTAGAAATTGTTCAAGTATAATGTTTTAACTGGCAATAACATTTAATTTGCATGCTATGTGGTTAGGTCCATATTCTGATAGTTCTGATGCATCTGATCATCTATACGCTAAAATGGAGAAGTGGGGTAATTTTGTTTAATATTGTAATGCGTTTACTAAAGATCAAAAGTATAGGCTAGAATTCTTTGATTGCATTTCATTCTGCTTCTTGTCCTTATTAAGTACTTCTGGTAAATACTTTGAAGTTAGAATTCTTTGATTGCCTTTGTATGAAGTGTTTCCTGATATTGGAACTCTTTATGATAGAAAGTCATCTTTATAAAGAAATTCCCCTTAATTCTGATCAATTAAGTTGCTAATCAGCACTTTGATTTGATCATGTCTTACAGATAATGGAAGCAAGAGCAATGTTGTCACATGAATTGCAAAAACGTGCTAAAGCAAAATCTGCACCGGAGTATTCAGTTTCCAATACTTCCACTTCAAAAGAAGCTTCTGATTTGCACTATGAAAGGCCTCTTTCTGTGACCCATCGTACTGAATCTGAACCAGTAACACTCGAGACATTTGGCAATGAAGCAGTCTCTTCCAATCTTGCAACTGAAATTGAAACTGACAAGCATCCTGTCCAAAGTATGGAGATACAAATTATTGACAAGGCTATGGTTGAGGAACAGCCTGTTAACCAGGCTACTCAGCAGCAAACTTCATCGTTTTTGTCCTCTAGGTTTATGGATGAAAATCTTGAGGATGATGACTGGTTGAAAGATGAAAGTTCAGAAAGTGTTGGTGCCAGCAACACTATGATATCACTCAATAATGAAGAGGATGTCTCATTCAGTGATCTTGAAGATGACGATGGGGAAGTACCTGTCACTTACAAGAAGGTTGCATCAAGTTCTGATACAGCTACAAAAGATTCACGAGATTGGGTTCAACTGAGCGGAAGTTCTGGTGACTCAGTTAAGGACATTAGCACAGTTAGTGTCAAACATGTTGGTTCTGATCAGGTAAGTGCTCACAACTCTGATACCAAGGAATCTAATGATTGGCTTGATGTTGATGATATTGATGTTATGTGATGATGCCATAAAAGCCTAAGAGCTTATGTATTTCTCATCTTTTTTCTATCTTGTTGTGAATAGTTTGCATACGGTTTCTTCAGTCTGAGTTCGACTTCAAAACTTTATGTTTGTACATAATCTGTTCTTAATTGGTTGATATTGTGGCATAAAATGACCGTCACATTTAATGACTTCATCACCGCACCATCAATTTGCTGTATTCATGTGACATGAGTTATTATATTGTCTCGTGCACCTGACCATAGATTAGTCTTTTCTTTTGAACGGTCAAAAGTTCAGATGGGCCTAAAAAGAGAAAACCGGGAACCGTCTGCTGAAAAATGGAAACTAACAATATGTCAAAAGGACTTTAGTTAGTATTATTAGTAACATTTAATAGTTGAGGAAGTAACAAAGAAATATATGTACCTCAATAGGGGCTGCATATGCAACAAAAAGATCAGTGCATGCAGATTCATATACGTGCCAGAATAGTATTATTTTGATTCTCATTATAGATATAGATCACATGTCACTGGCATGTCGTAATCCTATTATTGTGGAATTATGTTGTAAAACTTGGGTTTGCTAACGCTGAGAAAAGTGCACTGACAAGATGTCTAAATGAACTTTGGCATCTAGGCTTGGTAAGTGGCGTTTAATTGCCCTGGGATTTACTCATTGCCCTTTAATCTTTCTCTATGGTGGATTTATTCATTGCCCTTTAGTCTCTGTCGATGGGCAAGACATCAAATTCTATCGCAACCTTTGTTGAATATTTAGCAAGTGATTCAAATCACTTTGTAATGATAGCTCAGATGAGGAAATATAATTGATAACACCCACTGCTTACAATGACACCGATAACATCACTTAAGTCGTATACATAGTTAATAGCAGAGGAAGGCTTCTAGTGCAAAGATAAAGTTAGAAACGTCTTAAGATCAGAGATAAAGTCGGTGATGTTTCCACAACAACATGAAGTAAAATTGACACACACACACACACACATTCTACGGTAACATTTAATTGATACTTGTTTGCTTATATGGGACACTCGCACTGTAATGCTGTTATTAATTCATATAGGAAACTTTCATGCGTTATTGAGCGGAGCCCAATTTAGCGACTTCTTCAATTTCTTGATATATGATCAACTTGACTTAGTTATGGTGCCTTTTTGATGTTTAGTTAGAAAGGAATTTTTGCAGGATTTGAAGCATTGTTAAGAAGTAAGAAAACAAGCTAAGTAGATTGATGATCTTGCAATGTACAGCCTAAAGGACTAGAACTAGAAGATGTAAAACTACTGATATCCTTCCTAACAAACACATTCATGGCAAGGATTAAGTACAACTGAGCTGTTCCTGAGTTAGGAACTCTAGGATCTAATGGATCCGAAATTGCTCGAAAGTCTCTCCAACTGAGACCACAATAGGGTTCCTAGAGAGAATCTAGGTTTGTCTTCTTCATCTACGCTGGCAGTTTTAGTTCTGCTAATGCTTCTACTAATTGATGGTGCTTTAGGAGTCCATCCTGGTGATTTGTTCACCACAAGAACTGAACCTCCAATCTCTTTTCTTACCAAGTCCACTGTGTGTTGACTAACATCGTATCCTGAAGCATCTGTAACATAGAATGAACCTACTGCTTTATCCCCATGAGTACCAATCTCAGCCCTTGATATCGATAACCCATTCTCCCGGAACACCCGTGTCATGTCAGATAGTAATCCCCTCCGATTATTAGTGCAAACATCCAGCCTCAACCCCTGCGGAAAGTATCATAATAAAGATGTGAAGAGCACATTAAATGGCGAAAACTGAGTCAGGCATTGTATAGGATTGTATGCACCGACATGGGATACTCTTCTCTCAATGGCAGCAATCAAGCACTGAGTTAGCTCCTGCCTCTCGCTCTCTGTATCCAAGGTACATCCATCTTTCTGTCGAATGAAATACTCCTGCAACAGCCACATTCAAACTGAAACATGAAGATCGCCGCCAGATTTTGAATCATTTGTAATCATCGTTAAGAGTTTAATCACCTGATCAGCCATGGCGCCTTTGGAGCTGACAGCTGCATGGAAAACTACGTATTGCATGTCGGTCAACACACACAAAGTGTCGAACAGGAGCTTTGGTCGGTCTCTGCTCCTCATGTTCACAACCGAGTAACCTTTCTCCTTACAGGACTCTATCGACACATGAATCTTGGAGCAACTGTTCCTGTGACCAACACCACGTCCGGTGCATCCACAACACGGCTCGTAGTCCACGGCGGAATACATCAGCTGGTGAAGCCGTCGTTCTGTGTGAGTTTGACCAGCGGTGGGGGCGGTGAGCCTCACGCTCTTTTTTTCTTCAGTCCCATGGCGGGCCTGAACCACGTGCTCTAACTGTTCCTGGACTATGGCCAGTCTTTCAGGGTCCGAAATGGGCCCACTTGGGAAACCATTTTCGACGTATATTATGCATGCTGTTCTATTGTTGTGGGTCCACGCCGCCGCGGCCGTGATGTGGCACTCCAACTCAGCTAGCGCTGCCGATATCTCCGACAGAAGCCCTGGCCTGTCGGTTCCTGTTATCTCCAAGGCCGTGTTTTCAGTGGAGACATGTCTTGGCTTCACTTGTCTCTTCATGCTACATGTTTCTATTTCCTTGGATGCCCGTCCTCTCCTACTTGCACACAACGCCTGTAAAATTATCCATTTTTATCAAATACAAACATGGATTCTGCTTATATTATGTGTTCTATGGTCACAAGTCTGACTCCACTTTTTTCTGGTTCAAGCTCCAAAAGATTCGAACTTTATTTTATTAAAACTTAACTTTAATCATAAATTTAATTAAATTTGAATTTAAATTTATTAATTTAGGACAAAAAAACAAACCAAAGTCATCATCCCTATCACCAGCATCCAACATCTGGACGTGGGTATGTATAGAGGCATAGGTAGAGAGAGTACCTTTTGAATATAAAGGATGAGATTCTCGTCAGTAAGCTTGTTGCCAAGCTGATCAGTCACGTGGAACACTGCCATAACAACAAACCCACGTCAATGAGATACTACTTAAATGTCTGCGAAGGATGACGCAAGCATGATGCGGGGACCTACCGTCCATAAACCATCCTCCATCAGAGCAGATGTACGATTTGGATATAACAAGGTCGAGATCTGTCAAAAATTGGACCATCTCTAGTAGAATCCCGTGCTTGTTTGCGCTATCAACCTGCCAACCAACACAACACCACCACAAAATTTAGATTACAAAAGAAAGATGAAAAAGTATCCATTCCATGAGAATCATGACACTTTTTTTACGTTCTCTCAGCGACGCTTCTAGTTTCTAGGGTTTGGTGGCTTAGAACAGAGGTTGTGTCTATGCAACTAGATCAGGTCATTTCATGGTTTTGGGTGGCAGCAATTGTGAAACACGAGTGTGACCGCTCTTTTATTTGCCACGCACAAAACTGTTGAAGCAAATGGAAGGTCCCTTCCTGATGGTCTCGGATACTAACTGAATGCTTCAAATTTATAACTCTGGTGTGCAAAGGAATCTCCAACAGAAAATCAAAAGGCTGTTTAAACTTTAAACTTTAAAACATGTTTATCATCTCTAACCAGGGTGGATTAACTATGGTTCAATGTTCCTCCACTGGAGTAATATAGTATAAAACTCACCTTGACAAGCGTGCAGTCCTGGCATTGGTCATTATCAATACAGACCCTGCAAATCCAAAACCAGGAAAGCTTAGACCATCGGCATCAAGTTCAAGCAGTTCTTAACCAAAGACAGAATTGAAATCCATGATTCTTAATCACCTTGGAGGATAAATTCTTTCAATGAGTGTTTCGTATTCAGGGTCGATATACGGCTGGTACGCCATTACGAGTCGTTCACGTTTGGTTTCATCAGAAGATAAGAACTAAACTTGAGAAATCATCGCCAAGTATATATGACCTGTCTTTTTAGAATTATTCAAACCACGGAATGGTAAGAAACGTAGGGAGAGGATAAACGTGTGCTATTATTTGGCTAGTTCGTTAGAATCTTAAGCATAATTAATGGAAGACAGCGAGCAGAATTGTATCCGCCAATTCAATTTAAGGATTCTTTCTTGATTAGAAAGGGAAACAAGCGATCTCCCATTGAGTTTCTATGGAGATAAACAATAAAACACGTTCTTGAATCAGTCTTTTGGTTGAGATGAAAGATACAAAACGCATTTCCTGCCTACAGAACTGCTAAGATATATTCAGAAAGTCTAATCAGAAGAGTGGTGTTAAAGATAGCCGTCAAATTCAAGTAGAAAAGAAGCAAGAACACCTAATGATCTTGGTAGAGAAATAGGTCAAAGCTGAAACATCAGATAATTGATCACAAAGTAGAGAAAGTTTCCTCACAGACATTGAAGCTTCCCTGAAACACATAACTGAGCGATGCACATGTAGACTCTACTGGTTCTACAAGAATTGCAAAGAGTAGAAGATCAAGACAACAGCAAAAGATAAAAGTTACCTGGTGCAAGAGTAGAATCGTACCAAAGGCAAGAGAGTTGTGGCTAATCATATAAGATTTTCTTGGTGCAGAGAATTATATTATATAGAGCCGAAATAGAAGGAGAGTCAATACAACAGAAACTCCAACCAAACTCGGAAACATACAGCCGACTTTATTTTTCATTTTTTTCCTATTTATCCTCGTCCTTCTTTATCTTGGTTCATAATTGAATTCATCTCTTATTATATATATATATCGGTGAATCTATTAAAAAAATTACCTTAATTGGGTATACCATAAATTATAAAATACAATTAATAATCATAAATTCTCTTAATTGAAATAAATATGATTTGAACTTATAATTTTTCTTAAAATTCAAAACCAACGTATACCGTACACAAGGGTCTCTGTTTTACGGGAGTCTTAGAAGAATCATAATATACGCAACATTTTTTATTTTTTATAAAGAGGTTGTTTCTTAAAATTGAAATAATTTATAATTAATTTCATTTATCTTTTAAATTAAAGAATGGAGATTAAAATAAATTATAATCTATTCACAAAAACTATAATTTTTATGATTAAAAATACTATGATTTCTTAAATTACATGAAGCCATTGATGTCTCTTTACTTTTTGGAGGGGTGCAAAGGGGACACTGAAACTTTCATTGGGTACTTGCCACGTCACGAGTCGATGAGACTTGAGACGTGGCAGACACGTCTAAGCAACACGTGTTTTGAAAATGTAAATCAATCGAGTTATTATTCTCTCTAATAGGTATTTAAGTAGCTGTTTAGGGAATTTTGTATTGTTGTCAGATTGGACATTGTCTCACATAGTCAACGTGTCTAATCTAACTTAAAATGTACAGAAACGGTAGGTTGTAGTTCCAGCTGGACTGCTGATTTGGCAACGTAATCGAATTGAAATGAAAACTCTGCAATTCAATTAGCTGTATCCAATTTCGTGATTAAGTTGACAACTTTGGATGTATTATGATAATACTCCAACCTTCTGGACACAGAAGATGCCAGCTAATACTGTAAAATTGGATTTTTAATGCATATCAAAAAGTAAGTAAGAAGTCTATTTATGTATTAAGATTTTTTAAAATTTCAATGGAGCATTTTATATTTTTAATAATTATAAATTATTTGTTAGAATATGAAGATAATGAAAATTCAAATTTTCTTAAAAATGAAAAAAAAAAAATTAAAATTTATGATAACTTGAAAAGGACACAAAATATATACTAAATTAAAGTAAATAGCTATTTGTAACAAAAGATGTATATTCATTCTTTTCCATTTAAAGGAAGGACATATGGTAAACTTTTGATAAAATAATAATTTTATTAATAGATTAATTTGATATATTTTGTATATTATTAATTTATAAAAATTATTATATATGAGTTATTAAAAGGTAAATATATTTGGAAGCATAGAATGTGGAGAGAACAAATTGGATTCACTAGCTTGTGAGTGGCCCAAATGAACCAATTAAATAAGCACAGTTTTATTAATACTTGATGTGGATCAATTATTATCTACAAAAATTTCAATCTTTCAAACTAAAATGAAATTTCTTAAAAAAATTATAATTGATATATAAAAGATAAAGATACCAAAGTTGTGAATACCGTACCGGACTTGGTACCGGATTAAGTTTTAGTACGGTATTGTACTGACACTGGTTAATATCGGGCATCGATGAATATTAGGAACTGTTTCGGGTAATTTTTTAAATTTATGAAATAGTCACCAAAATTTTTAAATTTTGCAAAATAGTTCATTGGTATATTGTACAGTTATATTGTATATTTTACTAGTTTACTGTTTACATCAACTCAATTTCTAAAAATCATAATAATAAATAAAAATCACAATTAATATGAAATAACAATAATTTTTAAATATTTCACATATAAATAATTAATACAATTAATATAAAAAAGACAATCATCATTATACAAATATAAAATTAACAATAATACAAAGTATTGAAAATATTACAATAATACAATTTCATCATTTTAATAAGTAATTATTACATCAAAAACATCCAATAAAAAGATAATAAATATCCTTAAACAATTTACAAAAAGAGTTCATGACGAAGAAACATTCAAGTAGAAGTTAAACCTGAAACAAAAATATTTACGGTTACATTTCATATATAGAATTTAACATAAACATCAAATGTAAATAAAACTAAAAGAAAAGGAAAAACAAAAACTTTGAACGAAATTTAATCGTCAACAGGAGGATAGCCGTTATAACTGAACTAATCCAAACGATCATTTGGTACAAAATCCTCATTATTAAAAAGAGCTTCATCATCATTATCATTCAAATTTAATGTACCAAATGACATGTAAATGCTTTCCCATCTAAGATTATCTTCCAAATCATTCGCATCTACCAAAAGATCAATATTAAAGATCAATATTATTAATGGAAATTGGATCAGTTGAATTACTTGTACTATTAAGACTCATAGTAAACAATTAAATTTAATTATTAAAAAATTATAAGAAATTATATCGAAATTAATAATGATAATAATGAACATAACATACCTTTCCCGAAGCTTTAAATTGTAACGAACAAAAATGAAGTCATTCAACCTCTCCAATATATTCCTTTTTATTGAGTGGATAAATTTAAATGTGCTCCAATTTCGTTCATAACTTGTTGCACTCACACATTGACTTAAAATCCGAATTGCAAACCTTTTCAATTTTGGAACACCATTTCCAAATTGATCCCAACAAGAAATTGTAAGTTATAAGATTAAAAAAGTAATGTTATAAACAACTTGTAAAGCTCCATTTGTGAGCTGAAAAGATCTTGCATCACGTCAATGCTAACAATTGTTGTAATAGTTAAAAACATTTCTCTATTAACTTCAGCTTGCTTAGTAAGATCCAGTCTAAAATAGAATCTAGGATTAAAATATGCCTCATCTACAAACAATGGAGAAGAAAGTTGTCTCTCCCTTTTCTCATTAATGATTGAAAGATATGGTGTGTATAAAGAAGGCCTATGTTTCAGACTGGCCTTAATTGCTTCCATCGCTCTCTCCATGGCATCAAAATATAACTCATTGTTGGCTTTTCTTCACTATCAGCCAAACGAATCACCCTCACCAAAGGCTCACAAACTTGGATAACAAATTGATATTGAGACCAAAATTCTCTATCTTCCAATATAATATTATAAATCTCCACTCCGGCATTAGACCTAGCATATTGAGATGCAATCCATTTATCACTTATAAACATTTGTCTAATCTCTTTCTTCATCGAAACAAAAGACTAAAGTGATAAGAAATTTGTGGCAAATCTTGTCATAGCAGGACGACACAAATTTTAACAATTGGTAAATTTCTTTTTCATCAAATTCAATACGCATGCACGATTATAAATGAACTTTGTGACCTTTTTAGCTTTCTGCAGTCTCATCAATAACAAGAAAATACCTAGAATTTTCTATATTGTCAATACAACATGTAACACAAGAAGTCCAAAAAAATGAATTATACGTATTTTGTAACCTTTTTCCTGCTGTTTTATAAGCAGAATCATTGTCAGTAATAAACTGAACAATATTTTTTGGACCTACATCATTCACAACTTTATCAAATATCGCAAACAAAGTCTCAGTATTTCTAATAAGACCAGATGTATCAATAGATTTCAAAAACATAAAGCCATTTGAAGAATAAACTAAAAAATTTATAATAGGCTCTTATCTCCTATTTGTCCAACCATCACACATGATTGAGGATCTATAAGTACCCCAATTCACTCTTCTTTCAGCCAAATAACTTCTAATTTAAAAAACAACACATCTCAAAAGTTTACCTCTTAAGTCATCAATTGAAGGACCTTTGTATCCTGGACCATAAGAGGCTATTGCATCCATCATAGGTTGATAATGATAAGACTGAGAAGCATTTAATGATGAACTTGTATCATACCACCATCTAGTTACTGCTATATCGACATTATGAGCCACATCTTTTGATTGCATTGCACTAAGAATTGAAGGTTAGGCTCCAGGAGTTGTTCATGGTACAAAGAAACTGGTCACCTGCCTTCTTCTCTTCCTCACATCAGATTCAGGTACTTCTTCTTGAGCCTGAGATGGAACACTAGCAATACCACTACTGTAACACCAGACTTTCTGAGTCCTTTTGTGATGTATTGTATATTGATATATACATGGTTGTATATGAGTTCAAAGATGTATTTGAATCCTTTTGGTACGTATGCTAGTGATATATAATGATATATGCCCTTATATAAACTTAGAGTTTATCAGTATGCGAAATCTTAGAGATTTCCAACATATAAACTTTTAAGTGTGTAAAACCGAGTCCATTAGATGGATATGACCATAGTGGTTAAGTTAAATGTATTCTAATGCCTTAGAGGTGATTAGACAAGATTTATAAACTTATTGGACACTTAGAAAGCTTAATTGGAAAAGTTGATATACATGAGGGATTAATTGCAAATTGTCAAAAGTTAAAGAACTTAAACGTAATTTTTCAATTCTTGGAGGACCAATATGTAATTTTATAAAGTTAAGGGGCTTAGTTATTATTTCAAAAAGTCCAAGGATCAAAATAAAAATAAAAGTTTTGAAGATTCCAGAGTTGTTTGATATCGATGATCAAGGCTAAGAGGTTGATTCATCAGGGATGCCAGGCATTCCTTACACATGTAATCGACACTTCGGCAAAGAGGGTTGAACTGGGAGATGTCCCCATTATGTGCGAGCTCCTGAGGTTTTTCGAGGAGTTGCCTGGATTGCTACCTGATCGGGAATTTGATTTCAATATTGACTTGGTCCCGAGAACAACCCCAATATCTATACCACCGTATCGTATGGCACCGGTAAAATTGAAAGAGTTGAAGATTCAACTACAAGAGTTGCTAGACAAGGGCTTCATCAGACCAAGTCATTCACCGTGGGGAGCACCAGTTTTATTTGTTAAGAAGAAGGATGGGACCCTCCACTTATGTGTTGATTATTGACAATTAACAGAGTTACCATCAAGAATAAATATCCACTTCCCAGGGTTGATGATTTATTTGATCAGTTAAGAGGGGCTACAGTATTCTCAAAGATAGATCTAAGGTCTGGGTACCATCAGTTGAAGATTGATGAGAAAGATGTGCACAAGACTGCTTTCCAGACGAGGTATGGACATTCGAAATTTTTGGTGATGTCGTTTGGATTGACAAATGCACCAACAGTATTTATGGATTTCATAAACAGGTGTTCATCCATATTTAGATCAGTTTATCATAGTCTTCATTGATGATCTTCTGATATATTCTAAGAATGAAGAGGAGCATGCTAGACATCTCCGGATTGTGCTGCAAATATTTCGCGAAAGATAGTTGTATGCAAAGTTCTCAAAGTGTGAATTTTGGTTGAGGGAGATAGGATTCCTTAGGAATTTTATATCAGGGGAAGGTATTTTTGTGGACTCAAAGAAAGTTGAAGCTATACTTGAATGGGAACAACTCAAGAATGTCACTGAAGTTTGTAGTTTTCTGGGGTTAGCTGGTTATTATCAGAGATTTGTTGAGGGCTTCTCAGTGCTTGCAGCCCCTTTGTTGAGGCTTACCTGGAAGGGAATAAAATTTCAGTGGGACGATAAATGTGAGGTGAGTTTCCAAGAGCTGAAGAGATGATTGACATCTGCACCAGTGCTGGCTTTACCTACCCAAGGGGTTGGGTATGAGGTATACAATGATGCCAGTCGCCAGGGATTTGGCTGTGTACTTATGCAGGTTGGGCAAGTGATCACATATGCTTCTAGACAACTGAAAAATCATGAGCTAAATTATCCCACACATGATTTAGAGCTTGCAGCGGTAGTTTTTGCACTCAAGATTTGGCGATACTATCTTTATAGGGAGACTTTTCATATATACACTAACCACAAGAGTCTGAAGTATCTAATGACACAAAAGGAGCTAAATCTCAGACAAAGGAGATGGATGGAATTGATTAAGGATTATGACTTAATAATCGACTACCATCCAGGGAAAACAAATGTGGTAGCCGATGCATTGAGTTGTAAGTCTTGTTCAGTAGTACCTGTTAGGGAAGATCCTTACATGACACATTTGATGAGTGTGCGGAGCCTTGGGGTTAGACTCTCAGTGGCAGAGGAGGATGGAACATTATTAGTAAGGTTTGAAGTCCGATCTACATTACTTGACGAGAGCAGGAGATCACGGGCTGATGATCCCGAGTTAAAAGTCATTCAGGAGAAATTGCCATCCAATGAGAATGAAGGATTCAGATTGAGAGAAGACAGGTTATTAGTCTTCAGAGACAAGTTTGTGTGCCGAATGATCAAGGTCTCAGGCGAGCTATCTTGGAGGAAGCTCACAGTTCAGCTTATGCTATACATTCGGGTAGTACCAAGATGTATCGAACCCTTAAAGAGAGTTATTGGTGTCCAGAGATGAAGAGAAAGATAGTAGAATTTGTAGCCAAATGCCTTCCCTGTCAACAAATTAAGGTAGAGCATCAAAAACCAGCAAGTATGTTACAGTTTTTGCCTATTCCAGAATGGAAGTGGGAGCATGTGACGATGGATTTTGTAGTTGGGTTACCCTGTACATCGAAGGGTCATGATGCTATTTGGGTTATAGTGAACAGATTGACGAAGTCTGCTCATTTGTTACCTATCCACACAACCTATTCATTGGAAAAATTGGTAAAGCTGTATATCGATGGGATTGTGTGTAACATCCCAGATCACCCGCTTACAGATATTGTCCGCTTTGGGCCTTGGCCCAGCCAAGCCCTCACGGTTTTACTTCTCCAAGGTCTTCCTAGGAGGTCACTCATCCCAAAATTACTCTCACCCGAGCACGTTTAACCTCGAAATTCTGATGGGATCTGGTCCACTAGGCTATGAAAAACGCATCTATAAGGAAGAGGTATATGTACCCTTATAAGGCGTACTTCGTTCCCCTCTTCAACCGATGTGGGATCTCACAATCTCCACTCCCCTTAGGGCCCAGCCCTCTTTGAGGTCCAGCCTAGCTGGCACAACGATTCGGGTACCGGCTTTGATACCACCGAGTGTGAGATCCCACATCGGTTGAAGAGGGGAACGAAGTACGCCTTATAAAGGTACAGATACCTCTTCCATACAGATGCGTTTTCCATAGCTTAGTGGACCAGATCCCATAAGAACTCCGAGGTTAAACGTGCTCGGGTGAGAGTAGTTCTGGGATGGGTGACCTCCTGATAAGGCCTTGGAAAAGTAAAAACGTGAGGGTTTGGCTGGGCCAAGGCCCAAAGCGGACAATATCTGTAAGCGGGTGATCTAGGATGTTACATTGTGAAAGTTATATATCGATGAGATTGTGAAGCTGCACGGGGTACCAATTTCTATAGTATCAGACAGGGATCCGAGATTCACCTCTCGAATTTGGCCAAAATTTTAAGAATCTGTAGGGACTAAACTGAAGTTTAGTACTGCCTTCCACCCACAGACCGATGGTCAGTCAGAGAGGACCAGTTAAATACTAAAGGACATGCTGAGAGCATGTGTGATGGAATTTCAAGGGAGTTAGGATCGAAATTTGTCTTTGATTAAGTTCTCTTATAACAATAATTATCGAGCAAGTATTGGTATGCCACCCTATGAAGCACTTTATAGAAGGAAGTGCAGGACACTTCTATGTTGGGATGAGGTTAGTACGACTAAAATAGAAGGAGCTGAATTGATAGAAGTCACCACTCAGAAGATAAAAATCATTCGAGAAAAGGTAACGATCGCCCACGATCGACAAAAGAGTTATGCCGATAATAGGCGATGACCGTTAGAGTTTGTAGTTAAGGACCAGATTTTTCTTCGGATATCGCCATGGAAAGGTATCATCAGATTTCAGAGTCGGTGGAAGCTAAACCCTTGATATATTGGACCTTTCTGCATCCTGGAGCGTGTCGGAATTATGGCGTATCGATTGGAATTGCCACCGGACTTGGATAGGATCCATAATGTATTCCACGTCTCTATACTTAAAAAGTACTTACCGGATCCATCTCATGTTTTAGAGACACCTTTAGTAGGGGTGAGCATTCGGGCTAGATTTTCACTGTTCGGGCCCGGCCCGAATTACCCGAAATTTTTTCCCTTACCCGGCCCGAACCCGAACTTTCAATTACCCAAACTTACTCGGCCCGATTTACCCGAATTACCTATTCACTGGCCCGATTTACCCGAATTATCTCAGCCCGATTTACCTGAATTACCCTAATTATCCTATTTCATAATTTTTTAAAACCTAATTCGGGTAATCGGGCCAGCTTGAATTTTTTTTCTCTTACCTGTCCCGGCCCAAAAATAATTCAGGTAACACCCGGGCCGGGCCGAATTACCCGAACTTTAGAATTTCCTTACCCGAATTAATTCGGGCCGGGTCGAGTAATCGGGCCTGCCCGAATAATGCTCACCCCTAACCTCTGGTAGAGCTGAGAGAGGACCTGAGTTTTGAGGTGGAACTAGTTCAGATTTTGAATTGACAAACCAAGAGATTACGTAGCAAGGAGGAACCCACGGTTAAAGTTCTTTGGAAGAGTGACAGGGTTGAGGAGATGACATGGGAGCCTGAGGATACTATGAGACGTCAGTACCCCCGTTTATTTGTGTCCTCGACGTAGGAGTTTCGAGGACGAAACTCTTTTGAGGAGGGGAGGACTTGTAACACCAGACTTTCTGAGCCCTTTTTTGTTGTACTGTATATTGATATATACATGGTTGTATATGAGTACAAAGATGTATTTGAGTCATTTTGATACGCATGCCAGTGATATATAATGATATATACCCTTATATGAACTTAAAGTTCATCGGTATGCGAAATCTTGGAGATTTTCGACATATAAGCTTTTAAGTGTGTAAAACTGAGTCCATTGGATGGATATGACCATGGTAGAGATTTTCGACATATAACCATCTATAAATCTTGTATAATCACCTATATACATGGTTGTATATGAGTACAAAGATGTATTTGAATCATTTTGATACGCATGCCAGTGATATATAATGATATATACCCTTATATGAACTTAAAGTTCATCGGTATGCGAAAT
>JANZLX010000213.1:3802573-3821378 GCA_025531955.1 Erythroxylum orinocense | reverse complement strand
ATGACATTTCCCGGTATATGTGCCTAAATGTGATTTTGTTGTGAAAAATGTGGTATTTGTGCTTGAAAAATTAATTGTGAAAAAAGTGATGATATGTCAGAATATGAGCCAATAAAGGTGTATGGGTAATGAGGAATGGGAAAGGAAACAAATGGATAATGATATTCGTATTGTACTGTGAATACATTGGCATGGGCTGATTTAGGAATTTGAATGTAGGAAATGGTATAGGGTGAATAGTGGTATGATTATGATTCCAACATTGAAGACCAGAAACTTTGATTGAGAAATTGACCTAGTTAGAGGTTGAAATTGCCTTTAAGTGTTTCATGAAACTTGAAGATTTTGTTTTGATCTTTCCAATGATATAAAGTATGGAATTTTTGGACAATGAAGTGGAATGTTGATGGCATGTAGGAATGTCTAGAAAATATTGGGAAAGAATTGAAAAGGATTCGACAAAGTTTGGAGAAGTTTTGTTCTTCTCGGGTAGAAAACTGGCAGCGGGTTTTAGGTCATTTTCTGAAAAAATAGAGATAGAATCAGGATTTGGTGTAGAAGGGAAAGTTTTAGAACTTTTTGTGAATTACAATTTAGACACAATAATAGGATTAATCGGATAAGGAATGATTGAGTTATGGTGGATTTTGTGATGATATGTTAATCTGGGTGATAGAATGAAGATAGACGAGAAAAACAGGAATTTTGAGGAGGTTGGGGTTCGAATTGGGTGACGATGTCTTCTGGATATTTGTAATTCAAGATGTGAGGAATAAACTTGAAGAAGTAAAGTTTTTGATTTGATGAACACAGGAAACAGAAACTGGAAAACGAAATTGGAACTCTGACAGAATTCCAGAAATCGCACAATAAACAAACGATTGAATGTTTTCGGCAAACAAACAAGCCCTTTTGATTATTTTCGGAAAACAATCAAACCCTACAGATCAAAGTCTGAATTTTGAGAGGAAAACATCTTGTTTTAAAAAAAATCTGTATCTATCTTTTTTTTACAAATGAAAAGAACATGAGTTTAAATAAGGAAAATGCAAGGAATGAGGATAGTCACATGTTGACTTCTCACATTCCTTTGGCTGCTAATTTTCTGTAGCTAATTAGTGTCCAAAGTAGCCCATTAGCATGTAATTAAAGTCTAAACATAACATAAACATGGTAAATAATAAAGGTAAATAAGAAAGTAAAAGACTAAATAAAAAATCTTGTGGTAAATCTTTACTTATTCATTGTGGCCAGCCTAGGCTTCTTCTAAATGGGCTTCAATATTTTGCTCATCATAATGGGTTGAGATGGTCCTCCATCAACAAGTTACTTTTACAATTTTTAACTTTTTCTAATAAGTCTAAGTATAAATGATTGGAACCTATGATAACAACATATTCACAATTTGAAAACAAAAAATTCTTTTCGAGATACATTTATTACATTACTATTTTCACACATTATCTTTTATAAATATTTATGATACCCCACCCACACATATATATTACTAAATAATTCAAGTTCAACATATTTTATACTCAATTAATTATTTACCTAAAACTAATACCCAAATAGGCAAATACTATCATTAACTACTACCTAATTATTATTAATTTCCAATTGTATAATTTTATACTCAACTAATTATTTACCTTAAATTAATACCCAAATATTTAAAATAAAATACAATTTTTAATTTACAACTTACAAGTTACAAACTTACAACATACAACATTAATTGTCAATTAATGATTTAAGTTTTTACAATTATACAACTTTAATAACTTTAATATTATCGATTTATGTGTGTTTTAAATTTAAGTTGTTTCCAACTTAACCTTTCTAAGTTTCAGAATCAATATATAATAAGGTCGTGCATTTCATAATTTTCATTCGTCCAAAAATAAATCATAAATTTTTGATTCTTGATAACCAAACAAAACAACCAAACTTTATTCTTTATAACCAAACAGAATAACCAAACAAGTAAAACAACTCATTCATCCGTCATCACCGTGATTGATATAATTCCATTTCCAATATTCTGATCACAAATGACAAAACAAACTGTGAGCATTCACCAATTCAATTCCAATATCCAACCAATTCAGATACACACAAATTGTACATCAGAAAACCAACTTCCAACATCTAACCAATTTCCAAATCCATCATTTACCCAATTCACAAATCCATCATCCAATTCCAATCCAACACAATAAAAATGCAATTAAGCAAGAAAAATTCAAAAAAAAAACACACCCAAAAATAATTCACTTGTTTTGGGTCTTTGGGTTGTTGCTTTGGGTCTTCGGGTTAAGTGGCGGGTCAGAGGTGTCCGGTGGTTTCCCATATAGATGTGCCGGAGTTGCAACCTTCTCCCCTCCTTTAGACGTTCAGGGGCGATTGGCGACAACATGGTGCGGTGTAGCGGTGGCGTCTTCAGGGGACATCAAGGGAGAAGTCGAGGAGGATGAAAGAAAGAGGAGAGACAGAGACGACGGAGTGGAGAAGATAAAGAGGGGGTGGAACAACGACGACGGCGACAGCGGTAATATAGAGAGAAAGAAAATAGAAGCAAGGAGGAGACTGAGAGGCGAGACACAAGAGCAAGAGTGCAGAGTCGAGAGGGGGGGGGGGAATTTTGTGTGATTAAGTTTTAAAAATTTGTAAATTGGTCCTTGAGTTTGTTGAAATTTACGGTACTGACCGGTATGTCCCAGTATTGTACATACCGGCCGGTACCGAATGAAAAACACCAGTATTGACTGGTATTAAAGGCCGGTAACGATGGAACGAATACTGTTCCATTTTTCGGCCGGTACCGAACGGTATTCGTTCCTCCGAAAAACACTTTGCATTTGTATAAAATATTTTTTAAATATACAAAGTTAGAACTTTCCAATTGGGGTTCACTTTTATGAGGAAGAAAATAGGGCATATTATTGAGTTTCATAAAAAAATAAAATACGACAAAATAAGGCCCATTCTAGATTTTCATAAAGAACAAAATGAGGCAAATAGAGCCCAGTTCACTTTTGACACTTGGTAAAGAGCAAAAATGAGACAAATCCTTTTAGTTTTCTTTTTTTTTCTTTACACTTTTTTTCATTTGATTTTTTTGAGTTGTAAGAATTAATGTAATCCATTAGATTCTTCAATTGTGTCACAACGAGTGACTTAAGGTAGTCTCTTTAATAATTAAAATATGCTTTTAAAATTTACACATTTATATGTTATCCATTTATTAAGCCTTTTTTTTACTTTATCTAGAGCATATAAAATATTAGGAACAACGTGGATCTTCTTAAATTAACGAAAAAATGAAAAATTATAGGAAAATTTTGGCATGGGAATTATATCATCCCTCTATGAATAACAAGTTTAATTATACCTAAAATTATTACTTCATTTATAATTTTAATTTGAGATTCTATTTTTTTATAATAATGAAATTTACAGATCTTAATTTAATAATTTATAAATTATATACTTTAATATATTATTTAACAAATAAACAATTTAATTTGATTTATACTTATAAAATTTAGCATTTTTTCTCAATCAAATTAAACTTATGTCCAATTGTAATGATTAATGACATCATTAGTCACCAACAATCGAGCGAATGATTCCAAACGATTTTGCTCCAAACAATTTGTAATTGAAAAAGTTGAAGGATCTAAAAATGGCCCACAAGGACTAATAGTGGGTGGGAACAGAGTTGTGTTGGAGTTGGACTAAGGGATTCTTGTGGTTGTTTGAGCAGTGAAACTGATCGTTTTTCTTCTTCTCCTATCCAAACCGTCATAACGTCAGGTTTCTTCCCATCTCTCCATCTTCCTTTATCTATACATTTCCAAGATCAACTGATTACTCCATCAAGAACCCACTTTCTCTTTCCTTATTGGGAAAACAATGACAAAGCCAGAAGGAAAGAAACCGATGAATAACAGGGATTAGACCAATCACTCAACCCTTGTTTACGTCTTTGTTATAAGCTTCAAGTTCGCAGTTTTTTGCCATATCTGCTTTCGGGTTTGATTGATTTTTGGCTATCTCTTCATGGACTTGCAGTTGGCGAGAAAGGGTCTTCTTTATTATACCAGGAAAAACAAAAGGTGGGTTCTTTTGTTGGTAGGTCTTGGTTTTTCTAGTTATGGTGCTTATAGAGTCTGTCACCTTCCATCAGTTGTTCGAAAAAGGCAAAGACTTTCCAAGATTTTGGGGGCTTTGATTTCATTGGCTGAAGTTATCTCTGATTCTGCAGAAACGATTGGACTGGTCTCCAATGATCTCAAAGATTTTCTTCAATCTGAATCAGACCAAATTCCCAATAGCCTGAACCAAATTTCTAAACTCGCGAGATCAAACGAGTTCTCTGAATCGATTGTTACTCTTACACAAGCTTTAACGATGGGAATTTTAAGTGGTTATCAGTCCAGTTCGAGAACTGAAGAGGGTGTGCACACAAGTTTTAATCCCAGCTTCTTGGATAAGGTTTTCGACAAGCTGTCTAGTCCTGCGGGTTCTGGTTTTGTTTCTGTCATCGTTGGCAGCTTTGCTAGGAATTTGGTGATGGGATTTTATCAAATTCTCGAGTCTAGCAGAGAAACGAATACTGATCCAGCAGATAGCAATTACAGTAGCAATTGTCGAGTTGGTTGTGAGATGAATTCGGCAGGATGGGTAGACATGGTTTGTGACGAGAAGCCTAAAGCACTCATTGGTGATTGTGTTCAGTTGTTTGTGAGCACTGCAGTTGCTGTGTTTCTTGACAAAACTATGCATATCAACACTTACGATGAGATCTTCTCCGGAATGACGAATCCTAAGCACACTGAGAAAGTGAGAGATGTGTTGGTATCAGTCTGCAATGGGGCAATGGAGACTCTTGTGAAGACATCTCACCAGGTCTTGACAAGTGCTGATACTAAGGTGCATTCAAGTTTAAGCACTCCTTACTTGACCATTGATCAAGAAGACATTGGTCTAGTGGACGAGTTTCCAGAGAGTAATATAGCTTTTTCTAGAGAATCAAAGGCGATAAAATCAATTCCTGAGGTGAAAGATGCCGGGTGGGTTGGTAAAGTCTCATCAACTCTGTCAGTGCCAAGCAACAGGAGACTTGTTCTTGATGTTACTGGAAGAGTTACATTTGAGACAGTTCGATCTTTACTGGAGTTTCTGCTAGAAAAATTATATCATGGTATTCGTAATTGTGTTCATGCTATTCACGATGCTATTGTGGACAGTGGTCTTGAAGCTGTGAGATTTGTGTCTACCAAAGCCTGTGTTGCTGCTACTATATGCCTTTCCTTGTGGTTGCACATGCTCAATCGACCTTGGGTTCTGGTACCAGCTTAAGATGCTTTCTAGTCAAGTATCACTGCCATGGAATTGAATAGACCATTCCTGTATCTGATTTAGGAATGGGAAAACATTTTGGCCAAAAAGCTAAAACGACATTGTTTTAACTTTGCGCCACCCTACTGATGGGCTAGAGCCTAGTTCATTACCAACCCTAATCTGATTGACGTCTATGATTTGTATCTTCTTGCACAATTTAAAGTACAGAAATTCTTCTCATTGATAAAGGCATGCTTCTTTCACAAATTCATTCTATCATTAGTGATGTTAAAGAAAATTCCATTAAAAGTAATGTGCATCACAGGTATCATTTAGCATATGAGGTTGCTGATGAATATCTAGTACTCCACATACAGAAACTAACCAATATATTACGTTAATGCTCCTACCAGACATGTAACAAGAAACCCTCTGTGCAAGTTTTTGTCGAATATGAATTCTGCTTTGTATCGAGCTCCCTGAATACCAGCAGTCAGAACACATTTTAATCTCTATTCTTCAGTTCAAAACATGGTCATTCCAGTTTCCCATCTTAGGGAAGTTTCGAATGACAAATTCCTTACACCAATTCCTAAGTTGAGCTTGTTTCAGTTTCTTTTGCAGCTGCCTCTTCCTGAAGCTTGTTTTTCCAGTATTCATCAAGTGGAGGTCCAAATATCGCCTTCCCTGAAACAACACCGATCCTGCAAAATATCATAAAAAGAATGTTATAATGTCAAATTCACATATCAACCTCTCCGAATTTGTGAAGCTGTAAGAATAAACAACAAACAAGTGACAATGATAAATGAGAAAATTTTGAAGCAAAGACAATTGCACACAACATAAATACCATACCTACCAGGAATCTACTAAATCCATCCTCTTCAACCAGTCAAAGTACATCATTATTATGGGATTTGCAAAAAGTCAAGTGTCATGGACTGGCATATTGTTATTACATTTCAGCGTGGCAAGCCTAGAAGATAGCCAGAGGAAGAGATTAAAAGGACAATGACGTTCATGATTTGTCAGACTTCCATTCAATTTACTGAATGCGAAAGAGAATTTGTAGCCAATATTGATGTGTGAAGGAGAACGTGCAAGTAATTGCACCAGATTGGAATGGGCTGTAACAAAATGCAAAACATGCAGCTTGCAAGTTGACGAATGAACAGGAGAAACCTAATCAATTTTCTTTAAACTTTAGAATCCGACGAAATCTAGACATGGATAGAATCAAGGATGATGAAAGCTGAAGCAATCTAGGAGGTCCTATGAACAGAAATTTATCAGAAGAAATAAGGAAGCAAGAAAGAATTTTAGGGAAGAGAGAAAGGGAAAAATGTAAAATAAGAATCAAGAGAGAAAAGTTGAACAAACTCTCATTCTGTTTCTCTGCTGAAATCTCTAGTTCAGGATTATGCACTATGAGATGTAACTCGACACTCTTAGCTTTACATGACACAATGTATATCGCATTTCCTGAGGCACTCCCATTAGATTTTCCATTGAAATTGGGAATCTTTCAATAGAACATGAGCTACTAAGTTAAAGAAATTTTGATTCCATTTGGCCAAGTGATTGATATCAATCTAACATAATTTTCAAAGATTCCTTAATACATATTGAAATCCCTAACCAGAAACGAGGAACAATAGAACTGAATGAATGAAGATTACAGCATTCCCAACAAAGCCAAATTTCGAAAGCAAAGAAACCAAGAACTTGATTCATCAATTCACAAAACAATCTCAGTCTCCACTACTATAGCAGAAAATTAGGAATTAATCACATAATCAAAAAAGCAAAGCAGATGCTCTTAAACCAACCCAATTCCAATCATTTAGCACACAAAAAATCCAGCTATAACGGAAATCAAAAGCCAATATACTAATCAAATTAACTATTTCAAAAAGGCCCATGAAACATCAGAAGCTCGAAATGAAGAAACAAGCAAAAGAAAGTTAGATAAACAACAATTAGATAATACAAATCAAGAAAAAGAAGGGGAACTTACACTACGGCTCCGATAACTAATGGGAATGAGAGAAACCTGCTCCGAAGGAACATGTTTGAAACGTATCCTTTTTCAAGCTTAAACTTCTCGTAACTTCAATTCTGAGATTCGCAGGTTTTGCTGCCACACAATGGCTTGTAATTAGCTTGATCCTGCTTAACACCGGAGGTTTTACAGATTTAACCTTGATAACAATGGGCCTGAAAAAATCAGACTCGCTCTAATCCCATTCCAGATTGACTACTCTCCTCCGGCCCAATTGTTTATATGTTTAAGCCCTTTTTCGTGTCGTTACTATTAATATTTTCAAAATTGGACTAAAAATTTAATTAGTAACACACAAAATTTATCAATTAAAAAATTTAATTAGTATTAAATCATCATAAAATCGTTTAAAAATTAAATAAAATTAAAAATTTTAAAAAATTGCTGAAAAAGATTTTCTTTATTTATTAAAAATTTTAAAATTTAATTAAAAAATAGATTGCTAAATAAAAATTAATTAATATTATTTTAGTTTATAAAAATTTATTTGTTTATGAAAAACTGATAGAAATTTAACAAAAAAATATTAAATTAATTTAAACTAAAAAAATTAAAAATTTGACTGATTGAAAGTTAAACCGGCCGAACTATTTTGCACAGTAAAGATGCCGACTGTGATGAGATGCCGACATCCAGAAGAAAAGAAAGACCAGTCAAAACGTTGGAGATTGAGTTAATGTCGATATGGAAAAACCATGTACTCTTCTTTTTGTAATGTAACGAGATTAAGATTTATTAAAAGTCCAAGTCGCAGGATGTTATAAGTTTGGTGACAACTTCGTTACGACCATCTGAAAAGGAAGTTGACGTGAATAATTAATATGGCAAGTTGCAACTATGTTAATCGCGCATCATTCTCATTGATCAAAGTTAGGGTTCATACCGAATTAGTAAAAGTTCGAGATAAGAGGGCATAGGCTCAGGCGATTCCATCCTTATCAAGAAAATGGTATTTAAACAACTTGGAAAAGAATAACGTTACTTGTCTGGAGGCTAAATTCTATCTGACTATGTACCAGCTGGTAGATTCAGACAGACAACGATGTGAATGCTATTTTCTGTCTTTCACGGACCATCAGTGCCCAGTCAATGGCGAAATCAGTTGCAGTTGTTAATGCTCATTGATATGCCAGCTGATTACACATATCTGATACATTCCTTTTCCACATTTCCACATGAAGTATGTTTTTTTTTTCTTGTTTATAGTATAATTGTTCTCGTTCAACTGAAAATTATAGTTGAACATTATTGTTGACCAATTTATCAATGTTTTAAAAACTAGACAAAAATCAGATAAGAAGTATAAGATTCAACCAGTATTAGGTTGTCATAAAATCGATATCTATTGAAAATTTTAATATTTAATTGAATTTTTTAAAATAGAAATTATTTCTTATATGGGAAAACAAAAAAATACTTTCTTAAATAATTATACGACACATTTAATATAAATGATATATTAATTATTAAATAATTTTGAGATTGAATTAACTCGCATTACAAAATTAATAATTTCATATATAAAAAATTATAAGATTAAATTTGTTGGACTTTCTTGTAATTTAGCATATTATTAATTTACTTTTTAATATTGATTTTATAACATTCATCCCTATGTTGTTAATTTTTGTAAAAAATTTAAGTATAGATTTCAAAACGATATCGTTTTTATTACGGGATATTACACGTCATACTAAATGTAATACTATACTATGTCATTTTGAAATTAGCAGATAAAAGCTTATAATAAAAGTTGATGATAGGAAGCTATATATTACATTTTCATTAATAATATATCATACAATAAATTTTACCTAAGATTATATTATTAGCATTAAAAAGAGAAGACGCATCAATCATGTTCATACGTAATTAGACTTGTCGAGTTGGGTGTCAGTTGAAGACTGAACGTGGCTTGCTCATGGTTCCAGAAAAAGGACACTGAGGACCACCACATTGATCTAATCAGAAACCCTTAAGTCAAAACAAAACTATTCCTTATTCAATGGAGTTGCATAAAGAGATAAAGAGGAAAGGCCCAACCTTTCGTTCCTTTCCTTGTCAGGCACTGCAATCATATTTACTCCACCCTCAACAATAATTTGTCAACTCTTTTATTGCCCCTCAACTGAACTTGGAAGGAGTAGATGTTGGCATTTAATTGTTAAGCATAGAACAGAAAGAATGGAGCTTTACGAAAAATCATCTAACTGTTCGATTACTGTGGACATACCCTTTTTAGGACTTCCTCTCCGAAAGCAAAAGCACTTCGTTGAGCGAGGAAAACCGATCAAGTAACCACCGATCATATACAAAATGTGTGTGAATTGCTTTCGGTTGTCTTTACTAAAATGAATATTTGTCACGCTAAAGGGCTCTCGTTTGTCATCATCTTATCTTTTTTCAGTCGTCAAGTAGTCTTTATTAGTTAGTTTAACACTTATCTTGATTCGTTTTATCTCTACCAAACTAATTTTTGTTTGTTTTTGCATTAAGAAAAGGTTTATTATCTTCCTACGTAACTCCAACTAATGACTGATTACTTCAATCTTCCTGAACGTATGATGAGAAAAAATTTGGAAGTGCCCGGCTGCTTGCTTAAGAAATACAATTATGTCATATTCGGCTATGTCAAGATAAGCTACTTCATTCTGAAGAAACGCGTCAAATGGACACACACATATATATATATACTTCATTCTGAAGAAACGCGTATATATATATGCCTATATCTTGTCAGGTCTTGCATATTCTACACTGATATTCCAACACCTTAATTTCCTGAACCAAATAAGGAAAACTGAAGCAACTCAGAAGAAGATGATTGCGGACAAGAATCACCAGAAATTGACCATTTTACTACTATCTGTAGTAAACCAATGAATCAACGGTCAAAAAGGGAAGAACTATGTGTTAAATTCGAACTATTTAAGTGAGATATAGTACTGTCAACTGTGTTATCGCAAATAGGAAGAACCTGTATCTTTTACCAGTAAACGTAAGTGTGTACAAGCTAAGAATACCATAGCTAAGAAACATGAGCTTGAGCTATGGTTTCAAGGTTTATGTTTATTGGTATACACATAATCTAGATGAGCCACTAGAGTTCTTCTCGTCAAACACTCTTCTTCTCCGACTCCTTCACAGCTTTCTTCCATTCCAGCTTCTGCTTGCTCTGTTACAACTTTCTGATCATATCAACAAACAAAAATCCGCGCTCGTTAAAAACCTATATATATATATATATATATATATAATCCCCTTTCAACCCTACAAGCAGATTCTTGGGAACCCAAAAGAGCAAATTCCATGGTGAAGTTACCTGGTTATGGTTCTTCGCCTTGGAGTCATGGTAAAACGCTGGTTCATGACGCGCAGCTTGAGATAGAGAAGAGCAGAGGAGGACTATTAAGAAGAAGGTGGCAAGGTTAGGCTTTGACATTTTTGGTTGGGAGGATGTGGCAGAGCTAAGATGTAATTGATCAATGAGAGTTGAGTGTGTATGATGTGCATATATAGGGATGGGCTAGCAACAGATCAAATGTGTGAACATGAGAGGCAAACATGCGACTTAGAGTCCAAATCTTTTGTCTAATATTACTCTATCTTATTCTGTCTTATAGAATCTCAGCCATTTATTTTGCAGGATCCATGCGAGCCCCATACAAGCCTCACATAAATAAATGACTGAGATTTATTAGACACAATAAGACACTATAATATTGAATAGAGGATTTGGACTCTGCGACTTACAGGTCATGCCATATAAATAAAGAAAAGGAAATATGCTATAGAAAAAAACGAAAATAAAATTTGTTGGTTTTGTACGGACTTTAACAATATAAAAAATTCAATATGAAGCTTTATTATAATTTAATATACTTAAATTTAATAATAATATAGTCTAATTTGATTTTTATTTAAATTTGATTCAAAAAAATACTTAAATTGAAATTGTAAATAAATTAAGTTTAGTTTCAATAATTGGGTTGTTTAAAAATTAATCAAGACAATTAAATCTTGATATAAAAAATATTATTTTGTTAAAATTAATAAAATTAAATTTAATCTGAGACTTAATCATTTTAACTTTTATTTATTGAATTCCGGCCAATCCAATTTATTATTATATACATCCGTATACTAAAAGGAAAATAAAACATACCTGAATTTATTGTATTTTGCAATATAAATAGAATATGAATGCAATTACGTTAAAGCTACAACTAATTTAGGGCATGTGAGATGCAGCATATACCCTAAATCAAGGCATACATTTTTAAACAAATTGGAACATTCATCATCACATCTCAATAGAAGTCACCCCTTCTGCTTGCAAGGCAACATGCAGTTGGATACGAAGATTGACTTAATACCATCCTATTAATAAATCCTCCTAGACCGAAAAACCTATAATAACCGAAAGCATAATCTAGAATGCCCTAGAAGAATTGAAGCCCTTCGACATTCTTTCTCTTGTAGATTTTGTGCTGCTGATTAGGTCATCTATTGACTTCCTCTCTCAATATCTTGAGCAATTTTCTCTGGTATGAGGTGGTGAGCAAGATGACAGGAGACGCGTTGATCACCACCGATTTACTAGTGAATGTCATATATATATTATCAATCATATGAGTCGTCAAAATTGTTAGATCGATTAGTTAATGGGTAATAAGGGTTGAGCTTTTGGACTTTAAACCACCTGGTTAATGATGACACTTTATATTGATTTCACACTTTCAATACATATAAGATTAGTAATGAGACGAATTAGAGGTTTAATTTTATTGAATTTGAATATTTAAATTCAATTTTTTAATAATTATCAAATAAAAAATTATTGAATTTCATTCTAAATTTAGGACCATTTAAATTAATTTTAATCTTTCAATTTATGTTAGTGACTTTATAAAACCAATTAATTAGTTGGTCTCACACAAAAATTTAAGTTGTTGTGGTGAAATGGTTATTTAAACATGGTATCAGAACCTTTGTGATCAAGTGGTCGTGAGTTTAAATCCTACCACCTACCTGTTATTCAGCACAAGATAGAGTGGGTCTGTGTAAGTTTCAAGTCTAAAGAGCTTTCACTTGAGAAAATGTATCAGGGACAATATAAAACCAATTAAGTTAGCCTCATACAACAGCTTAAATTATTGTGGTGAAATAGTAATTTAATAATTTTAAGTAAAATATAAATTAATTTATTATCGACTAAATATGGATTCACTTTTAAGTCAAAAAAAACCAAACCAAACCCTAATATAAAAGATTCCTTCCCTTATTTGTACAAACTTACTGAAAATGACATTGCCCCATTAGATTAGGTTAGTAATTTCATTGACAAACCCACATTGGTCGTTACAAAAGTGAGAAATCTAAATATCATTCTTTATTTTCAACGTTTACCATATACACCTTGTACTGGCTCCAAGCATATCGACATGCAGTAATTAGCCCACTGAAATGAAACTTGTGTGCCTTATCCCATCACGTAAATGGCCACGATTAGTCATAAGCTGGTAGGCACTAGATAGTCCCAATATCCTTACCTTATTGGATAGGATACGCTTCTAGATTGAGTGGAAGGGAGGCTGGCTATATCGTACGTCCCCAGTTTTTGAGGTTAGTGGCAAACGCTAGAATCCACATAATTAGTGGAACCACAACTATAAATATTTATGTCCAGTGCTTATCACACTCTACATGGTTACTTAGGCACGCCTTTGTGCTGCCTACCGTATCAAGTAGGGTTTCTTCGTACAGGACTCGTGCGCCGTGCTTTTAGTCGCTGAGGAAGAAAACAAAAACAGAGCAAGAATAACTAATACAGCAAAAAGTGTAAAACGTGCTCTTAATAATTGAATGGCTGTCCTTTCGTCCATTAATTATATACGATATGCAATCCAATATGTATAAATAAACGGAAGAACAGTCAATCACGTAAACTTTAAGATTATGATTTGTATATGCAACCAATTCCTTAGATCTCCAATAGACATGAGTTTCAATTAATTTTGCCTTAATACGTCACATTCATGGATCGTACTATTTCCAGGCGAAGATTAAGGTGATCCAAGAATAGTTTGGTTTCATTGTAGTTTGTTCAGAGTTTACATCTCATTCTAGATGTATGAAAAGAAAAAAGAAAAAACAATTTCTCTTCTTACATGAACATCGTATATTAAGTGTCTGTTTAAACAGAATTTTGAGAAGTTAATAAGTATTTTTCTATTACAAAAGTCTTTTTAAAGAAAAATAAATTTTTGGCTTATAAAATAAATAAAAAACATTTTTTAATAAATATGACTTTTTTAGCAGTCAAAATACAATTTTTTTAAAAAGCTCAAGCGTTTTTTAGATAAAATTTTCAGATCAATTAATGAGCTTATTTTTAGTCCCTTTTATCCTTATATTTTACACATAATTCTTACAATACCTATAAATTCATATTCTCGTTTATTATGTATTTAATTATTTACTCAACTTAGATATTTATTTTGAAATTTATATAATATTATATGACTTTTTTTATATGTTTTAAATTTTATTTTTTTATATCAGTTTACTTATATTATATTCTATATAAAAGATTTGGTTAGATATATATTTTAATTTATGTTTCATATGGTTTAAAATTATATAATAATTAATATATTATGCTTTGCATAGTGTTTAATATACTTTAAGATATATTTATACGCATAAATAATTTTTATTATAAAACAAAACACAGTTAAAATTAAAAGTGTTTTTATTTTTATGTTGCCAAATAATCTATTGTATGAAACTATTTTAAAAATGACAGTTAAACAATCAACTAATTTCTTAAAAAAAATTTCTAAAAAAAGATCTACAAAAAAAAAACTTTACTAAAAAACGTTCTACTAATATAAACCTAATCAAACATATGCTAAATAACAAACTACGAAACATTGCTAGCATTATTCTTTGGCTGAGGCGAAGTCATCGAGAATAACTATAATTAGTCGCAAAGTGCTGATATGGGTAGGTGATGTGCCGGAATCAATAGAGCCAAAGCTTGTGCTCTGATTACCAAAGTCGACTAAAAACAAATTCAAGGAAGCAAAAGTATATTCGACAAAGGTTGAATAGTAAAAGAACTTGGATAGGACAATAAAGAACAGCTTGGATTTTGTAAGGAAAGGAAGTACGTACAAACAAGGTAAGACTAAGTTCTGATTGAAAAATCCAATGCTTTAAGGAGTCAAAAGCATTTCCAAGTATATTCCTTTCGGTTGGTAAAGCAAGCGTTAGAGCGTTTAGTAAGGAAATTTGCTTATCTCTTTATACTTTGATTAGTATTCAAACTCATCTTTACGACTGGGCACATATGTATATCGTGACTTTTCCTTTCAAACACATGCGGAGATTGCACAATCGAATCGATTATAATCTCCTTTTCATTTCAAGAATGATTTCACTTGATAAATGTATGCAACAACCCAGTGTTTTTCTACCTAAGTAATCTCTATATAACTTTAAAGGTATCAATTCGTTAATACAGTTTTCAATTGCTTATTTATGTTTTGCAACATAATAAGATTTGTGACACAAAAGGAAACACATCTGTGCATGTGGGACACAATACAAATTAATTATAAGCATTTGTATTGTGTCCTTATGCAATACAAATATAAATATAGACACGAGCATTTGTTCAAAATTTTATAAATTAATGTTATAATATTAATAAAAAATATAGATAATTTTATTTTATTGTAAAATAATTTATTATAACTAATTTTATTAAGTTAAAATTGTCATTTAAGTTGAGCTCTTTGACGGTAGATAATACATTTAATTTAAAATACTGCTACAAAACAATAGATCAATACTTAGTTGATTTATCTAAAAAATACTTTAAAATTTATTTATTAATTAATTAAAAATTCTCGTTTACATTTATTTTTAACCTATCAATTTATATATCACTCTATTTTAATAAAATTAATGAAAAAGGTCAATAAAATATTTATAATAAATTAAAATTTTATATTTGATATTATTTTAATTTGACAACAGTGGTAATTTTAAAAAATTCTCAAATTTGACTTATTTTTGTAATATTAATTCAAACTTTAAAAAGTGACACTAAAATATTTCAACTTTTAATTTTTTAGCAAAAATAGCTCGAAGTTAAATTCTCTCTTAATTTGAATGATATGACGAATCACGTTAAATTAATATTTTTGTCACGTGACTATTTGAGCCATCTATGAATTTTATCATTAAATAAAAAATCCAAAATTCTAAGAATCCTTCATATATTTTACTTCATAATTATTTTATAGTATTTGCTATTTTTAATTTATTAAATAATAAAATTTATCTGTGAAACAAATATAATATATGGCAGTCGATAGAAAAAAGTTATAATCTAATGGGGATCATTGCATCATTCACAATAAAGGAAAATTATTTAATAATGTTTTAAAAACTGAACTGAAAGTTAAACCGGTAAGATAAAAGACTTAAGATTTAAAAAGTTTAATTAGTATTATAATATCATAAAACTTGTTAAAAATTGAATAAAATTGAAAATTTTGAAATATACTTAAAAGAGATCCTTACTCGTAAAAAATTTGAAGTTTAATTACAAAAAGAGATTATTAGATAAAAATTAAGTGATTTATTTTAATTCAATTTTTTTTAATTTAACAAAATTGATCTATTAATTAATAAATTAATCAATTTTTAACAATAAAATTTATTAAAGTAAATTGAATTGAAAAATTAAAAATTGAACTAAAAAATTGACCAATTTAAGGTTTTTACAATTCAGTCAATCAAATTAATTAAATTTAATAATAAGTGTATTTTCTAAAAATTAAAAGCTAAATATTGATATTATAAAATTGAGTAAAAATTTAGAGTTTTTTAAATTAGCCCTTTACAAAATAGTCATTTTGAGATAATTATGAAACTCGCCAAATAATAAGATTCTATCAGGTTCGAAAATTTGTGTAAGATATTATAGCATTAGGGCCACGACATAAAGAAAATAAGGAGCCCACCATCTATAATTGGACCTATTCAGTATTTAGAGAAATGATCGCATTCGTCGACAAAAGGAATGCTTTCTACTGTATGAAATATCGTTGCATTTTCATGTCTAGCTTTGAGATGAATCATATCTAATTAACGTACACAATGATTATTCTGCTCCCTTCACGCCTCAACAATGACCACACAAGTTCAGAAATAATCTCTTGATATTTAACGAGCAATGCTTATAAGACTTTGTAAATCTTCAAGAAGGAAGAGTACAAAGCTTGAATAAGAAAAGAATTGTTTTCTTTGTAGTGGGTTCCATGGAAGAAAATATGCATACAAGTTTCTTTGATTAATGATTCAATCTTTGGCAGTAAGAGTGCCAGTTACATGAAACCAAAACAAGACTTGACCACAACGTGTAAAAAGAATCGAAAATGGCTAGAAGTCCGGGAGGCTTGTTTCTCATGATGTCCTCATCGAATATGACATACATATGAGCCAAACCCATTTTCTGGTTACATGTGTCGATCGCGTTTCGGTGGTTCTTTTCACTCTCAAGGACATATCCTTCGAGCTTGCGCCCACCAAACTTATGGTTATTGTAGATTACAGTACAGTTGCGTCGAACAAGAGCCATGTATCTAGGAAACGAACAGAAAAACGTGTAAATCTAAAAAAGGGATAGTCAGGCAGTAATTGAGGCAATCAACACCCGATAATGTTGTGTCGTGTTTCATGAACGACTGCCTGGAAATGATATCGACACCTAACTTTAAAAAAGTTTGGTCAAAAGATTGCAAAATAAAAGAGTTTGATTCTCTGTAATGTGCACACAAGCATGGAAGAAATCCCTTCCCCTTGGCTCTAAATGTAAGGTGGTGCTGACGAAATAATCTTTCGATGAACAAAAGAAGGATTGATTGCCATAAAATTCCTCCCTTTCTTCTTACTTTTCCTACTCATAAATCTGGTCCATTGCTCCCTTGACCCTTTCCTATTCTTGGATCTTTCACTGTTTTTACTCTCTCTCTCAAGACTTCTTTCTTCTTCATTGTGAAGGGCTCTTTAGTCTTTTTTCCCGTGTTTTGTTTGCGGCTTTCATCTTCTTATTAGTTATTACTGTCCCTTTTTTTTTAAAAGGAGAGGAACACTAAATACATTACATTACTAATTTAGGGAAACAAATCTCAGACATATCCTCTAAAAGAAATAAGAAACACCCTATAGGTATAGTATCAAAAGTGGTGATTCCTAACTCAAACTGAGCAGCAGTGTTGGCAAACCAGTCAGCACATCGGTTGTCCTCTCTATAGATATGACGAGGTACAACTACTTAGTTCCGAGCAAACATCTCGTTGAAACTCATTATTAGGGGGTTGTGAGACATTGTTTTTTTAATTGAGGAGGACAGAATAGTAGTCACCACTAGAGAATCCACCTCTAATTCAACTCGACGATAACTAAGATCCCAAGCAAGCTTGAGTCCAGAGAAAACTCCCCAAAGTTTCACAAAAATAAGGGAGCACCAGCCAATATTATGAACAAAGCCTCCAAGCCAAGCGCTTGTACTATCTCGAAGAAGTCTACTTGTTGAGGCCAAAGAGGACGTTCTTTTGCACACTCCATTCGTATTCAGCCTTACCCAACCATTCGGGGGTTTACTTCAGCCTATAAGTTGTTTAGTTCGTGGTCTGTGACTAACATTAGCTCGAACTTGCCAAACCGAAGCCTTGTGAATCTAGTGAACATACGCCAGTACATAAGAAGTAGGTGACTCCGACTTAGAGAAGTGTTCGTAAAAAATGGTCATATTTCTCTAGGACCATAGAAACCAACAGGCAACACCAAATATAATTGACCAGTCAAAGCCAAACACCAACTGGTGTTTTTGGAGATTCATAGCTAACCATTCTTGAGAGTTCATAATAAAGAAATCAGAGGAGACAACGTGTGGGTGGAACGCACGTCACAAGGTATGTGCTATGGTGCTGTACCGAACCACATATAGCGAGGATTCTTCTTCTCGATAATGAGAGCATGCTACCTGATGTGAGTATGAGTAAGGATCTCGAGAAGATGACAAACTCCAAGCCTATTGGAGGAGAGTTTAAAGAAATTGAGCCCAAATTAATCCATTTAACTCAAATCCTTGGACCGGATACATTTGGAGCTTGAAGACACGAAGACTTGGGCTAATTAATGCTTCATCACTTAAGCCCAAGAAGATATCAAACCTATTTATTTAATTTTTAGACTTTGTTTTATTTTTGGGCTTCCATGTATTTTAAGCCCAACTCTTTATTATTTGACCTAGGTATAAATAGTTATGTTTTAGGGTTTTAGAAGTTTCAGATTATTGTTTTGAGTGCCGTC
>JANZLX010000213.1:3768319-3781717 GCA_025531955.1 Erythroxylum orinocense | reverse complement strand
ATAAATTTAACCAACTCAAGTTCTCTAATTAATCTTGTATGCGTATTTAATCTAGTTTCTATACGTTACACATGATTAGGATATTTAGACATTTAAAACAAGGAGAAAATTATTAAAGAGACCAATCAAAACTTTCATCGAACGCTTCAAAGGCATGATAAATTCATTCATCTCTAATAACCTAAGCAAATCATGTACTTTTCCTTACTCAATGTTTTCCAAAACATTGCAAAGACAAATATCAAAACAAACGCAAAAACACCCAAAAAAAACTCCTAAGTTCGTGCAACATTTGAACATAAATACCAACACGAGTTATACAAAAAAACACAAAGACAAAGGTTGAATGACTTACTTCTATCGAAGGACACAATAACAGTGGTCGGAGAAGACAGGCACACACAAATGCCGACTAGTAGAAGAGGAATCATCGACGAAGAAACGAGAGAGAGGAAAAAAGAAAACGAAAATGTAGGGGAGAGGGAAGGGGTCTTCGGGTAGGTTAAATGTGTAGGAAAACGATGTTGTTTTCATTTTATTAAAAACATTGAAGTTGAAGGAAATGACACCGTTTACCTCTAAACTTTATCGACAGAATACTATTATGTCGATAAACCTAAAACTTCGTTTTCATTTTATTAAAAATGATAAAGCCAAAGAAATGACAAAGTTTATCTCTAAACTTTACCGACATAATACTTTTTTTTTTATTTCGCCAAGCATTCCTATCTTTTTTACTGACGAGAATTTTCTACCGTTATTATATTCTGTCTGAAAATTTCTCGAGATAATTTCCCTCCGTACTTACCGATGGATATTTTTCCTATTACAAAATGAAAATTTTCCTGACAATGTTATCGACAAAAAATTATTTTCTATCGATAATTTGCTACAGTTGCGTTTCTGTTAGTAATTTTCCATCACTAATTACTAATTTTCTTGTAGTGCATATCATTATAGATTTTTTGGGATTAAGTGATTTCTTCCATAACAACTCCAACTAGGAAACTTTATATCTGTTGTCTTGGAATAGTTTATAGGATGAACGGTTAGAGAACACTCTTTCTTTTAGGGTCAACTATCCAAATAACATCATCCTCTCTCTACCATTGTGTAATTTGCGCGAAGTATTGAACAATGAAATTAAATCCTCTGAAATAATCAGACCAGGTACCATTTTGAATTAGAGAGGAAGCTCTTGCATTAAGAGAAATTCTATTAATCAACTAAGCAACTTCTCTTCTCTACACCGAAGGACTGAAATTAGTTCAATTATCAAACCAGATCCATATGTTGTCCCCCTGACCTAATATGTGACCAAGGATAAACCTAGCATCTCAATTTTCGCATGTGATTGAAATTTCGAGAAATGTCTTTGGTGATAACTGTCTACCAAAAATGACTTTGTTGGCATAGTTACATTGAACCTGTCGTACAGGATTTGTCTGGTGCAGAGTACTTAGTTGGTGTAATTTGTAGACTATTATATCAATTCGAAGATTTACACAGTGCACATCCAAAATATAACGGCTGTAGATTCTTCCGTTTCTAAAATACAAAATTATATAATATTGATAAATTATTAAAATCAAAATAATTTTTTTCAATTTTCAATAATTAATTTTTTAATTGAAATCAATTAGAATTTTTTTATCATAATTAAGTACTACAACCTCTTACAAGTAGAATAAGTTTAAGAAAAGCACTTACCTTTGATTCATGCAGTTTATATGAAAGTGAAATAGGAGTTTTGTTTGGGCTTTGAACTTGTTCGGTTTGAAATTGGGCTTCAATTGACCCAAACCAATGTCCCAATTTAATTGCAGTTTCCATGCCACCAAAGACCCATCTGGCTATATAATCCACAAAACCCCAACCCCGAAGAAAGACACAGCTTTTGGGAAATCCTGAAACCCTAAGCCGCCCGCAACATGGTGGCGAGGGTTGCATTTCTCAATCTGTTCTTCCACTTCCATTGATTTTGAATAATCCCGATTTGATTTTGAAATCTATTGGCAGTTCTGTTGTTTTTGTTATGATTGAATCACGTGGGCAGTGATGACTGATTATCATTTCTCGAAACTGATTTCGTGTTTTGCTCATTTTTCTGGACATACAAAACACAGATTTTGATGACTGCGTTTGTGCGTGTCTGAGCCTTCATTCGTTTTTCGTATTTGTTTTTAATGGAAACTTGATTTTATTTCTTTAATTTTATTTGGGGGGATTTTGCGATGATAATAATGAAAATTCCTCGTACTGAATGCTCCATAAGGCATGACAGACTCATCTCTTACACCCATAGAATCTGAGCTCTCTCCCCCCAAGCTACTTTCTATGCTTAGCTTTTCTGCGTAATATGTATTTGGTGTTGTGTGCTACCTATTGAAGGAATCTGAACTCTTTACTGATGAAGAGTTGGAGCTTGTTCCTCATTAAATAAATTTCTTGGGTCCTAACTTGAAATTAAACTTTCTTTGGAAAACCATTTTATGTTTTCGGTGATTTGTTTAGCCTTTGTTAGGATTACAAGTGAAAGGAAAGAAAATATTGAAGGGAAAAGAAGAGAAAAGAATGGAAGAGAATTGTATTTTTTTTTTCCGTTTGTTTTCCTGATTTGTTAAAGGAGGGAATTGAAATTTATATTGGATAAAAGATAATTTTGAAATCTTTATGTTCTTAATTTGTTAGGAGTTTGTTAGCATTTGTCATTAGATATGAGCTTGGAAGATCAGCAGGTTTGAGCTTGTTTATATATGTGATTAGCTTTCATATTACAGCTCTAGGATCTGATGTGTTTGACGTGGACAAGCCTATGGTTTTCACGTACGAAGAAATTTTGTCGGCAATTGATGGATTCTCTGATTCAAACCTTCTTGGGCATGGAACATATGGTTCTGTATATTTGGATATCCTTTGTCCTGCACGTGGCTATGTTGTCTCAGACAGTTCAGTGTTCATATAATAGAGACCTCATATTATCCCTTTCCCTCTGTTTGCTGATTTTCTGTTTCACACAGCGGCTATATGGAAAATTTTTGTAACACGTGATGTAACTCAGGAGTGGATCGTTAAGGTTCTAAGACAAGCAGCTAAATGGAGTATATTCTTATCTCAATCTTATGGTATAATATCCCTTTACCAAGTATCTGCTACAATAAACAACCCAACTTTATTTCAAGACTCTACACTATTAATTCTTCTCACTACTTGCATAGACAAGCTAGTACCAGTTTCACAGTGAATTTCTTAATGCTGGATGCTAAGGTCATAACCAGTTTCACAGTGAATTTCTTGGTTTCATGGTTCTAGTTTGTCTGAGTCTTATATTCTACTAATCTTAGTCCATAAGAATAAACTCTTAAAAGGCATAAAAGTTGAGAGTTCTCGTTGGAGAAGACAGTTCCTTACCTTTTCACATAATCTTGCATGATCGTCCAACAAAAGCCTGTCCTGAAAGCATCACTTACGAGTAGAAAATCAGGAATCAAAGTAACAGAAGATTGAAACAAGAATATAATGGTAATTGACAAAAGATAAGGCTATCTTCTCTTCCATTTCTCCTCCTTTTCCACCAATTTGGTGGGAAATATATTTGGAGCAAATTTCACCCCTATTCTCCTATTTTCTTTTACCTTAATTTTGTCCAAATAATAGAAAGCAAGAGAATTACATTTCTCTTCTTTTCCTTTCTTTGGCTTTCCATCAATCCAAACAAAAGCTTAAGGTACAGCTTTTGTAAGAAACATTGAAGTGATGATGGTAACTGTTCTGTTGGAAGTTTCTACAATGTCTGAAGAATCTAAGCTTAGAAAAAGGTTTTAGTCAGTGAAAACCTTTCAAGGCAACTATGTGGGCGTAATCAGAAAGTTCTTAAACTAATGTGACATCGTTAACCTCTTTAAGACAAATCTACCTTTCAACATGGAACATAGAATTCAAGCTCTATATTATCAACATCTAAGAAAATGGTCTTAACGGATGTGAAGTTCTCTTGCGATCTGAATCTATGATTCAGGATGCACCGATTAAGAGGGCATCAGATTTTCTATGTCAAAATAGATGTTTCAATTTTTTTCCAGTCAATGGGCCCAAAGAGTTGCTATCAAACTTTTGTGGTCATTTGTCATTGCTCGAAGTCAACTGGAAAATGAGAACTTACAAGGGCTACTTTAGGAATCCAGCAGGACCACCGACAGCTGTTTGTTCGAGTGAAACAACTTGCATTGCATGTTTTAGTTTTACCCAAACTTAGATCCCAGAATTCATAATTACAGTACTTATACAACATAGTATTATCCTCATGTCTGCATGAGCTAAGGTAGGGTTTTTTAGTTGGACACTTTTTTTGTTCTGTTCACATAATTTAAGATGGTCCCTATGGCGCTGTCCTGAATTCAGACTATTTTGCTTTATCTCCAAGCAATAACGGCAGCTCTAATGGCGTCCCAAATTCCCAACCAATAATTTCACCTTGTCCTTGGCAAGTGTCTCACTAGACGGTACAGCATCTGTCCTTTTCTTTTTCTAACCCGTTTCTAATAGTCTTCCAATATTTCGAATGCACTTAATAAGTTGCATTAACATGATCACTGGGGTGAGAGATTCAGGCTGGCTGGCTCTGACCGCCTTCAACAATATCTGAACAGAACAGGGACCCAGAGGGTTAAATAAAATCTAAAACATGACGTCAAACCAAGATCAGATCAAGAAGCTAAGGATCGAAATGGACGTCAGTGGCTGGGCCAGAGTGAACCTGCAGGCCAATTCACTACTTAAAATCAAGTTTTGTGGGGAGTGCTCACGAGGGTTGAGTGTCTCCTTGCCCGAGCCCAGGGAACTTCTATGTATTTCTATCTCCTAACCCGCGACATTCGGACATTTTTAGTTAGATGTCTTTGTTAGCGACGTACCCATCAGGAATGGGTGGAGAGGAGCCTGCCACAACGTGATATGATGATGGTGCAACGAAAGAATCAGTCAAGTGATCAATATCCGTTATTCAAGTTACATTATGATATATATATAAATACATATATGTATGGACGTTTCGCTCTTCATCATTGACTCTCTTGTCCCCACAGGTCCTGAAGTCTTTGACTTTATATGGATTTACATCATTCTATTATTTTTCATCCCAAGCAAGTTACTTTAAATTCATCAAACTATAGGATAAGGTTTCCATAAAAGCATGAACGCAAGTAGCTGTTAAAATGAAACCAACCAAGTCTTACATTCTAAAATGAGAAATAGCAGCAGAAATAAATTTACAAGATAAATGCCACACCAAAGCTTCTTCAGTTCTCTTCCACCGGATTATGACTGCCCAGGTGATCCCAAGTTACAGAGACGGAATGCAGGATGAACTTACAACTGTTGAACTAATCACATCATCACAGAGGCTGATACCATCATTGTTCTTCTTGCTCTCAGCTCTGGGGCTGCCACCTGAACTGCTGTTGGAGAGTGATACGAAGTTTGCTTTCTGCAACACTCCAGTTGGAGAAGATCCAAACTGCTGACTACCATCCCACCCTTCATTCAAGAGGTTAAGGGCCGACGAACTCTTGTAAGTGTTGCCCCCACCGGATGTAATGCTGAAGGCCTCCCCTAACGGTCCACACATTGAAGTTCCCCACGAGATAGGTATCCAGTTTGCTTGCTTTTGGCTTGATTCGCACGGGAAACCGCTCGCTCCTGAAACCATTTCAATGGGGTCAAATTCGCGAGATAGCTTTAATGGTGAGAGAACGAGCTTATCCTGGGTAGGTGAGGATGATGATGATGAGAAGTCAGTGGAGACCATTGGGATTGACATTGAGAGTTGAGTCCAATCAGATTTCAGCTCTTCAGGCCAACTAATGACTGCGCGACTTCCATGGTTTTTGGGCCAGTCATCCATGAATTGGCGAAGGGGATGTTGGTCTTGAGTTTCTTTGTCACTGAAATTCAGAAATGACTCACAATTTCTAGAGTTCATATAACAAATCGTCTGAGAAGGATTAAGGAGAGAATCAGAGGAAACAAGTCCAAATTCCGACAGAGAAGATTCATTAATTCCTTGATCTTGCTTCGGGATGGTGAAAGTAGACTCCTCAGACTTTGGTTTGACGGCAGACGAGACAATCGTTTTGCCCATTACATCCTGTGTTCTGCTAATCAAATTCAATTTAATTAGTGTCCAAAACTTTAGAAGTAACAAGAACCATGGGTGAGACACATTTTGAAGTCAAAAGTCGTGTAACAACAGAGTAATGCACATCACAGTTACCAATTTGGACATATGTAAAGCCTAACATCAATGTCCAAATAGATCATTAGCATGGCAGATCAAAAGGTTCCACCTTTGAGAAGGAATCCTAAGTTTCAACTCTTAGGAATGGTCATTTTCTCCAAAAGAAAAGATGAAATAATGAGGTCAGCTCTATAGGAAAAGTAAAGGAAGGAATTTTAAGTATAAACTCTTTTAAACCCCAACTTTAGAAAATAAGGACGTTAAATTGGAAACTCAATCACAAGAAATTATCAAAGTTCTTTTTCACCTTTTGACAGCAGAAGAGTTGGCATCAGCTGGGAGCAAGCTCTTAAACTGTTTCTGTGCAATAGCAAGGTTGTTGGTGGTGCCACTACTGGTTATAACCGACGTTGACATGGAAGAAGTCATCGGCACCACCTTGGAATTGGTAGTCACAGTGGCAGCATGGCCAGTCTGGCCTTCCACAGGCTTTCTTGAACGATGGCGGCCACGATTAATGTGCCTTTCACAATACTTTTGGTCCACTACAGCATCCCTTGAACACCGCCATTTCTTCCCGTCTGTTCGACGGCACCTTCCCGGCTCAGGATCATTGTTGTTACCACCATAACCCAGATGGAAAGCGCCCCATGCCACTGTAAATTAGAAAGAAGCAAAACAAAAGAGGAAAAAGAAAAAGAAAGTGGAGGGTTGAAGGAGGAGAACAATCAGCCAAAAGAAGGGGACCCAAAAAGAACAACTCCAACGACTCATACTTTAAAAAGCTAAAAGGAGCACTTTTGATTCGTGAGCATATAATGGATTTGTGGAAGTAATTTCGTTAAAAAACTGAAAACACAACACAAACCAAACAAACTAAAAATCCCATTACATAATAAATAAAAGCGATAAAGAAATCTATTGTAACCAGTAAAAAGTCAGATATATAAACCAGCATACTCATGAGTAAACCCAAACACACGGATGAAGACATAAACTTTTCGTCTAAAACAAAAAAGAAAGAAAAAGGAACATACGGAGATTGATTCAGAACTATGATTACTTGTCCAAGTATTGCAGGGAATACAATGTTGGCCTTAGCTATTGTCTTAGAGATAAGGAATGCAAAGAAGCTTACATGAGTTGGGAGGGAATGATCCAGCAGAAGCTCCGGACAAACCGTACGGGTAAAGCGACTTCTTGAGCGGGATGAGTAAATTGGAGGGCACAGCCACATTTGCAGAGATATATTTGTAGATCAAGGCCTGGTGTTCTAGCTCCATCCACTGAGATGGACTGAAAGGACCTCTTGTCCCAGAAAAGGGACCATGCAAGCTTCCATTCAAACTTCCAGTACCAGAACCTGCTCATTTGAATACAAATTTTCTTGTTTAGAACATTTATGGTAGCTAAATGAAACATAGATTTATTTCAAACAACTAAGCTCTATCTGTTAGTCCTACTGATTTCTCTAATCTTACTTACCTTTTTCATTTCAGATATGGTTTGACTGTTTAAGATTTTACCAAATCAAGAGCAGAAAGAGTGAAAAAAATCTTTCCTCTCAGACAAGACTCCCTTTTTTTGGTTTCCAAATAACCAGCCTACCTAGAAGATGGAGATGAGGACAAAATGAACATCACTAATCCATCTTAGCTATCTCCAAAACCCACTTCACAAAATCAAATACCAAAGAAACCGCACAGCCCAACTTTGACCAAAACAAGAACTATCAAGGCAAAAGCACAAGAGCATTCTGACATGATACCTGAACTTCTACTGTATGCAGCGGTTGTCAGTTGATGATAATAGGGAAAGCCAGAGTTATTTTGAGCGCTTTTCTCCATCAACCCACCACTTGTACTTAGAAAAGGAGTAGCTTCTGCTTTGGGTGAAGAGAAGCTGAGCATGTGCTCTCGTTGGCGAGCATCAGACGAAACCATAACATTAGATCTCAAGAAAGGATTTCCTTGGTGCAATGGCATTGTCTTGGGGACAGATACATCGTCACTCCTGACCATCTTCAGACTCCTCCACTCATCACAAGACGACCCCTCGTGCATAGCTGAACTAGATTCAAGAATCTTTCTTTTGGTCTCAGGAGCTGAGACCTGAGAAGAAGCTCCAATATGTTCAGGACCCACAAAACCATCCAACCCCAGAGCCCCAAAGTTCATGCTGGAGACAAAAACAACCTATCTACAAAACGACCATGAATACCCCCATAGCGATGGAAATGAAAGTAGGAAGCTTTTTCTCCCCTCTCTCTCTCTCAAGGGTTGAAAGTGAAAGAGAGAGTGAAAGAGAGACGCAGCGCAAGGGTGGGCTCTGTACTTTATTTGTTTAATGGGGTGAGCTAACTGAAGAGAGAGGAGAGTTGAAAGTTGAAACTGACGGAATACACCAACACTAGCCAAAGATGGCTATCACCAAAAACTCTCACCACCAGTACCACTCTCTCAGACATGCTACCATATACCTATCCATGGTCTATTATAAGGTGGTGAAGAAATAAAGACTTTGTCATTTTTAGTTTGTGAAGTTACTTTAGTGTCCCTGTAAGGATCTTTTTGTTCTTCTTGAGCTTTTTAGCTCTCCTTTTGCTCCAATCATAATTTTTAAAAAATTAACCAATTTTTATTTAACAATATTAATTTTTATTTAAATTTTAAATTTTTTAATAAGTAAAGATATTTTTAATTATATTTTAATTTTTTGATTTTATTTAATATTTAAATAAATTTATGGTAATATATTGATTGAACCTTTTAAATTTAAAATTTCTTAACTTACCGATTTAATTCCGATGTAATTTTTAAAATATTTGTAATTACTTCCAAATTTTGGATATCATAATTATCTTATAATTTTTTAAATTAAAAGTTTAAATTTTGATTAATCGAGCGTTATAAACTAATAGACGTGGGTCCATAATGAAATTAATGTGCCTAAAGAAAAATGACAAATTTATTATATTTTTTAATGAGAAGTGTGTGTGTATATATATAATGAAACTAATGTGCCTAAAGAAAAATGACAACTTTATTATACTTTTTAATGATAAGTGCACATATATATATATATATATATATATATATATAAGAAATAAATTAAAAGTAATAAACAATTTAAAATAAAATTTTTCCAAATTTTAACTTAAATTTTATGGCGTAAAAAGTTGGATTAAACTTTTGACACTTTTTTGTAAGTTAAATTAATCTACTTTAACAAATACAAATAAATATATAAATTTTAAAATATCAATTAACTAATGATAAGTTGATTATTATAAATTAAGAAATTTTCTTTTTTTAATAGATTTTTTAAGGAAAATGTTAAATTTCATATTCTAAAATATATCATTTTAATTTTAATAAATTATCATCTTGTTGAACTAATATATAACAACGACAACAATGATAAAATTTTAATAGAAATTATGCGACGTAACCTTATTTTTAACATAAAAACATTAGTAATATACAATAAGCCGTTAGCATAACTAAACAGTGCTTGATTCATTTTAAATCATAGTGTAATCAAAGATTAATTTACATCATAAAATGATAATATCAATAAAATTATGAATAAACATGTAACATTATACAATAACTATTAAAAGCATACACAAGCTAATAACTTTGAGATAAATACAGTTTTATATTTCATTGTAATTATCACATACAATTATAGCATTTCAAGGCTAATTATGGCATTTCACACAATTTTAACAACTGGGTATTAAACTTGTTACTTGTCGTCTGGTGGAAGTGGAACAGCATCATCGTAACTTGGGGTTACAAACTAAAGCGGTTTTCATGTCTTGTGGTTGTTGTCATTAGGCCATCAAACACACATGTTATTGCCACGTGACCCCACAACCCAAAATCTATTTACCTTCTCGTTCGACGTCTACTCGTAATTTTGCTCCAAAATATTAAATTGATAAAATAAACAATTTAAACATTATTTTGTTTTTTTACTAACAATTTAAACATTTGGTCGTTATAAATTTAGCGTATAATAAAAATTAATTAAAAATTAAAAATTTTAAAATAAGAATAAAGGAAGAAATTATTATTACAATAAAGTTAAAATTTAATTAAAAATCAACTAATTTGTGATAACAAATTTATCCAAGTAAACCGAATTAAAAAAGTTAGATTAGGTCAATATTTTTACTATTGAATAATTCAAATCGGTTCATTTTCTTAATTATTAATTAGCTTAATCTTATAATTAGATAATACATTTATCGAGACTAGATACACGAGACTCTCGTGTCTTTTATATGATAAAATTTGACGATGATGTGTTTTAAATGTATATTAAATGAATTGTCAGAATACATGCAAATTTTTTTAAATATGTCATTTAAATAAATAACTTTATAAACTAATAATTTAAAATAAAGTTAAATGTTTGATTAAAGTAAGTTTATAAATTTTAACATGTTTTTCAACTATTAATCATTTTGTTAAATAGGAACTCATTTCCTAGTTAAGTAAGAAACTAATTTCCAATCTCTTTTTATTTTTTTCTAAAAATTGACAATTGATAGTAGTGTTCACACATGAGCTGCAATTTTAGTTAGACCGAATCTTCTATTCTAATAATCTTATTCCAATACTGTTTTGCGTATAATATGATATCGTTTTAACTACAAAATAATGTTGTATTGAGTACAAAACAGGATTAGAATGGAATAATAAGAACAAGATCAGCATTTCTCTTCATCATCCCGCCCAATCCAAAGTCAACCTATCTCTTCAATATCACGCTCAATCCGAAATCAGCATATCTCTATTTTATATAAATAAAAAGACCATAGAAATTTTATAAATGTAATGTCAAACAATATAATTAAAACTAAAAAAATTGAAATTATTGTCCAATGTTTGAACATTAGTCACGTATATTATAACTCGTTGTTTTAAAAATTAGATTGGACCAGTTAATTTGATCGATTTGATTAGTGACCGGTTAATTATTTAGTCTAATTCATACCTAAAAATTGATCCCTAATTAAATTAGTAAGAATCGGTCAAAATTGATCAATTGATCAGTCAAATCAGTCCAATTTAACCACTAGCTCAATATTTTTTTAATATTTTTATATTTTTATACTTTTTAATATTACTAATATTATATATAATTAAATATAATTATTATATAATTATAACGTCATATTGATTTGATTGATAAAACTTTTAATTTAATATCCGATTTTTAAAACTTTGATCTGACTTGTTAGTGTTCTTATGCTAAGGTTTTGTGATGGTTTAGTCGGTGGCGGTGATTATAACCGTTCGTTTGGCGCAAGTGTTAGTTTCGATAAGACAAGTGGCGTGCATGCAATCATTAAATGTGCAACCTTTTGCTTAATAAGGCCAAAGACTCTTTTTAGTTACTTTGAGATAGGACCTAGTCTATGTTTTGTTTAGGCACGAACTATCCCACTTAAGAAACCGACTAGAGTAGATTGCCCTGGTTTTAAAAATTGGTCAGTTTAATCAGTGATCGTTCAACTATTCGGTTCAGTCTATTTCTAAAAATCAGTTCTCAATTGAACTAATGAGAATTGTTCAAATTCGATCAATCGACAAGTCGGACAGATCCGGTTCGACAGGTCAAATCGGTCCAATTCAATAAATTTTTATTTACTGCATTTTTTAATATAATTAATATTATATATATAATTAAATATAATTATTGTATAATTATGACATCACACTGATTCGACCGGTGGTTGAACCAGTCGAACCGATCAAACTGATGACCAATAAAATCTCCAATTCGATGACCGATCCGTGTTTCAAAATACTGACCCTATTAGAAAACAATCCAAAAATGATTGGTGCTCTCCGATATTAGCGAAACTCTGAAGAGTCTATTCAAGTATAAACCTTGTTTGGACCCTTAGTTTCTAGCGTGTAATACTTGAGCTGGACTCTCTCATGGTCAAGCTGGACTCTCTTATGGTCAAGGACCTACTATCTTATGCCTCACATTGGACTACGTCACTCAACCCTCTTGTTCTTGGCATCCATAAACTCCTCACTCACAACTGGGTCATTTTTCCGCGCACACATACAGAGAGAGAAATCGCTGCGTTAATTGGTTTGTCAACCTTGCTGGTAATCTAGATCTTGAGATCACCACTTTTGTTAGTGCATTCTCAGGATATGACACTATCCTACTAGAGGATACGACAGGGGTTAGCACCCCTCAAAGAATTATGTAATTTGTCTCTTTCCCTTATTAAAAAAAAATCCAAAAACCACAATAATTGAATTACAATCGGATCATATGGATTGGAAAGGGCTTAATTGAATTCAAGTATATAATTAAATTCAATTCAATTATTTGGAAACATAAAAATAGAATGAATTCAATTCATACTTGTAATTGAAAATCATTTTTTTTATAAATTGAATTCAATCCTTCAAGTATAGGAATTTAATTATATTAAAGTTTGAGGTAGCGTCTTGTTCTTTTGCTCATTGATTCTGTGGACTACTTCATTTCTCACTCTCTTATGCTTCACTTAATTAGATTCCAAAGACTATTGCTTAAAATATTATTATTAATTAATTAATAACAATGTAATTAATTAAAATATAATTCATTCATTAATTAAAATATTTCAATTAATTAAATTAATTACAATATAATTAATTAAAACTAATCACAATATTTTAATTAATTAATATATTGTAATTGATTAATTACAATATAAGTAATTAAAAAATTATTAATTAATTAATTGAAATATAATAATTTTTTATTTCTCAATATTTTTTACAAATTAACTACTGTTAATAGTAATAGTAATCATTCATTTCTCTTAACTAGTCATAATAATAATAATAATAATAATAATAATAATAATAATAATATTCATTCTCATTCCAAACAATATAATTGAATTCATTTCTATTATTAGTGAGTTTGTTCCAAATAGTGTAAATTGATTTCTTTTTCAATCTTATTAATGTAATTGAATCAAATTGTTAATGAATTCAATTCAAAAGTTTCCAAACAGCCCTTAGTTTCTTAAGAGTGATTAAGATGAATGAAATGGATTCTTTTAGAGCCTGTGTTAAGATTCTAAATTTAAAACGGGGTGTGATTCATGTCCGATTATTTATTGGATTTGTTTG
>JANZLX010000213.1:3738884-3768309 GCA_025531955.1 Erythroxylum orinocense | reverse complement strand
AGTAATTTCCTTCTTTAATTATTTAATTTTATTATTCATCATAACAATTTAATGTCGACTAAACTTTATAATTAATGTGCCCTAAAAATTAAATAAATAAATACTTAAAAATATTATTAAAAAAAGTGGAGAAGGGCATTATTGTTTGAAATATAGGCTTGTGGTTGGGTCATTGTCACAAATATACGGCCTATCCTAATGTTGTTTTCATGTCCATTCTACCATCCACGCTCATTTAATGTGCCATTAATATGTCGTTGAAACGGGGATCACTGAAAATTATTTATTATTTATAATTATTTAAAACTTATTATTTATAATATCTTAACAGACTTTTTTATTAAATATTATTTATTTTTACGTAAATCATTAAATCTTCCTATTAATTAAGAATAAAGTTGAATAATATTTTATCTATGCCAATTCTACGTATTAACAAACTTGTATCAAGATATTATTGTTATTGTTTAATATTTAAAAAATTAATTTAATTATTTACCTATTATTATAACACAATTGATAATTATAAATATTTAATAATTAATTATATTTACTAAAAATTTATTAAAAATAATTTTTTAGTATTTACTATACTGCATTGTATTTTTAAAAATGTTAACTAATAATAGTATTTTAAAATAATAATAAAATCGAAAGTTATTCTCAAGTTCTAATGAATATTAGACCTTAAAAGTTTAATATTTTAATATTTTCATTTTGATGAATATGACAAATAATTATTTGTGAAAAAAAAAACAAATCAATTTACTTTTAAAAGCATGGAGAGAGATAAGAATGTAAGTATGGTACGAAACGAAATGATAGGGACGGAAGGAGAGGACGTTTAAAGTATTTATTTCTTTTTTAATTTTTTCAATTTTTAAAAATTATTAAAAAATATTAATTTTTTATAATCTGAAATTACTATCAATTAAATATATTAATCATTTAATTAACTAAAATTAATAAATAAAATTAACATTTTTAATTAATTTAAAATATTTTGATAAATATCTAAATTTTAATAAAAAAATTGATTTAATAATTAAAAAAATTACAACAAAAGTTGAACTAAACGACATTAAGTAATTACATTTTCAAAACGTCGCTTTCAGGGACGTGCTGGGCTTAGTGGGTTCCAGCTCCTGCCCACGTGACCGAATTATCTAAAACATGGTCTGTTTTTCCTTATTTTAATCAAAGAATCCCAAAGCGGATGGATTTGTTGCTGTGCCCAGTTTTAGCAATAACTCTCTTTTTTCACTTCTGGTCAAAAACAAGAAGAGTGAGACCTTAGAGCAGGGATGCCATTTTAGGCAACGTTTCACCGTTGCCTCGTAGGGTCTCATGAGGTATAGCTTAGTGGTATTAGAGCTATTAGATTGTGACCTAGGTTTGTCTCACGCTGTGAGTTCCAATTCTTGAATGTTAAAAGGACCATTCTGCAGTTCTATCTTATTCCAATCAAGAATGTGAGCTTCAAAGCAGGGATATATTTAGGTAATGTTTCACCGTTACTTCGTAGGGCCTTATGGGGTAGCTGAGTATATGTCCATATCCAAGTTTTTCAGCTAAACAAATATAATCAGCTCATTAAGACTATTGAATTTATAGATACAAGATTTAGTCGTACGGTCATAAAGCGTAGCTTAACAGATAAAGGCAAAACTATATTATTTTACTGAAAATAAAGTCATTTTGTCAAAATTTTTCAAAAACATAATAATTTATATCAAATTTAGGTTCGGGTTTAAGCTCGGGCTTAGATTATAATTATATCAGGCTAAATCGGAATTAAGTTTCAGTTGTTATCTAAAGTCAAATCAAGTCTAACTTATTGTCATCCCTACTCGAGGAGGGAGTAGTGATAAAGTCTCATTACATTATTCTTTGTTTCTTAAGATAAATACTAAAGTCATCAAGCAAATGTAATTTAATACTTTTTAGCTATACAAATTACATTTTAAAAATGATCAAATATTTAATGTAATGATTTTTAAAGGGTTAATGATAAAAAATTTCAAATTTTATTTAATTTTATAATACTGACCCAATTTTTTAAAAATGACACTTAAATGTTACAATTTTTAATTTTTAGCAGATAGTAAACTCTTTAGTGATATGAATGGTGTGACAAATCATGTTGAATTAATATTTTATCATATAGTTGTCACATACTGTACTTGTACCATATATCAATTTTATTATTTAATAAATTAAAAATATTAAAACTATAAAATAATCATACAATCCTTGGTATGTTTTACTTCATAATGTTTGATATTTTTAATACTCTCTCATTTTGTAGTCCAAATAGCCTCAGTTTGTAGGGAAGGACTTTCAAATTGCCCATTAAAGCCGACCAACCGGTGGTTTGAGGCCTGTGGATTCAAATACTGATGAAGCTCGTTCAATTATTTATAAAATGCAATTAGTTAAGACTTAAAAGTGAAAATATGTCAAATTTGTTAAAATTAATTGATTTTGAATCTCATTTTGATACAACCCCTCTATTACTTAGAGGTAAATTTACGTATTACTAGGCCTTCTCATATCTTACGTCTTAATGAGATCTACTAAATGTTGATATTATTGGTGTGATTGATTTTGAATCGTTTAATTAGACAACTAATTTATAAATTATTATGCACAATTTAAAAATATTGATTATGAGTTTTATCAAAAGATAATAATTATAAGTTTTGTTAATATAAAAAGCATCTTAAGATTTCAAACTTCCAAATTTTGAATTCTCAAAATGTTTTGTTTTAGAGTAAAAATGAAAATATTACAGAGTTAATAAATGGTAAGGACCCACTAACAAAATGAATAAGTAGTTATAATCAGTTTGACAATAGTTGAACTTAATCCTAATTTTTGTTAATAGATTATATACTTTATCCATATTAAAATTTTTAACATAGTACTAAAACAGGTTTTAGTTTGAATTATTAATTTCTCAATTGTCTGTTTGGATGTCTAATTCCAACCACCCAATCTAGTTAAAACTATGCTTATTTTAAGTGACAACTAATATCCAATTTCAGTTGTATTTGAGGAAGATAATATACGGCGATGGCTAACTAACCAAATAGCTAATTCTAGTAATTTTGGACTCAAATTCAATTATTTTTAATAGACTCTACACTTTATTCATATTAAAAATTATAATATTTTGTGTTAACATATATGCTTTGTATTATACTTTATTATTAATTATTTAAGTTAACTTTAAATTATTAGTTTATGCTCATCATATAATTATTTGGTTATCATGTGTTATTTTCAAAAAATTTCTAATACACACATAATATTATTTAATAAGATTATCACTAGTTAAAAAAAACACTTTTTTTTTTATTTCTTACGAGTTATTCTAAGAGAACCTTAACTATGAGAAGACACCTTTAAGTCATCTACACCTAAACTAATCTTCGTTCAAATTAAATAGGCCTTTTATAAAAGGTAAAGTTTTAATTTTAAAATTTCAACGACTGCATATATGGAGATGATTCAAACTTACAGCCTCAGTTAAACTCGAAAAAATTTCTTACTAACTTATCTGCGCTTGGGGGGTTAGATTATCACTCATTTGAATCCCAAAATTGTTAAAAGTCTTTGGAATGATCGGTTGCGTAGCACTAATGGTATGGGGCCGGAGCCAATTGATGTAACCAATTGAAGGTTTCTTCATTTTTCAATTTTGAGTTTGGAGGTTAATTCATAATTGGTAGGAAATGTACAGTATGAGGCTCCATAAAGAAATCACGTGAGAGTTATAAATGGCCCATGGCCATATCCTTATTTGGAGTCGGTCAAATATATGATGGAAAAGGAATACCCCGAAATGATTGCTCTGCTGCCACTGCTCCACATAAGTGCATAAGGATGCCCTTGCTCCATCACTCATCAACATCGGCTTGGAAAACAAAAAAGAATTACGTCTTGATTATTTCATCACTCATCACTCAAAGGGTATGGCTTGATGATTGAGAGCAAGGTTTAATTTCGGTTAGATCTCATGTTTGATTTTTTGCTAGCTCCTTTTGTAAGTAGGGTGTTCGAAAAAAAATATTTTTTAATAATTTAATAAAAAACTTCTAATTTAAAAAATTTATGATTATTATATTATATTATAATTTTTTTAAAATAATATTTCAATATATTACATTATAAATTATTTCATACCTCCAAAATAATAATTTTATAATATTATATTAATTTATATTCTATCAAGTTATAAATCTTATTATTTCATTACATTTAATTCCATCAAAACTTACGTGTCAAATTAAATTAAATTAAATATTGCCTTATTCAACAGGCAGCAACTGAAACGGAGGCGTTTCAAGCCAAATAACCGACCGTTTAGTTACAACCACACAACCAAAAATGTGGCGACCTCTCCCTCCACACAGAAAAACTAACTGCGCTTCTCCGTCGGTCGAACGCTTACTTCTTCTTTAAAAGTCAATGGCGATCTCTGCGATATCTGCACAGTCCATGCAGTCTCTCCCGAATCTTTCCTTTTTCTCTTCGAAATATCCTAAATTATTTCCTTCATCCTCTTCAATCTTCTCCTCGAAGATTCCGTCTCGTTGTCTCTCAAGTCCTACCATCACCATGCCTCGTCTCGTCACCAGGGCCTCTGCTTCCGATATATCGGAGAATATTGGGGAATTACTCGGAGATGTTTGCATATTCACCGCAGCTGGGGAGCCTGTCCTGTTCAAGGATCTCTGGGACCAAAAAGATGTAATGTTTCGTTCTTATCCCTTCAGTCTATATTGATTTTTCTAATTGATTAAGTAGAGGCATTTGAAGCGCAGGGAATGGCTGTTGTTGCGCTTTTAAGGCATTTTGGATGTCCTTGCTCGTAAATACTAAACTTACTCCATATGATTATGATTTGCTTTATTGTTTATTAGCTGTATGGTTTTCTTGATTTGTACTTTCCTTGGTGAAAGTTGGGAGCTTGCTTCCTCTTTAAAAGCATCGAAAGACAAATTTGAGGCAGCTGGTGTCAAGCTTATTGCAGTTGGTGTTGGTACTCCTAATAAAGCTCGTATTCTTGCTGAAAGGGTACTGCTCTTTCCTCGTCACTTCCTGCGTACTACTACTTTGTAGGGGCACGGGGTGGCTGTTCCACTTTCCAAGTGGCACCCTGTGCCTTCTTCATCCCATCCATCCATTAACATACAGGGTGGCACTGGGAAAGTGAAGCAGAGGATTTGATCCTACTTTGTAGTTGTGCTTTCTTTTGTTCAGAAGTTGGCTTTGCAAGCTTCTCAATCAGTAAATGGTTAATTGCGTATAACATATAATTCTTGGAAGATTGATTAATTTGTTGTTTATGATATGTGGTCATTGATCAGTTACCATTTCCAATGGAATATCTTTATGCCGATCCTGATCGCAAGGTAAGATATCTCAAGTAATCAAATGGCCATCTAATTACTACATTTTACTTCTGCTGTATTCGCGGCAATTGATCACTGATAGTCTTACCTTCTTATTTCAGGCTTACGATGTCTTGGGCTTATACTATGGACTCGGTCGTACATTCTTCAATCCAGCTAGTGTAGACCCTCGTATCTTTTGCTCTTTCTTTGGGCAGTGTGTCAATTAATATGTACTTAAAGAGTAATGGGCCTTTTCTTTTTTAACGTGACAGGCTAAAGTTTTCTCCAGATTTGATGCTTATCGGGAGGTTTTTAAGAACTATACCATTAAAGCAACCCCTGATGATAGAAGCAGTGTATTGCAACAGGTTTGGTTTGACCTTGTTGGAACTAATGTATGCTATCGAAATTTTCGTGCTTAAGGGTATATAAGTGGTAATAATGTTAGTCAGTCGAGCTTCATAAGTTCAAGCTTTGCCGATTAAAACTATTCAACATTTTCTGTTTGGCTGGGCTCAGCCTTTCCATCACATGAATTAAGATGAAGCTGAAGCTTGGTTTCTGATGCCTGAGTACAAGTTGTGGAACAGTTGATATCCCTGTATATGGAAATGTTAGTGATTCATTTGATAGAAAGATGATACGGAAATGAAAAGTAAGTTATACGTTAAAGAATGTACATTAAGTTGATTGGGCGGCTGGTTAAAGCTTGACCTTTTCAATTAACGAGCTCAAATCAATCTTAAGCTTTGTTTCATTATGAACTTGACAAAAGCTTGTGGATTCTTTATGAATAACTAAATAGTGATCCAGCGCCTTATATCTAATGTTGCTAAGTCATTCTTTGCTTTTGATCTTGTCATTAGGGAGGAACGTTTGTATTCAGAGGGAAGCAACTGTTATACGCCAGAAGAGATGAAGGGACAGGTGATCACGCTCCTTTGGATGACGTTTTCGAGGTTTGCTGCAAACTTCCCGTTGCATGAAGCTTCACGAGATAGGCAACCAAGAAATTTGGACTTGTACTGTTGTACACTTATGGGATCAATACTTTATGTGTGTAAATGTTATATGTCTTGCAGTGTTCGTATATGATAGTGTTTTAGCTTTAAATTGTACCATGGTTGCTAGAGGCAAGCCCTTCGTCTTCCTTCGAAAGAACTTCGTTAACACAATTGGTGAAATAACGGACGTGTTCGGCTTAACTTTTTAACTATCTTAAAACATTTATTGACGTATTTGGTGAATAAATTTTTAGTTAGTTTATTTAATCCTAATAAGCCGATTTTTTAAAGTTTTATAAGGAGTTTTTTTTGGATGATCACTCAAAAATTAATAAATAAAAAATTAATTATACCCTTTTTTTCGTAATTTTTTAATATGATATCTATGTATCTCTATCATACGATGATTATAGATATTTTTATTTTATTAAATAACAAAATTCATACTTATTATATAAAAAATGTTAATATGATATAGTTCCCTTCATCATTTATATTTTGGATGATGATGATGATGATGATGATGATGATGATGATGATGATGATGATGATGATGATGATGATGATGATGATGATGATTATATTTTATTAAATTTATAAACTTAATTTTTTTACAATTAAATATCTAAATTCTAAATTTTTATAAGAATAATTAACGAAATACTAAGAAATATATTCATGCCCTTATAGTTTTTTTAAAATCATATTCTCATAAATCATTTTACACATCAACAATTAATACTAAACAACTAATTTTAATATTTTACCAAACATCTTTAATAAACAACTAATTTTATTTACTGATTAAATCAACTAATATAATTAACTACCAATTAATAACTAATATAATCTGTTATTTACCAAACATGATCGTCGTCAGGCTGTTAGGAACAATGATCCGAATATCGTACCGTACCAACCGGTACCGGCTGAAATCTAGTACCGATACGGGGACAAAGTTACCGTAGAAAAATTCCGCCGGTACCATAGATACCGAAAAATACTGGGTAGTTCCGTAAAATTTAAAAAACCTAGGACCTAATTTGCAAATAACAAAACAAAACTCTAAAAACTACCCGCCCCCGACCTTCGGCCCACTTCTCTTCTCTCTTCTCTGTTGCTCGTCCGTCGCCCTCCGTTCATTTGTCCCTTCGCCATCTGAATCTCACCGGTTGTCTCTCTCACGCCGCATCGCCGCCCTTCCCTGATCTGAATCTGGACTCTGGTGGTGTCGTTGAGTCTTCTTCTTCTCGGGCGTTCGTCTGTCGTGCTCTGGTGGTCTCGCCGCTCGCCTTCGTTGCGTCGTCCATGCCGCCTACATACGGTGCCTCCTCCGTCCTCCCTCTGTCGCAATACTGCCGGCCCATCCGATAATGACCGAATTGAAGACCCAGTGACTCGAACCCGACGGTGTTCAAAATTTTGAGTGTGTGTTTTTGACTGGTAAATGGAAAACATTTTTTGTTGTGGATTGGAAATAGTTTGGATTTGCCGTGTATTAGACTATTAGTGTTGATCGGGTGATGAAAATGTTGGAGTTGTGGAGGATTGGGTATCGGTTGATGAAAATGTTGGAGTTGTGGAGGATTTCGGTTCAACCGAAATTGTGATTTGGGATTGGTGTGATTTGTGAGTTATCAACTGATTGGAAGTTTGAAATTGAATTTTGGAATTGAATTTTAGCATTTTAAATTGGAAATTGTAAGTGAATTAGAAATAAAATTTGGAACTGGATTGAAAATTAAATTTGGAATTGGAATTGGATTTTGACATTTTGAAATTGGAATTGAATTTTTGAATTGGATTGAAATTTTGAAATTTTTAAAAATTTTGGCATCTTGAAATTTTGCAATTTTTAAAAATTTTAGGGACTATTTTATAAAATTAAAAATATCTCAAAATAGTATCCGATATCGATTAGTACCGGTACAATTTCGTTTCAGAGCTCAATCTAATACTAAGTTCGGTACGATATTCATAACAATGATTAGGAAAGTTGGTCCCTCTGACCTTTGGAGGGACTCGTACGTGACTGTTGAACGAAAATGAGTTTATCTATATGTTTGATACGAGCCGGACCTCCGGAACCTGGGGGTTGACCAATTTTCAAGCTGTTATTGGGTCAAAATCCGGACTCTTTTCTGGATCATATTGGACACTATGTTGGTCCCTTTTAATTTTGTTTAGGCTCAAAATGAGGCTACGAGTATTCAAGCTAGTGCTAGCCCAACGTGGCCCAAGTCTTGAACTTGCGCTGTGTTTTTCCCGTCCAATTTCAGCCTAAAAGTCCATGTTTTGTTCTACCCATATGAGTTGAATCCTATTGGAGCTGATACTGGACCCCAGGTTTAGGGAGGCTTCGTGCATGGGAATGTTCTCTGCACTCATTAAATCGAAGACGTGGCGTGGGACAATTAGGGAAGAACCTCATTCCAAGATTTACGCTCTCCCGCTTGCAGACTTTTCTTTCTTGAATCTTGTTCACAGGATTACCATTCAACTGAACTAATTGGTAACGTTGGACCAACCAACTTTATATCTAAAGCGAGTCGCATCTTATAACCCGAAACTTGCTAGAAGTGGGAGACTATGGTGTTGCTTGGTTTTCGATGTTCTCTTTTTGGTACATTGGACATAAGTTCTTGCATTGTTCAGTGCAAGTCTTCATGCTCGTATATACCATATCCTTTTTCTTTCCCAACGTTAAAGAGTTGCTTTTGGCCATACGTAGGTACAAGCATGCAGCATCTTAGTGCCCTCACCAGGGACCTCATGCACTTTTATCCCATCAAACTTTGAACGGCGAAAAGAAAGATTCAATCATCCGGAACGCGAACCAGAATCCAATGGCCTTGATTTTAGGTTGATTATAAACACTAATAGCATTGAGGTTCAGTGATATGATTTGTTTAATGTTTTATTGGTTCGATATGGTTCAATTAACATGTATACATGGCCCCGAATCTCTGACTTCATGCGCCCCAGATAGGCATACAAAATGGGACGATCACATCCCACTTTTAGGTGAAAATTTCACAATCTCTAAGCTGGCTGCCATGCAAATTGAGTTAAATCAAAGTGGGTGGCTGTCATTTTCGATCCTTTATTCCAAGTCAAACAGATCTTGCGCCATTTTCTTATGGAAATTCCCAAATGCCAAAAAACAAACATCTGTTCTTGGTTCTCATTCCTTGAGCTGTTGCCAATATATTTCAAAAGTGGAAAATCCCGTGTTAAAATCCATATTTCCAGGATTTTGTTTCAGACATGAAAGGCACTTCTTGTAGCCAATTGATGGGTTATGGGTTTGGATTCTTCCTCTAAAAGAAGCCCCCACCAACCAACTTACGAATACATGCATGAAAAATAACAACCACACCATTCAATCCTTTTCCTTTCTTAACTTTATCCGTTTGTAGTCTCTTTCCATACAAAATAAGGGTCCTAGGAATGTGGGTATTTCGGTGATTGGTGTTTTTGATAGGGCATCACTAAGTGCAAAGTGGTTTCGGACCATTTCTTCCCTGTAAAAAACACATCTATTGAGGAAGGCCTAACTATAGGCTTAGCCATAGAGGTAGAGCTTAGAGCTGTGTAGGCTTTACAGGATGAATAGCTATCAAATAAATTTGTCTCAAACATGCAAAAATAAATAAAGTCGTTGAAGTGACCAAAGTGGGTGTAGACGTAGAATCTTTATTCTTGAATGGGACATGTCAAGGTGCCCTTGCTTGGACCGAGACATTTCAGAGATATGAAACATGAGAGGAAGGAAGATAAAGCTAGTTAAAGAGAGTTATGAGGTTTGAAGTTCTGCAGAGAAAACTGGCAGCAGCTTAATGGAGGTAGGACACTTTATTGGTGACAAAGTAGGAGTATATTGTTTTACTCTCTCCCTTAACTCTCTCTCTATTGCCTCAAAAAAGGGAAAAGAACCACAGGAGCTTAGTCCCATGCATACAGTATATAGCTCAAAATCTGTACTGTGGTCTCACTCAGACTAGTTGCTATCCATAATCTACTTTTTCTGCACATTTCTGCGATCTTGTTTTAGATTTTGTATGGTTTCTTGTTCCTTTCTCCAATGAAATACCAACAAACCCCCTTCCTATTTACTACACTAACCTCAAGACCTGAGCAAATCCATTTGCATAATTCATCATGCTCTTATCTTTTTCATGGAACACAATAAGACTCAAACTCGTTCGAGCCTAGCTTATATCTTATTGGTTGCTAAGATTTCAGTATGTTAAAAAGAACAAGTGGTTTGTCGCTACTTTGTTTTCATAACCATGATCAAAGTTGTGGGCTAGGGGTCAAATGTAGAAATATGGAATTTGGGATGCATCATACGTACCATTTTGCATGTGCTTGTTGATAAGCTCTTCCCTGTCTCCTGGTTACAATGGCAGCAGAAAGTTACTATACAGACAGTGACTTGATAAAAATTGACCTTCTTTTTGACAAGGAATAACCCTTCAATGCAACCATCTACTGGTCCCAAGAAAAATGACAAAGTGGATTGTAGATATTTCTCAACTATCGGATGTTTAATTTCACTAGTTCCCTTAGCAAGTGAAGTTTGAAAATGTCCTCCAAAGTAAGGGAACATACTGAGATTGGAGTTTAATGTTAATGCCAAAAGGCTCTCTTCATATTAAGCCAATAAGGGTATATTGTAACCAAATGCAAATACGACAACCATAAACCTTTTGAGGCACTTAAAAATGGACACTCACAAACTCCATGTTAGCCGGCCAATCTTCTTCAACCAAGGATATGCCTGGAGCATATTCTATATTCTAGACTAAAATCAACGAACAAGAAGCCTACCGGCGGATTTAACGTGGTATTTAGGTTAGTTTGATAACTATAAGGATGACGTTTCAGTTAATCGGACAACTAGCTAGATAATCTAAAGCATCATGAGTGACTCCAAGGTTGTGCTTGTCACTGGCTGTGCCAAGGGTGGCATTGGCTATGAGTACTGCAAGGCGTTTGCTGAGCACAATTGCCAGGTTATTGCCTCCGACATTCCAGAGCGCATGGATGACATGCTAGACCTTGAATCGGAAAAAACTGAGACGGTAGAGCTAGATGTATCGTCCCACGAAAGCGTGTCATCGGCGGTGAAAAACATTGTATCGAAATATGGTCGGATAGACATACTGGTCAACAATGCTGGCATAGGAAGTACTGGACCTTTGGCCGAGCTTCCACTCGAGGCTATAAGAAAAGCTTGGGAAATTAACACGTTGGGGCAATTGAGAATGGTACAAAATGTTGTACCACACATGGCATTGAACAGAAGTGGTAGCATAGTGAACATAGGGAGTGTTGTGGGGATGGTTCCGACTCCATGGGCAGGGTCTTACTGTGCCAGTAAAGCTGCGGTCCATGCCATGTCTCACACTTTGCGAGTTGAATTAAAACCCTTTGGAATAAATGTTGTGCTAGTGGTCCCTGGTGCTATAAGATCAAATCTTGGTAGGGCTAACACGGCGAGATTGGGGAATCAGCAGGATTGGAAGCTGTACAAGGACTTCAAGGAGGCCATAGCCGAGCGAGCAAGAGCTTCTCAGGTTGGTAAGGCAACGGATGCTGGATTATTGGCTAAATATGTAGCCAAGAAAGTCCTGAGTCCTAGACCTCCAAAGCAAGTTGTTTTTGGCCACATGACAGGCTTGTTTGCTGTGCTTTCTTTGTCTCCTCTATGGGTGAGAGACATTTTCTTTTCAACTCGCTTCAACCTAAATAAAAGAGTTTAATCATAATCCATGTATTAACCCCATCCAAGGTTTTAAACTTGTAATTGCGGTCAAGAACGTTATCATCAAATCATTTGTGATTTTTATGTTTCTCGTTGAATTTCTGTTAGTACCATGCAATAAGGACCTAAAGGGCAGAGCTACATTCCACCTATATGGTTGAAGCTACTTCGTACTTCAAATGAAACAAGAGTTTCTGTTCTTGTAATGGCGAGATATCAAATTATCAAATGTTAGGCATTGCGTACTATGTACTCCGCAACAGAAGATCTAGTAGATATCTAGTCTTAGGCATTATACAGTAGAAGCTACGTCGTACTTCCAAGGAAACAAGAGTTTCTGTTCTTTTAATGGAGAGATATCAAGTGTTAGGTATTGTGTACTATGTACTCTGCAACAGAAGATCTAGTGCAGAGTTTCGTTAAAGTCATCTACACCATATCCTGTTCCTCATATGTTTACCGAAACAGAGAAAATTTAAGAAGCAGCCTACTGCGGCTGCCTCCTCTGTCTATTGCAATGAATTGGGAAGGCCAGGCCTCCCGACTTGCGTAATTTCCAGGAATTTGTCCTGGAGCTTGTCACGTAGGTAAATGTGCAAAATTCCGGGTCTGAAACCCCAAAAAGAAAAAGCTGCCGAAACACCCGAACAATTTGCCTCGCTAATTATGTGTGAATGCGTATGCTGGAACGTAATGGCAAAGTTGCATGGATGGTAAATTATGATAAAATTGGGATGAATTTATCACTCTAAATTTTCTGTTTAGTTTTACTCTGTCTTATTTTATCTCATAAAATCTTAATCATTTATTTTACGGGCTCTACGCAGATTTCAAGCTGGATCTCCATAAATAAATGACTGAGATTGATTTGACACAATAAAACATCGTAATATTAGAAAGAGGATCTAGACCTGTATTTACCTTATCCAAATTTGTTATTCCCCTTTTTCTTTTACATCCAAACTCATTTATTAACTGAGAAGAGGAAAAAAAATAGGTTGAATGTAAAAAAAACAGAGAGAAAAGCAATTTTAAGAATAGATAATTACGTTTCGATAAAATTGGCCTTATATATAGATTAAGTTAAACCAATGATAAAGTGAAACTTAATTAGGATGGTCGGTTAATAAGTTCAAACAATGTAACATGTTTCAGTCTCGATAAATTTTTAAAAATAATTTTTTAAAATTAAAAATATATAATAATATATTTTTTAATTAAGTTCGAGCTTAAAGTTCAAGTTTTTTTGTTTATAAGAATTAAGCCTCTTGTCGATTCTTAATAACTACATATATTAAGTCACTTAATAACTATAAATATTAAGTCACTTAAGAATTGGTAGTTCTCCTTATGCTACTACTCCGATTATTAGTAACATTGACTCATTTTTTTATAGGAGAGAGAGACGTCAGGTTAAACCCGGAACATAAAAACTTGAATTAAGATATAATATTTTTAATTAGATATATATTAATTTGAAAGTGGTTTATATTTTAAAAATCCCTTTAATTTTATATAAACATAAACTATTAATCTTAAAAAAACATAAACTATTAAAAGTAAATTTTATGTCAACAATAAGAACGAAATAAGTTACACATAAAAACATAAATCATATTTTATTATTTTAGAATTAAGATATGATAATTTTAGGCGTGTATGTATTAACTTTAGTCGTTTCGATTATTTTAGTTTTATATGTATTTTTTTTTCAATTTTTTCAATGTATTAACTTTAGTAGATTTTTTAAAATAAATTTTATAAAATTAAAAGTGTAATTTTTTTTAATTGAGTATGAACTTGAACTGCTCAAGCCTGAGTCTTATAAGCAAAACGATGTTATATTGCTTAGAAAAATTAGACTTTGGGTTGATTATTAATAACCAAAGATATTTAGTCACTTAATAACTACAAATATATACTTATACCAACAGAAATTTCATATGAAACTTACTTTTAGGTCTTTTCGTAGTTACCTCCAGACTAATCTCTGCTCAAATCGGATAAACAAAATTTTAACCTCAAATTTTAACGCATTAAATGTTTTTTATTAATATAAGAATTATAATTTAAAAAATATATATAACCAACTTTTAAATTATTAGAGCCTGGAACGAAGAAGACAAAACAAAACAAAGACTGAACATGGTTAACCAAAATATCTGAAATCCCTCGCTTTGGTTTGTGGTGGATTTGCTCATCATTGCTTCAATCAAAAAAGAGACACTCTCTCCCCACTTTTTTTCAGTACAAATCTTTAGAACTTCCCTCCATTTCTCTTTTCAATAACCAAATCATTCCCTCTGGAAAATCTGTCTCCTCCATGACCATGAATCAACTTGCTCATGCAAAACTTGCTATTTTTCATATCTCGTGTTTTTAAAATTACAGTCTGAGATCGGTTTATCCCTACGTCGCGTTCATTGAGTATTGTTGTCGTCGTAATCTAAAACTAATTTATAAAACAATACGATAGGATAAACTTGAAATGCTTTAGTAAGTCGTTGAGAAGCATGTGAGTAGGCAGCTTTTTGCGAGGATGTCCAGTCGTTTTCTTTGCCTCAAGTAAATCGGATCAATTAACAGGAACGAACGGAACATGTTATGTACAACAACTATCTGATTCTATTGACAATCAGCTGATTGTATCAGCTATTATTTAATTTTATTAACCGGTAATTAGTATATTGTATTAATTGTTTGTTAGAAATATTTAATAAAATTAACAGTTTATGTGTAAAATGATTTATGAGGACATGACTTTAAAAAAATAAGGGTACAATATTATATATCTTAGTATTTCATTGAATGTTCTTATAAAAATTTAGATTTTAAAGAAGTCATGTTTACCTGTACTGTTTCATCATCTATGAAAAATTTATGTAAATTTCTTTTTTATTTTCGTTTAAGGTCAACATTTTATTTCTAACTTATAACTACATAAAAAAATTATCAAAACAAACATTGCTCTTAAAGCTTAGGTATCTAGGAACCTCAATTAAAGGGTACAATTGACTTCTGATAGTTAAAATTTTGGCTAATTGATATAAGAACGTTTTTACTTTTGACTGTTTATCTTAAATCAACCGTTGGATCTACTACTCTCCAAACAACTTTTGTAGCTGTTTGTAGAGTCAAACAGCTGAAGACAACTAATCAACTAAAAAAATAGCCGATTGGTTATCTATCAAACGAGGTCATGAAATCGATAATAACAATTCAGAAAAAAATTTGATGACAGGTAAAAGTTAGAAAATTTAATAGTACATAATTTTATCCTTGATTAAAAAAATATTACTTCCAAATTAACGGGAAGAAGTATAATTTATTAAAAATATCGAATTCACTTAATATAAAATTAACAAGCTTAATTTAAGTGATGTTTACATATTATACTATATTTTAATTTTCTATCAATATTTTTATACTCTTTTATTAGAATATTCAAAATTCAAAATAAATTAATTTCAGCATTGGTATGATTCTCTTATCATTTTGTTGTTATTGGACCTCACGACAACCCATGAAGAAGGGGAAGCTTTTGCCCAAGCAAAGCGACGGAGACACGCGGAAGCAATCCCCAAGCTTTCTTTAATGTACAGACTTTTTCTATTTCAAATTTGTCTTAAAGGAATTTATACTCTAAAGTGGTTTTAATTATTTGCTTTGGTTCTTCAATCATAAAATAGACTACCAAAACAAGAAAATGCATACAAAAGCATGTTCCTTAAGGCCCCTTCACCCATCAATATCATTCCAACCATATCAACTTTTAGCCAAGCTTAACCTTATAATCAAGCTTCCTTCCCCCTTTTTCTTTTTTTTTTCAATTTCACAATAAATTCTAACAAAAGGGTTGAATTATAGATGAGTACTATACAAATGAGAATTTCACGTACTTTTTGTACTTAAAATCGTAAGCTCGACCTCGAGTTTGAATTATCTAAAATTTGTAAAAATTTTAAATTTTTTCAATGCTCTGTTATCATTATTATCATTACATTCAATCTAAAATTTCGCAATAAAGTGATATTTGATCCAAATCTTTTTGCCTATTTTTAACGTGGTCATGATCCCTCTACTCTTAACTCGTATTGTTAAAGAAATAGTAGAGATGGAAGATGATACGTGTGTATGACAGTGGCATTTAAGATTTTTAACTCATAGGCAATAATTGAAGCGGTGAGCACTTCGAAGGATACAAGTTGGTGTCCAAAAAGAGAGGGAAAAAAAGGTATACAGCTTGACCTGTGGTGTCTGAATTTTTGTTGGAAGGGTCAAAGTTCTTATCTTGTCATAGTTCTGGCATCATTAGTACGCAAAGGCACAGGCACAGGCACAGGCACAGGAACAGGCAGGCTAAAGAATTGATCGCTTTCTATGTACTATGGAGGGGTGAGCATTCGAATAATTTAGACTAAATTTTTACTGTTCAGATTCGATCTAAATTATCCAAAAATTTGTTCCTTACCCAACTCAAACTCGAACTTTCAATTACTCGAATTTACTCGGCTTGATTTACCCGAATTACCTATCTACCTGGAACGATTTACCTGATTTATCCGAATTATTCCGGTCCGATTTACCCGAATTACCTTACTTCACAATTTTTTAAAACCTAATTCGGGTAATCGGGCCGGCTCGAATTTTTTTCCCTTACCTGACCCGGCCCAAAAATAATTCGGGTAACACCCGAACTGGCCCGAATTACCCAAACTTTAGAATTTTCTTACCCAAATTAATTCGGATCGGGCCGGATAATTGGGCAGGCCCTAATAATGCTCATCCCTAACTACGGGTAGTTGCACCCAATCCGTTACCCTGTTTTAAACTGTACCGTTTAATTTAATTTATAAATTTATCATCTTCATCTTCGTCACACTCACTCCGAAATTTTAACAAAATTTTTATAAAAGACGAAATTTAAAGAGGTCATAGAGTACGCAGTCTTCCTCCTAACTAGTTGAGAAGTTATTTCTAAATAATTCACATGTATAAATGAAAATAAAAATAATAAAAAATACAAATAAAATATAAATGAATAACCCATAAAATTAGAAAAGAAAGAAAAATAAAAATGAAATAAAAATACTAGGAAAAAATAAATAAATAGATAAAAATAAACAGTATATAATACTAAAAGAAATAAAAGAGATAAAATAAAATATTATTAAAAATAAAAATCATAGTAACACTAATAAACATAGACAAACTTTATATTCATAGTAATCAAATATTGTTTAAAACGATGATTTATCTCATTTTTTAAATTGGAATCGAATTAATCAATTGAACTTAAACTAATAAATTATTATAATTATATAAATTATTAATTTAAGTTAAATTTAATTAATTTGACTTAACGTTAAGAGTTGGGTTGAGTTATATAACAGTTAATGATATTTGATTAGTATACATTTTACGTGTTTTATAATTATTTTTAACAAAAATTAAAAGAAAATATTTTTCAAAAAATTAAAAGTTAAAACGAAAAATTTTCTAGATTCTTTAAAATTAAGAGAATTATGTAAATTTTTAGAAATTAAATGGAAAACCGAAAAAATGTATCTCTTAGTCAAATTTTAATTAAAAAATAATATTTGATTCAATTGCTGCAACCCTTGACCTAGACTTTCTTTAGGACTGTGTGTGTCCTACGTGTTTCTTTTTGTCTGGAAGCTGGCGTTGATTGTATCCTCAAACGCTCTCCAACAGTTCCTTCTACATCAATAATTCCACAATTTGATCTTTACCACCATTCAATATTTATACATATATATATCAGTCCCCTCAATGGGTACATTCGGGGATACATGGGCTCACTTCCTGCAGAATCCAAAACATATCTGTACCCTCTTACTGTTCCAGGACACCGTTAAACCAGCCAAAGCGTCCCCATGTTTGATCACATCATCATTCTTTATTTTCTTTTATACCATCAATGAATTTTCCTTTAATTTACTTGCATGATATAATCCTCCAATTCCAAAGAAGGAACTACGCAGAACTAGGACTCAAAACTTAGTTTGGTTTGGCAGTGAGCCAATCAGAATACCCGAGCTTCCTGTGCCTGAGACAACTGTGGGAACATTATTGGACAAAATGCAAAAATGGCGGACGTGGTCAAACTTGGTGGTGACTGATTGCCAACACCTAGCCGGGATGTGAGAGCAACGAAACGATGTCGTGTCGAGTTGTACTGCTCTGCACTCTCAGTAGAGGTGGCAGATGCCTATCCTCTCAAACTGCAATATGAGTAGGACCAGTACAGAAGCTACGTACTAACTTTGAAAGCTTGAAATGACTACATGAACAACGCTGTGACTGTCTTTCAGAGGTCTTTTTATATATTTATATATTTAAGATACATTTATGTATAAATAAGTATAGAGCAAGTGCTTGTTTCGGTGCAAATTAACTGAAAGCTCTTGATGCTTTAATAAAGCCATAGAAAAGCTTGGTTCTGACTGATGTGTTCTGCTGGGTATTAAGCTGTCCTAATCTACTCGAGAAAAATGCGTTCTTTATGGTACTCTTACTACTACAACTACGACTTCTTTGTCTCTTGCGTAGGTTATTGTCCTTTTAATGTTTCTTTGTTTTCATTGTAGGTATCAGTTTTAAGGGTGTTTGATATATACATTAAATATGTGTGTGTCTGTGTGTATTTGAATAAAGAAAAGTAAGAGAAAGGCGAAGAAGAATCAGTGGAGCGTAGGGTAAAGTAAAAGCAGATGTCTTTCTCATTCGCAGATCCCTATGGAATGCAGGAAGGATGCCCAACATTGCTTGCTGAAACTCATTCTCTTTGTTTAAGTTTAAAGGAACTTGCTTTGTTCTCTTTATAAATCTTTTCAGTGAGTGAGTTAGTGAGAGAAGAAAGAGCATAGATTCAGTTGCAGAACTTGGATTTTGTTTATCTGAGTTGTTAGATTTTACCCCCTCCAGTCTCAGTTCTGCTGCTGCTAGACAACAAAAACTTCACCAGTTTTCCATAATGAAAGTGGTGCGTGAAGTGTTTTGAGAGAGATAGAGAAGAGGGATGGTTCTGTGTGGTTAGTTTATTTTTTGGCCCAATGATTGAGTTGCCTTGCCACAGGAGAAATTTGCCAAGAATCTCTTCTTTTAACTTTGAAAGTTATCAGGAGGGTACACAAAAGAAATGAAGCCCATGAGCAGTAATGATGATAATGCCAAGAACAACAATACTAACTGGTTAGGTTTCTCTTTGTCTTCTCACTTGAACATGGAGGTTTCTTCAAACCGAAATCACAATCATCAGCCAGACTCCGCTTCTTCTGCTGTTCCTACTGCTATCCCGACTAGCTTTTACCATTCCTCACCACATCTCTCTTATGGCGTTTACTATGGAGTTGATGGTGAAATTGGTTGCTTGTACTCTCCTATGCCTGTGATGCCACTCAAGTCTGATGGCTCCCTCTGCATAATGGAAGAGCTTGCCAGATCACAGCCTCAAGGTTAGCTACTTAGCTCGCATTTAAGTCCTCTATATTCTTTTCCTTAAGCTTAAGTTTATGTTGTTTTGGGGCGGTAAATGTTATTTTCAAAGTTGCGTGAACGGTTCTGTGTTTTGAATTTTTCCATATTAAGCTACAATGGTGACGAGCTCGACACCAAAACTGGAGGACTTCTTTGGTGGTGCAACCATGGGGACTCATCACTACGAAAGCAATGATAGAGAGACTATGGCTCTTAGTTTAGACAGTGTGTATTATGAGCAAAACCCAGATCATGAACCTGATAACCACAATTGTCTACACCATCTTCAACAGAACTCAAGGCACCAAATTCAAGCTCAACAGCTCCCTTACTATAGTTTTAGGAGCCAAGAGATGTTATTAGGAGAGGAGGTTAAAGAAACTCCAGTTTCTGATTGCCATCTTCAGCTTCCAAATCTTGGAGATAATAATGGTATGAAGAACTGGATCTCGAGAAACTATCAAACTAACCATCCAATGGACCATAAGATGATGGGTTGCATGGCTGATAATGGAAGTGAATCTGGGTCTATTAGTGCTCTGGCATATCGGGACTTGCAGTCACTGAGCTTGTCTATGAGCCCTGGTTCACAATCAAGCTGTGTTACTGGTTCTCAGCAAATATCACCTGCTGTGACTGACTGTGCTGCTATGGAAACCAAGAAGAGGGGGCCTGAGAAGGTGGATCAGAAGCAGATTGTGCACAGGAAATCCATTGATACATTTGGGCAAAGAACTTCTCAGTATAGGGGCGTGACAAGGTTAGTGCTTCATTTATTCCCTAGCAACACTTTTTATTCTTCTGTTTTGTCTACGGTACCTCTGATATTTCTTAATATCGGTAAACCTTTTCTTTGCACGTTAGCTTTTATTATACTTGTCTCTTCCTTTGTCCTTTCTGATCTTTATTAAATTTGATGTTCTGTTGTCTCATTGTTTCCATTTCTCAATGGCTTTCTTAATCAGGCATAGATGGACTGGAAGATATGAAGCCCATTTGTGGGACAATAGTTGCAAGAAAGAGGGTCAAAGCAGGAAAGGACGGCAAGGTTAGAGATAAATCCATCCACATTGTCTCCTTCTCGATAACTAAGCTTTCGTTCTTTATTCAACTCAGTTTCTGTAAATCACTGATTTCTTACTTTTTCTTTGCTTGATTGTGGTGCCATTCCAACAAATTACCATTTCAGTCTATCTGGGTAAGCCTCCTTTCATTTCCAGTGAAGAGACATTTTTCAGATGTGTTCTCAGTTCGTGTTAAGCAAGTTAATCTAAATTTCAGGGGGTTATGATATGGAAGAGAAAGCTGCAAGAGCTTATGATCTAGCTGCACTGAAGTATTGGGGACCCTCTACACATATCAACTTCCCTGTAATGAAATTCGACCCTCTAATCAGAATTCAATGTTAACATTACTTTCGAACTACTTGTGTACTGAAGTTATTTTATATTTACTTCTCAGCTGGAAAATTATCAAAAAGAGGTTGAAGAAATGAAAAACATGACCAGACAGGAATATGTTGCTCATCTAAGAAGGTGAAAGCTTTTTAAATTTCTTTATTTTCATTTTGAAGATCACCCATCTTTCTTTTGAAATTCATCATCTTTTAAATTGCTTCTTTGCAGAAAAAGCAGTGGATTCTCTCGAGGTGCTTCAATGTACAGAGGAGTGACAAGGTCTCTTTTATCCTATTTTTATAAAATTCAATATTTGTCCCACTTGTATTTTCCCTAAACAAAACAATATTTTGTCTTTTCTGTTTCAATACTTGGCAGGCATCATCAACATGGAAGATGGCAAGCTAGGATTGGCAGGGTTGCAGGGAATAAGGACCTTTACCTAGGGACATTCAGTGAGTCCTGTTACTCTGAAGAACTGTTTGGGTTTATCAAAAGTTGTGTGATTATTGCCTCCAGGAATGTTTGGTTAATTAAGTTGCAGCTAAAGTAATAAAAGGATTTGCTTTTTTTACTTTAAAAAGTAGAATCTTTGAGCCACTCTCGGCTAATTTTCTGCTTTTGGGCACTTTTGAAAGTATGCAGACTTGGGAATCAGACTATCGCTAAAAACATTTCTTCAGCTAAGCAAAGTTGAAATGCATTTTGCAAAATGTTAACGAGTTTAATTCTGATTCTTCGAATAAAACCTCAGGCACCCAAGAGGAAGCAGCCGAAGCCTATGATATAGCCGCGATAAAGTTCCGGGGGGTTAATGCTGTAACTAATTTTGACATAACAAGATATGATGTTGAACGAATCATGGCAAGCAGCACACTTCTTGCTGGAGAGTTAGCTAGGAGGAACAAAGACATAGGGTCCACCAGTGATGATGTAGCAAATAATGAACCTCCTGTTCTTTGTAGCAATGGAGAAGTCATTCCTTCGCAGAAAAACTACGAAAATGCACCGGATTGGAAAATGATCCTCCACCAATCTCCACAGCAGGATCATAGAGCTACATATGCTGCTGACAACTATAAAACGCAGGCTTCCTCATTGGCCCCGGAGAGCGTAATTGGAATCAATACCGTGAGTTCAATTCATCAGCCAGAGGTAGAAGATTTAGCCAAGATGGGAGCTCATATGTCCAATGCTTCTTCACTGGTGACTAGTTTAAGTAGCTCCAGGGAAGGCAGCCCTGATAGAACAGGAAGCTTGCCAATGCTTCTCGCAATGCCACCTTCGGCAACTTCAAAGTTGTTTTCCAGTCCGACTAGTAACATAAATTCTTGGATTCCACCAACCCAATTGAGGCCTGCAGTGTCCTTGCCTCATGTTTCAGTTTTTGCTGGTTGGACAGATGCATAACAGGATGCTAGCTTTTGCTTCAGGAAGTTGTTACTCAAGTTTTTGCATGGGGAAAACATGAGTTACGAGACACAGCTAGCACAAGATTGTTGTTTAGTGCTTTTTCCCTTTTCAATATATTTTTTCCCCTTATCTTCTTTAGTTAGTGGAAAGAATTGGAGGGCTAGATAGAGATGTAAGCGGGACCTTTCCATGAACAAGAACCTCAAATTTTCAGACCCATCATGTCAACATCTCTCTATGTAGAAATCTCCAAAGTAACGGTGGAGGGAAGCTTTTAAGGCAATATGATTGAAGTCTATGAAATTATTTTCGCAATATGGGATCACTATATTCATAATTACATCCAGCTTTATTTGTTCTCTCAAGTACACAAAACCGGCAAGAGTCGGGTCTCTTTTTGCTTTGAGCTTTTGACCATAACATATCATCTGACCTCATCAGCCATTATGGTTCTCCATGTTTGTAACATCATCATTACTCATTCCCCTTTATTATTTCAAGCTTTCGTCAAAAGTAGCATGCAAATTCCTTTCCTTTAAAACAATTCTCATATCAGGATTTGGTGGAATTTGTTTTTTATTCTTTTCCACGAAAACCAAACCCACTGAGCTCTCTATTTCTTATAAGCCCACTTACTCCAACCTCATGATAGCTTGCACATAAAAGCTGCTGCACGTCCATCCATGGCTTTGTATTACCAGTCAATCCCTCTTCTCATGGTCTCTTCCCGCACGTGCACTATCGTCTCTCTTCCTGTACATTTCAAACCTCATGGTGACCCCAACATCATCATTTGTGTTCGAACTACTCAGAAATAGTCGAGCGATTCTCTAAAGTGAGGAATGATAGTTCCATGACTAGAAACTGACCAACTAGAGATGACCTTGGAAGAAGTAAATTCTTACAGGAGCAAGTTCATTGTGCCGCAGCACTTGCACTGGTCACAGAAACTTGTGTAACATTCTGAAGTGTATCCATATGACTTCTGACAGAATATGAAAACAACATCATTAGTTACAAGAATCAAAGAATAACTCCTGATTATGTTTCAGACATTTGATTATAATTTTGCAGTTGAGATTTCATGAATCCACCATGCAAGTGTAATGATTTTTTACCGAGAACATCATATTACTCATCAACACAGAAAATGTCGATCGAACATGCATATGGAACAGTGAGTTTGGTACATAAGAGGAGAGCTTTATAATGGAGTCGGCATGAAAAATGCTTTCATGTTACTGCTGTTTATTTAGCTAGCGACCTCTTTTTGCTTTTATCATTGGCTGTCATGCGAAAGCACGTTATGCTTTTGCAGCTTTGGTTTTTCCAAAGTGAACAACCAACATTTGACATCCAGAAAAAAGATTAAAAAGCATCCATGCATGTTTAACCTTGTCCTTGCATTGACAATTTGGTGAGATTAACGTCGTCACGAATCATGATCTAATATCGCAGAATGTTCTTAGAGAGATTTGATATGTTAGATAACTATAGAATTAATTCATCTTCGAATAAAGCATAATAATTATAGCACCATAGTTACTAAGTTACACGGCTTTTGTAATAAGTTTGCTCTGTGGTGTAAGTCATTACCTTAAACATGCTATGACGTGATAGTCCCGCTTATGGGTAGTTTGAACAACTTCTTCGTCTTGAATACCCCGATTATTAGCAGCATTAACTCTTTCTTTTGATAGGAGAGAGGGAGGTTATTATGCTAAACCCAGAAATATAAAACCCAGCATTAACTTTACTCGATTCGATTACTTTTTTTTCAAATCGATTTTCAATATCATCTAAACTTAAACCAATAAAGATAATATTCATAGGTGTATTATTCTTTTACTTTTTTTTAGAAACCGAAATCTAAAGAGAAAAGAAAAAAGGAGAACAGTCTGTCTTTGATCACTTTGGGACGAAATTTTCCAATACAAAAAGCTCACGCATGAACTAAAAGAAAGACAAAATGGGATTGCATGTACCTTGTAAGGTCAAAAGGGTATTGTTCTTCAGCATTGTTAGTAAAGTTTAACTACTCTTGATCACAAAATGAATATACAAAAAAGAAGTGTACGGTGTTATCGGATTAAAGGGTTTGTCAAATTCTATCGTGTCATCACTGTCATGTCAAAAATATGCACTATGATGGTGTCTCACACTACTCCTCACTATACTCCTTTCGTTTAACAGTTGGATCCATCTAATCCCACCGAACGTGTAGCTCGTTTAGTGCTGCTAACACTTTATTGTATAGACAAATGTTCCAAAGTTGTAAGAAGTTAACAACGTATACAGCTCGTCAAGGCAAAGTGATTTCACGTCGTGATGGAATAGTTGTCGGTGAAACCTTCAATGTTTTAAATAGCGAATAAGGTCGAAAGTATGCCGAAAGAAGAATAAATTGCATCTGTCGTCGACACGTCCGATGTGATGTATGTTTCTGAAAAAAGTTCTCATCTAACAGTGAAAAGCATCAACGTTTTTTGGTTCCTTTCCTCTTTGTCTCGATTTTACGACTTGAAACGAATCCAAGAAGAACAGAGCAAGTTTATAATTTACGTTGTGTGTGTGTGTTTTTTTCTTGCCCCTATAAAATTGTTAGGTATTGAGTTTGAGACGTTATATTTAGGTAGGGGAGATTTGTGAAACAGAATACATTTGATAATAATCCTACTTTGTTATTCGCGACTTGCCATGTTTTAGAGCAACCGGTAAAGTTGTTCATTTTTTACCATAACATCATAAGTTCAAAGCCCGGAATCGGAAAATAAAAAATCCTATGCATTGAATATGTTGACCTCATGAGTCACCAATTTTTTATTTTTTTTTCTTACGAGGTGTCTTAGGCGAGTCTCAGCTGTAGGAAGATACCTTGAAACCATTCACTTACACCCAAATTTATCCTTGCTAAGCTGGATAAATCTTTTGCGGGAGACAAAGTTCTAGCCTTAAATTTTAAACGATTGCATACATGAAAATGATTCGAACTCATGACCTCATTTAAGTTAAAAAAGTCTCTTATCAACTCACCTGCACTTTAGGATTATTCACCAATTCCTTTTATACACAAAGAGATGATAAATGTAGTCATCCGCTAAATTATATTGAATCTATGTACAATTTTACGTATTATCAATGTAATGTTTAATTTTAAATTTTATTATTAAATTTTTATCATTGTTATTTTATAACTCTCGTCTTTTTTAATATTAATTTTCTTTAAAAACTTTAACTACAAACTTTAAAATAATATCGTTTTCGTTACATAATACTATACGTGACATTATATTGCGTCGTTTTGAAGTTTCGATTGCAATTCGAATCGGAAATGAACATAAAAAACATTCCACCACCAACCACTTGATTGAAGTTACAATTCATGGATCCAAGTTTATTAACTATGCAATTTTTTTAAAAAAAATTATTTGTACACATTAATAATTATCATTATTATCAGCAAAAGGAGAGAACTATAGCTGGAATGATGTTTCATGAACAGGAAGTCAATTCAAAAACTCAATCAAGGGGAGGAAATCAAGAAATAGAGGTTTGGTTTGGTTTGATCCAACTGTGCCTGTGCATGAAGTTGATGATCAGATCATGGTTTCTAAACATAGAAATATTTAATGTGCCGTACCTACCAACTCTAATCATATCGTACGATTCAACCAAAACCACGATTTCAACAGTAACCCAAATCAAGAACCCAGGAACCAAATCTTTCTTTTAGAACCACCCAATGTAATCGCATTCACTGAACACTTATTGATTTGGTGATGGTATTAAATAATAATGATCGCCCATGTACGTCAATCATTTCGGTCCCGACTCAGAAATCAAATGCATGTTTGATCAAAGTTTCAGGTTTGAGTTTACCATAATCATCAAAACCTTAAAATCATGAGATTCAGGAAAAATGGAATTACGTCAACGGAAGTGGCGAGAAAGGAGGGAGGTCGGGGAGGGAATGATGGTTGACCTACTCGGTTTGAAATTGAATCGCCAGTTCTAGCTTGTATGGGCTCTTTTTGGGTCTTTGTTTTTCTTTAGTGGGGCTTGTCCCAGCCCCGAATGTTATATATCACCTTATGATTTTGTTTATTTTGTACCGTTTACTGGTTAATACGGTACGTACAACACGATAACTGTAGACACAGAACAGAATTCAAAACCATAGTTAGTAGGAAACAAGGTAAAAATTGAATTCCTTGAACTCAAAAGGTGGAACGCCCACTCTAGGAGCTTCCACACTCTACTTCGATATTATGTGAGGGAGGTAAATTATGGTCTGATCTCAGCTAACTTTTCGAAAAGGTGGCCCAGTACTTAGTGTGCATAAAGAATCACTATATTTGATGAACTCCCATACTACCGCTGCCGAAACTCAAACCCAAGATTTTAGACTCACTTTCCTTCCCAATGATCAACTGGATTTCGGGCAAAAAAATTGAATTCTTAGCGCAGAGAATCTCATTTGATATGAGTTTCTCTCACTGATTGAGTCATCCTAAATGAGACTGACGATGATATGGGAAATGATTGTCTACCTACTTGAGGTACCATCTGGGGTCATTTTAGAATTTAAGAGTAGTTGAATGGTTAGGTTTTAATTACGACACATTAAAAAACCTCAAATTAATTTGATTAATTCAATTATAAAAAAATTTTAAATTGATAATTTTTTATATATTTATTATTTTATTTTATTTTAATAATTTTTATTTAAAATTAATAAATTTCTTTAAATTATAATAAATTAAATTTTATTTAACAATATCTTTAACTAAATTTCAATTTTTTGATGAATAAAGATAAATTTTTAAACAAAATTAAAAATTTTTAATTTTATTTAATTTTTAGTAATTTTAAGGCAATTAGTTGAATCTTTTAAATTTTAAATATTTTATTTTACTGATTTGACTTTTTATTTAATTTTTAAAATATTAAATCTTTGTATACTTTTAAGGGAACAGGTGTTCAGAAAATGGGGTTATAGCTCGAGTCAATTATTGGGCCTATAAGTTGTTGTACCCAAGCAAAGAATTGGGACCCGTAATCAAACTACTTTCAATAATAGAGTAGTGAAAGTTACATCTGTATCATGAATTTATGTTGTCTGTGATTATATTTAGATGAAATTGAATAAAATATAATAAAAGAAGAGAATTTTATATTACATCTCATTTTATCGTAAACAGTAAAAATGAAAAAATTATCTTACTTTAAATAATCATTATATAATATTACCCTCGTTGTCTAGTGATAGGTTGAGATGTATAATAATTAATCAACACTATATATCATGATAAGTAATAATTATTAATTAAGTAATAATTATTAATAAATATATATAATAGCAATAGTTTAATAAAAATCTAAAGATGTTCAGTAATATGTGACCTTACTTTAACTAATTAGTGGTCAATTTGTAAAATAATTATTAATGTATATTGGTTGAAATTATATAAAAAAAAAAAGCAAGTTTGAGAATTGGGATACTGTAACAAAGAAGAAGATAAAAGAAGAGAAAGAGAGAAGTTGCTTGACATATGTGTGTGTGCAAGGTTGATTCAGAGATCGCCATCGAAAAGGCTTAAACAAGAAAAGAAAAAGATAAGAGATATTGTGGTTGTTGTCAGGGATAATTCCACCAAAACCGAATCAAACCAAAGCAAACGTGTGCGTGTCTTGCTTTTAGCTCTTACCAACAGTCGGATACATACAATGTCTGGTAGCTCAACTAATCCTAAAAAGGTAGTTTTTGTGCAAAGGTCTTAAGATAAGTCTCGGCAGTGACAACGTAGGAGTTTCATTCAATGTAGTACACCAAGTAATAAGCTACCTTTTTGAGAAGTTGAGTGAGAATAAGTTATAATTTATCCCCTCATCACTTTATCGGATGGGGTATGAGGGCATCTGAAGTGAGCGATTTCACGAGTACAAAAAATAACCTATGTAAGGATCAAACTTCTAAACTTTGTAATAATTTAGCCAATCATATTTGGCGTTTTTTTATAATATCTCTTCATCTTCTTCATGACACTACATTTTCTTTACTCAAAGTCTTATTTTAACCATATTTTGTATAAATAATAACATCATTTTATATGTATTTATATTCAAAATGATACCGTTTTGGTACATAACAGTCATTTATGTTTGTTTATATCTAAAATGACGTTGTTCTTAACACATAACTGGATGTTGGCTAAAAAGAATTTGAATCCCTTCCGTGCCCTCTTTTGATAATTGCTCTTTTCGGACATTATTTTTCAGTGTTCGACTTACTTATTGTTGAACTCATGTCGATTAGAGAAGTACTATCGTGGCTGAAAGACAAACAAATAGATCATGTTGTTGTCGAATTGGATTGTTTGTTGGCTGTACAAGCGCTTACAAATTCGTTTGTTAATCGTTCAGAGATTGGAATGCTGGCTTTGAACTGTTTAGCTTTTAAGTGTTATTTCCTTCACTTGTCTATTCAATGGAAGCGCAGAATTGTCAATAAGACGGCTCACTCTTTAGCTTGAGTAGTCTTATTATATGCAAATCTTCAACATTAAGAAATTAGTCCCCTTTATTTAGGTCCTATTTTATTATTAGGTCCTATTATTATTTAGGTCCTATGATTGTAATTCTTTTAATAGAGAAAAACTTGTAGAATCTAAATGTATGGGATAAGCCTGCCGGCTTGAAATTAGATTTTAGCCTTTCGGTTTTATGGTTTTATTCGTAAAAAAAAAAAAAAAATCGGATGTTGAAAAGTTTTAGACCACAAAAGGAATGAGATTTGAAAGACAATAACATTTCATGGAGAATTGAATAAAGAGGTACACAAAACTAAGATATGATAAAATATGAAACGAGGACAATAATTGAAAGACCTGAACCGACGTCCTCCTCGAAAACAGTGGCAAAGGGATCTACTTAATTAGT
>JANZLX010000213.1:3717692-3730199 GCA_025531955.1 Erythroxylum orinocense | reverse complement strand
GGATCGACCTAGACTCACCACTCTACAGTAGTAGTCTAGTTATTTTAATTTTGATTAGCGTTACGACGCGCGGTCAGCAACATACTAGATTCAAGCATTTGATGGACAAATACCTGAAAATTGAGGTTATTGTTGTTTTCTATAAAGCGGAGCGATAGAGATGCAGAGGATTAACTGCTATTATTCCAAACCCTGATTAGAAAATAAAAACCTTACAGTTCTTAATGGGATGACTATATTTAAGGTTAGCTAGCAGTGGGGTCTCCTGTTCATTTCAAATATGGGCTAAGCCTACCCATTATAGCAAGCCTATGAATACAGGTCCAATAACATGTACGAGAAAAGTACTAAGCCCAATTATAAAAATAATCACTGTTTTGGGCTAAATACAACAAATGTTCTAATTATCTTGACATCTAATTATTCAAGGTTTGTACAAAATTATGTTTATTGTTTATTATACTAGTCCACAAAATTAAAGATAAAATTCTACCAGACTAATCAAATAACATTTACATAATGATTCGAATTAAATTAATAATTTAAGATAATTTAATTTAAGAGATAAATCAAATTATCATGTCTTGGATTTCTTTTATAAAATGACATTATTTTGAAAAATAAAAGAAATGACATTGTTTTGAAAAATAAAAGAAAACAATGTTATCTTGAATGGTGTTAACGGGTTCATATTGAGTTTCGATTCATGCAACTCAAACTAATTTTCAAATGTTCCTATGCTCAAGCTGAATCAACCTATTTCAAGATTTAAGTAAGAGTAGTTATACAAGTTTATCATATGATTGATAGCCTATAGTTTTTCAAGATTCATAACATTACGAGGTGTTTCTGTGAATAATTTCAAATAATAAAAAGTATTTAAAAAGTGAATAAGGAAGGTTTATACCATTTGTCTTTACTTGGGCTTTCATATTGCTAATTGTGGCCCTCACTACGAGCTTTTGCTTATTAGGCTTAATGGGTAAATTATATTGGACTGGTTTCGGCGAGACCCGACCCACCCGGTTCTTCATCAATCCAATTCTCCCGTTACTTTCTCCCCCTACGTTAAGCCTCAATCTTAAACCCTTGTTCCTTTCCATAAACCCCAATTCCTTTCTCTTGCTCTCTACTACATAAGATCAAAACACCCTGATGGGCGAAACTATAGAAAAACCAGCGCAAGAGACTAGCCTCAAAGAAGAGGAAGCAAATGACGATGAAGAAGGAGATGAAAGCTTTGAAGAGCTCGGCCTCGACCCTCGTTTAATTCGAGCCCTCACCAAGAAGAAAAATTCCATTGCAAAGCCAACTCCAATCCAACGGGTCGCTATTCCTTTGATACTAGTGAGTTTCTGTTTTAACCCACTTGGTAAAAAATGAACTTGGTTTTGTTGGTTAGTTTCGTTGGGTGATTGGCGTAGTTTTGGTGTTCTTTTTAGGAAGGAAAGGATGTGGTTGCTCAGGCAAAGACAGGTTCGGGGAAGACATTGGCGTACCTGCTTCCTCTGCTTCACAAACTTTTCGCCAATTTTGGTTCCAAGAAAAAGCTGGCTCCTTCGGCATTCATTCTTGTCCCAAGTGGGGAGTTGTGTCAACAGGCAAAAATCTAATCTTTGCGCAATAACTATTTTGTGGCATTTTGACTATGTTGATTAGAGGTTTGTGTCATGTTCTTGCAGGTTTTTAAGGAGTTGACGTCTCTCATTGATATGTGTAAAGTTCAATTGAAAGCAGTGCAATTGACGAGCAACATGCCTGTTTCTGGGATGGTTGGTTCTGTCTCCTTTTGGTTAATTTCTTCTGTTTGGTTGTGAGTTATTGGATGTTCTGGACGACCCAGTGCACTGTGGTTATTCTGATTTCTATTTGTTTGTAGAGTGCTGCATTGTCTGGGCCTCCTCATATTCTGGTATCTACTCCCGCTTGTGTGGCGAAGTGCTTGTCTGCTGGTGTTATTCAGTCATCTTCTATTGGTGATTCACTTGAAATTCTTGTTCTTGATGAGGTGAGAACGTTTGACATCCTTTTATTATTTGCTCTTTGCAACTGGTATTTTAAATCACTGTATCACGTTTAAGTAATCATCATCTGCAGCGACAGGATTTGGCATGGAAAATAGATTACTAGGTCAATATGGGCAATATATGCGTTTTAAATGGAGTGGCAACTCTCAGACAATTCCTTTCCTATTCTGTTGAAATTGTTTTTGATATCTAGCATGCTGACCTTTAAAATTTGTCATCTTCACCTTTTGATTTCACTTATCATGTTTGAACTCAAATTTTCAGGCAGATCTTCTATTGTCATTTGGTTATGAAGATGATCTAAAAGCTCTTACTGCTCTTCTCCCAAGAAGTTGTCAATGCCTTCTTATGTCTGCTACGTCAAGGTTTGTTGTCTTTGTCGTCTGTTCACTTTCCTCATTCCATCACTTTGAACATATATACTCTTGTTCATTCTCATGGTGTTCCACATGTTTTAATAAGAGCAGCCTCATGTTTTAAGGAGTTCACTTCTAGATGTTACAACAATAGATATCAAAACTCACTAATCTTCTGAAAAGTTTCCCTGTCTTGGAACATTTTAAGTTTTCTTGTCATTGAAGAAAGAAAGCCTTAAGTTGAGTGTTCAGTCTGAGCACTTGTTTGATTTCTGTATGAGATTTTTGATGACCTAATCTAAGCACTGTCATGAACTGATAAATTTTATATGTTGCTGAGTAATAATATGCTTTGACATGTGATGTTTGGCAGTGCTGATGTTGATAAACTGAAGAAACTCATTCTACACAATCCATACATTTTGACTTTGCCAGAAGTTGAAGGTGTAAAGGATGAAGCTATCCCCAAAAATGTTCAGCAATTTTGGGTGAGAATTTCTTAAAGTCATATGGGAGATTAATGAAACTTGGTTACTTTTCTAAATCAAATTTACCGTTGGTGTTTAATTGCATCCACATCCTTTTGGTTTTGTTCCTTTTCTCTCTAAATTTGTTACCTAATTTTTGTGACAACGTCTTTGGGAGTCAGTTTGGTGGTCTGCATAAATGACAAGAAAGAGTTTTCCAAAATATTTTGGTTGGGGTCTTGTTTACAACATCAAAACCTTGTTTTAATATGGAATAAGGATCTCTTTTTTATTTGGATTTTTTATCCAGTTGTACTGTTTCCAACTCTATAGCTACAAAGTGAATGTCATGAGAACAGTTGTTATAAGTAGGATCACAATTGGAGGAGGCAATATGTTATCCCTGAAGTTCCACTTACTGTAAAGTTAAGTGGCGCAATAACCACGCCACACCCCTCCTGTACTTTTTCCTGCCTTATTTCCTTCTTTTAGGACTCCGTAAATCCTTAGTTGATCAAATTCCTGCACTGAAGGTGCTATTCTTCCAACTTTCTTTTGAGTTATTGTTTTCTATTTTTAACTAATTGGAAGAATGGATATACTTCTGTTAAAGTTAATCCTTCACAATCTTTTATAATCTTTTGATAAACTATGACCTTCTAAAAAGGGTAAATGGTCCAAAATATTTTCTATGTGATTCATCACTTTGTATATGACAACATCTTTCATGTCATTTGAGTTGGAATGAATAGGTGTGAGTTGGAATGAATAGGTGTTCTTATGGAAGCTGTTCTATCAGAAATAATGTTCATCGTGGAAAAAATAGAAGTAGCTTGTTTGATTGACTTAGCCGTTATATATTTCTGTGCAGCCCTTGCTGGAGGTTTTCTAACAATATTATGTTAACTTATGTTGTAGGTTTCATGTAGTGATCGTGACAAGTTACTTCACATCCTAGCTCTTTTAAAGCTGGAGTTAGTTCAGAAAAAAGTCTTGATATTTACTAATTCTATTGACATCAGCTTCAGATTGAAGCTGTTTTTGGAGAAGGTATCCAACTTTGTCTTTGGGGAATATGTGGATTGTTAACTTTAGCCCTTTATTCCTGTTTGCTCATCGTATGCTTGCCTTCTGTCAGGCTTAGCTGTGGTATTACTTCCTTTTTGGTTAAATTGTAGAACCTTTATTGGTCATAGGTCCAGCATAAGGTGTGATATGTTGGAGGTTCTGTAAGGAAAGGGATTTTTCAACATGAGTGTGACCTTATTCTTCTTTATCTGCAATGAATTCCATTTATATCTGTTGTAGTGATAGGTGAAAGGTGCTTAAGGATTTGATATTAGCCCCATACACAGTTGTAACCTTAGTATTTGTTGGGTGAGAGATAAGTTGACCATGACCCCATCTTAGAAGTTCTAGTATTGCTGACCTTGTATTGTAATTTATTTATGTTTCTGCTTTATGCTTCTTTAAATGTGAGGTAAAAAAATGTCCGGTTTTCAGTAATGCTTTTAATTGATTTGTTTATACCTGTTCCTCATTCAATTGTCATTTAACAGTTTGGCATCAAGTCTGCTGTTTTAAATGCTGAGTTGCCCCAGAATTCCCGTCTCCATATTCTTGAGGTATGTTATGTTTCTAAGTTTCAAAAGGTTTGAAGCCTACTATGGTTAAAGACAAATAAGTTTATGAGAGGAAATGCCTTTAAACACCGATTTATGCAGTTTGTCACTTTGTATTTACCTAAATATTGTTCTTTTCTTGAGGAATTCAATGCCGGGCTTTTTGATTATCTGATTGCAACTGATGACAATGAATCAAAAGAGAAGGACCAAGCTAATGGTGAGAGTCTTGGCGGTTCAAGAAAGTCAAAGAATCATAGCAAGCAAAAAGTGGATACTGAATTTGGAGTTGTGAGGGGAATAGACTTCAAAAATGTACACACGGTAAGCTAATACTTCGAGTTTGATGTGTAAGTTACAGAGCAGGTTTGTTATTGCTATTCTATGAGCTGTTGTTTTAAAAGTTGAATTTCTAGGACAGGGTACTGCTAAAAGGATCTAGTCAAATATTTTATTTTATCTCATGATTATATAAGTGGACACACTTGTCATTTAACTTTTCTAGTTGGCAAATTCCTGCATAATTTGCACCGATTGATGTTTGTGCATATATTGAAAGAAGTTTAATTTGTTTGATGGTTTATCAATGAACAAATGGATTACTTTCCATAATCATATTATGGAAATTATATTAGCTTTTGATTTGTTCTGCTACAATTTTGGCATAACCCCTTTGATCAATTATTTTCCTTTGACTCCCTGTCTGCTAGTTGCAAAAGTTGGTCCAGTGTCATGTTTAATATCTTATTCAACTTTATTTTTCTCTCTATATTAAGGATATCTGATAATCTTTACCTGCCTTTAATATGATCATATATATGGAATTTGAAGAGCTGGGGTGACCCCCCTTTATGGTACAGTGCTCATATTGACAAGAATGATAAAATGTGACCTGCCTTCAAGTGACAAGGATGATCAGTTATGACAGCTTCTATGATCTGTCACTAGCCATCACGTTACACGTTTTAATTTAGTGTGACTTCTTATATTTTCACCATGCAGGTGATAAATTATAACATGCCTCGGAGTCCTGCAGGATACGTTCACAGAATTGGACGTACTGGAAGGGCTTACAGCACAGGCGCTTCTGTCTCTCTTGTGAGTGTTTTGCACCAAATTGAGATTGGTTGCACAGGGGTCACATTAAGTTGGTATTGCTTGTGGTCTCACTGTGCTTCATATAAGTAAACGCTAATTGTGTATTTGTAACAGGTTTCTTCCGATGAGGTTGAAATTCTTGAAGAAATTAAAACGTATTTGGCAGATAATGAAGACAAGGACTCAGATTTGATTGTGCCATTTCCTTTACTTACACAAAATGCAGTGGAGTCCTTGCGATACAGAGCTGAGGTAATTACTATTGGTTGCTTTCTCTTAATCCATTTCGTTTGACTGTCTTCATTTGCTTATGGCGACTTGATGATATATCTCCCCACTCTAGTTCTTCTCTTATCTTTCTGGATAATGGATGTGTATTGCAACCATTTCTTGATGTTAATCAGGAATAGGCCTGCATTTATGTTGTTATTCATTGCTCCCTAATTTTGTCAATGCTGAACTTCTTCGATCCATTATTCGTGTGAGAACTAGAATGGACGGCCCTCCATGTTTGAGGGTGTTATACCTGTCAGACACATGTTATACCTTTCTGAAATCTGGGATGCACATTTCTTCCATAAATGTGCAAATTAAATTGCTTCTAAAAGAAACCAAAAGTTGATTCCAGATTAATGCTAGAAGGTTGATAATGCAGGACACGGCAAAGAGTGTTACAAAAGTTGCTGTCAGAGAAGCACGAGCTCAGGACTTAAGGAATGAGATACTCAACTCTGAAAAGTGCGTATTACTTGGCCATTGCTCTTATGCAATTGTTTTTGGCCCTTCTGGTACATATATGCAAGTATATGCTCATGTCATCTAAAGTTGTAGCTATTGTTTTTCCTGATGATCTTTCATTTTTAGGTTGAAAGCTCATTTTGAGGCTAATCCAAGAGATTTAGGTATTACCTTTAATTTGTTTGATCCAACTTGTACAATGAATTCTTCTCATCCACAAAAAGCTGGAAATTATGTTTTGAATTGTATATGGACCAGATCTATTGAAGCATGACAAGGTTCTGAGCAAAAAGCCCCTTGCTCCTCATCTTCGTGACGTGCCTGATTACCTGATCGACCAAAAAACCAAAGAAGCAAGTAAAATGATCAAGCTTGCACGAGCTGCAATGGGAAGTAATAACTCTGGTCGTCGACAAGGATTCAAGAAAAAACACAGGAAAAACAGAGATCCCCTTAAGACTTTCTCAGTTGAGGTATCATTGACGTCCCATAGAACAACCATTTTCCCTTTTTTGGTTGATCAAAACGACAAGGTTCGTTGATCACTTTAGTTTTTAACGTACATGCTCTGAATGGTGGCAGGCTTCAAAGAGAACTAGCAAAGGTGGAATGAAACGAGAAGCAAAAGAAAGTGATGAGACGAGACGAAAAAAGAAAAAATCTTTCTGACGATTAGATACCTATCAGTTTTGTATAATGTGAAACGTTTTACTTATTATGCTAAATCCATATTCAAGTTAGCTTCTTAATTCTTTCATCTGCTGCATTGGCTCCATTGTTCATGCCTTTAGTTGCCTCGTACAGAGAAGCTATTTGGGTTTTTTCGCTCTTCATTTGGATTCAAACTGATATTATAATCTGATTAGACTTTTCCAAAGTCCAACTAAGAAACTGGAATGTTATATAAATTAGAAAAACTGACACAGCACTCAAATGGAGACTCCTTACCCTGGCCCTTTTGGATTCAGTCATTAACTTGTGTCCGAATTCCAAACTTGGAAACAAAATAAGAGCGTAAAGGAAGTGAGTGGTCAAGTAAGATATGTTGTTTTTGCTTATAAGAAACTCGTAATCTTGTACTTTGATATATTGGGATTCACCCAACCTGGAAGCAATCTGGTGTTGTGTGTTCACCCCCTTGGTGCCTCCATTTTACTACCACTATTGGGGTGCAAGAGCAAGACGCCGAAGAAAGCGACGGCGGTGGTGGTGGTGACTGATGATATGTTCGTTATCGGGATGTTCTTCTCTTCTCTTTTCAGGTTTCGTTTTCTCTACATTTTCTGTGGAAGTAACAGTGGCAATGAGAGCTACAAGAAAAGCATTGTCAAATCTGCCAAAGCGAACTTCAAGACCAGTACAGTAACGACGCTGCCGCCCCACAACATGTGACGGAGAGTAAATTACTGACTGCAAGCCTAAGAAGCACAAACACAGACACGGACACAAGGACACACCAATTTCTAAAATTTGGTTGACACGGATACGGCATATATATATATATGTATGTATATATATTATAAAATTTAAAATTGAGAAAAAAATTTAAAATTCATAATATGATATATATTGATTGATGTATTTTAAGATTTCTAACATTTTGATAGTTCATACATATTTGATATTTTATAACTCCTCTCAAAAAATATGGAGCATATATTCTACGGAGTATATATTCCATTAAGGAATGTCCAAGCAATCTCTAGATGTATCCAAGCTGTCTCCAACGTGTGTCAGTGGGTGTCCGACACAGACACGTGTCCGACAACGGACACGGCTCCCGGAGCCGTGCTACAGAGCTGCAAGCAAGAGCTCGTAAATTACGTCATTACGTGCTCCGAATAAGACAGACAAATAGTTTTTGCATGTTTCAGATTCTTTCCAAGCTTCATGATTCCTTCATATCAGCGATAGATAAAGGAAAAATGAAGGTCATGCCGAATAGAACAACGGCAATCCGGCGGCCCAAAACTCGACATCGTTTTAGAGTTTTGAGGTTGTTTGTTGATTCGGATCTGTCTAGACCGGTTTGCCATCTCTTGAACTACTTTCATGGCAACACTATTTCTTCTAATGCCTCCAACTTCCAACAAATTCTCCGGAGCACAATCCATTATCAACTGGAAACAGTTACCAGTAGTAGCAAGCACATCTTCCCATCCTGTAAGGCTTTACATTGCCGCAAACTCACATTTGGTCTTTTATCGTTAGCTGATCCAACTGCAGCCAGGTTGCTTCATCACCTGAATATTATCTATCAACTGTCTTATCTTAGCTGCTTCTTCCCATTGTCCATCCGATGCATATGCATTCGACAACAGCACAAAAACGGATGGATTATCCTTTTCCACTTCAAGAAGAAACTTAGCAACTAATCTTCCTAGCTTTAGGTTACCATGAGCTGCACAAGCACTCAACAAACTCCACCAGATATTGGGATGAGCTTCAAACTTCTCACTATTTATTATCCTCTCAACTTTATCAAAATGTCCACTGCGACCTAAAAGATCAACCACACAAGAAAAGTGATCAATCCCAGGTGTAATACCATAATCATTCTCCATGGAATTGAAAATTCGAGTACCATCATCCACTAACCCTGCCCGACTACAAGCAGAAAGAACTGCAGTGAAGGTCGCTTGATCTGGTTTGGCTTCAGATGACCCTTGCATTGTCTTTAAGCAGCGGTCAGCTTCTTTCCCTTGCCCATGCTGCGCATAAGCAGAGATCATGGCATTCCAAGTGATTACATCCCTTTCATTCATTTTATTGAATACTCTCATAGACCAATCTAAAAGCCCGCACTTAGAGTACATTGTGATAAGTGCATTACCCAAAGATCCTTCTGAAGTGAACCCAAATCTAAGGATATAACCATGAACCTGCTTCCCATGTCTGAGGGCTGAAATTCTAGCACAAATGCTTAATATAATAGTAAGAGTATAGTCATTTGGCCTGAGTTCTGATATCAGTAGCTGAGGGACTAGCTCCAAGCCTTTAATTGGTAGTCTGTTTAGTAGGAAAGCAGAGATAATTGTGTTCCACGAGATCATACTTCTAGAGACCATGCTGCAGAATATTCGATAGGCCTGGTCTATATTCCCGTGCTTAGAGTACGCAGACATCAATGCATTAGAAACATGGATGTTTGAATGAAGCCCATTTTTAAACACAAGGGCTTGAATCATCTTCACATATTCAATTAGTTCTGAGCTTGCTAACAAGCTTCCAAATGTAAATTCATCCGGTTCAATATCTGCTCTTTGCATTTCCTGATAAGCAGAAATCGCTGATCGGCCAAAGTTCCATTGACAATAGGTGGATATCATGGTATTCCATGAAACGTGATCCTTCTCTTCTAGTCCATCAAAAACCATATGAGCCGCATGGAGATCTCTGCAACTGGAGTACATAACTATAGCTGCATTTATTACAGAAGTACAGGTTTCAAATCCCATCTTAACAACTAGAGCATGAATTTGATAACCTACTCTGGTAAACAAGCGTGAGCTCATGAGACTAGTAAAAGTATATTCTGTAGGCCTAAGAGAACCCTCTAGCATTTTTTGAAACATTTTCAACGCCTCATGAGGTCTATTCATTGTTACAAAACCATCAATCATGACATTGTAAGTGATGTGATTATGCCCCAAATCTACCGTTTCTTCAAATACCAAGAACGCATCTTCAACATTTTCACTGTGAAAATACATGGTAATCAAAGCATTAACAACAGAATTTCTAAGTAACAACCCAGTTTTAATCACCAAACATTGCACCTGCCTTCCATAATCCACCAACTCCCAGTAACACGAACTAAGAACACTTGCAAAGCTATAATGATCACATCTAACACCATACTTTAGCATATCTCTGAACAAACTAAACCCAATCTCTGCATTCCCACTCTCTATACATCCAGTGATCATCGCATTCCACACAGTTACATCCCTTTCCCGCATTTTACCAAACACCTCCAACGCAAAATCGACACACCCCATCTTAGCACACGCCGACAACAACGTAGTATAAGAATAAACATCTGGGTATTCGATTTCCCCAAAAACCCATTTCACTGATACAAAGTCCTGCGATTTCGCGTACAGAGAGAGTAGGGTATTTGCGACTTGAGTATAGACTTTAAAGCCAGCTTTGCTGGCATAGGCATGGAGTTGGCTGCCAAACTTGACGTCCCGCAAACTGGCGCAGGCAGCAAGAGTTGTGGAAAGGGAGTAGTGATCGGGCCTGAGGTGGCGTTGAATTTGAGCGAATAGTCGGAGTGCATCATTGTAAAGGCCAGAGCGAGTGAGTCTGGCCAGCTGAAGGTTGAAGTCGACGAGCCGTTTTTGTTGGGTCTTGGCAATTTCAGTTGCTATACTCACTGTTCCAGTGAACGTCTTCATCAATATGGGAGACTATGCGATGCGCATGCGCCAGTCTCCTTCATTTAACCTTTTCTCGTTTTAATATTTATTTTTTAAAAAAATTATCACTTATTTTTTTAATTATTATACCAAATTTATTATATTTCATTAATTTTTATTTTAAAATGATGAAATATATTAAAATATAAACGTATACATTTATATAAATGCAGTGCACCACAGGATACAATCATGGTGGCTGATGCACGTCGTCTTGAAGGTATTCCTGTGAAGAGAAAAGGAGCGAGGAGGAAACCTGGAAGCTAAAACACGATTGGGTCTAGATACTTTAGTTTTCGGGCTTAGTACAATGAGCTGATAATTCAGTCTATTTATCTCAGTCCAGCTCTATTATTTTTGATCCACGTCTCCTTTTTATTTTACACCAATAAAGTATCTTTTCTGGTACACACACATAATCTATTATAAAATATTGTTAACGGATCAATCAGATCAGATTTTTTGTCCAATTTTATTCTGTCTTATTCTGTCTCATGAAATCTCAGCTATTTATTTTGCGAGTTTTATATAGGTTTTATACGGGACTCACATAAATAAATAGCTGAGATTTATTAGATACAAAAAGATACCATAATATTAGACAAAAAATCTAAACTCCCTATATAAAGGTGTTGGATTCACACAATAAAAAGAGAGCCAAATATTATCTTTATTACATCTCTCATCAATTCCGAGTTAATAATGCCCTTCATCAAGATGATCCGTCTCATCATGTATATCCTCCTACGTCGAGAAAAATGTCAAGACCTGTCAATTCTTCTGTATAGGATAAGGAAATTGAACTATAAGAGAAAAGGGAATCACGTACTTGTAACAGTTCTTCAATGACATCTTCTGATGTTATTATACCTATGGCTCCAAGGGCATTGTCTCTGGAACCCTACGACATATGCGTAGACCACTTATAAGATCACTGGGATTAAGTAATGATTGTTTTTCTTAGTTTGAAGCTGTGCCCAGTAGGGAATCAACAAAGTTGAATGAGTGCTATATGACTACATAAAGTCATTTTTCTTTCTCCTTATGCATAGATATCTACTTAATATCAATAACAATCTTTGTGAATACCTTGGGATTTTGTGAATACCTTGGGATTTTACCTGAAATTTAACAAGTTATCAGTATAATCTACACAAGAAACAGTCTCTACATTCCTAATGACCACAAAATTTTTCAGTGCTCAAAAACAGGACTACTAGATGTTCATAGAATCAATACAGGCTTATTTGGGTAGCACATTATTTTGCTACGCATCTCAACTTTCCATTTGTCGCAAAATTTCAATACCTGGAGACCTTATAGTCTGAGTTCTAAGCAGGTCTAAGGACTCCATACTCAGGTAAGAGTTAAGATCACGCTAAAACATGGTGAGAGAGATTAGAGTTTATTAGCAACTTATGGGCTATTGTAGATAGCAAAGACTTGGAAAGTATTGTGCTATAGTTACAAAGAATGTATAATGGAACAACTGATAGAAGTTTAATAACAAAATTACCAGTATAAGTCCAATTATGTTTCTTGGCTTCTCGTGATAAACAGGCACTCTGCTATGTCCTTTCTCCAAAATCAACTACATCAAAGCCCTGTGTATAAACAGTTTGGAAAATATATCACCCCTTTATCTATAGGAAACTCGTTTCTCATATCTGTTTCTGATTAAACTTACTTGCCCAGTTCAGAATTAATATCAACAGAAAACGTATCAGATATAGGAGTCATTGCATCCCTAGCTGTTTTCTCAGTGAGGTCAAGTG
>JANZLX010000213.1:3681724-3692034 GCA_025531955.1 Erythroxylum orinocense | reverse complement strand
CATCAACGGCCTCATCAAAGTTAATAAATGTCTTACTTTCTCCACGAAATATGTTGCTCCATTTATTTGAGAAACTTCAGAAAATTTAACTCGGAAATCATATTGATTATCAATGCACAAGACCTATAATGTTGTTATCCAACAAAGGTCACTGATGCCTGAATTATATTATAACCAGTAAAACCAATAGTAAAGTTATTATCATAGTCAGAATCAAAAATTGCAATTTTCATCAACTGGTCGAGTCGGGTAGGATTTTTTGGAATGGGTAGAGAGGGAATAGCAGGTAGAGGCGCGGTGGATAAAGAGATCAACAGGCGCGGTGGAGAGGGAGATTAGCAGGCGGGGGCACGATGGAGAGGGAGATCAGCAGGTAGGGGAGGCACGGTGGAGAGGACGAACAGCAGGGGGAGACACGGTGGAGGCAGAGCAGCAGGCACAGTGGAGAAGACGACAGTGAGTGGAGAATTGTTAGTGGGCAAATTTGGAATATAGGTTTGGAGTAATCAGCTGATTACCCTAAACGCTGCTTACTAGCAGCTTGTTGGTTTTAACTGATTGAGTTGAATCAGCTAATCCAATCAGTTAATAATCAAACACATCTAATAACTGTTAGATGGAATGAACCAACTAAATATTATTCAACCAGCTAATTTTTAGCTGATCAGCTACTACCTAAACACAACCTTTGTTTTTTAGGGGAGGGGTGCCTTTGTTTTTGAGGGGAGGGGTCAGTCGTTGTCAAGTTGTAAGCTAGATTACAGGAACAATGGGTCCAAATCCAACTCTCACTGGGTCAAAGGACCATAAGAACTTCTGCAACGTATGTCTTTAGCCCAGTGCCTTTGGAGCTTTCTATTTAAATTCCCTTCGTCTTTTAGTTGACAAAATTGTACAATCTCTGTAGGCTACAGTCACCAAAACCTGTTTGTATGTTCCTCTACTCAATTATCTCTACGAGCCTTCGGACATCCATTGTTGTATGTTTGGTCTTAAAGAAAAAAGAATCCTCAATCCAGCTCTCAACAATGGGCATGTTGGAATTTACCATTAGTTTACCTTAGTGGTTGTCGTAATTCGTCACTCATAGAACAAATGCAGTGAAAATTCACAAGTATTTCCAACAGACACTCTACAACATATTTGTTCATCTTTTGTTAGGTTTAACCAATTTCCAATCTCAGTCACTGAAAATTTGATAAGAAAAATCATAAACTCTTGAAGATAATGCATGAACATGGCTACCTTAGTTTAGTAGGAAGAAAGATCAGTCTAGTCCTAATTCATGTTCTAAAAAGAAAAACCATAAACCTAACAAATCTAGGTAGCTCGAACTGCGGCCAACATGGGACACAAAGGAAAGGAGGTAAAGTACAGGGAAGCAAGAACGTATTATATCGTATACCCATCGAAAGAAGTTGAAGCCACCTCATAGAACAAGGGCTGATTAAGACTAGGCCATGTAGGTGTATAGAAACAGCAATCACTTTCAAGCTAGGCTGGAATGAGTCGCCATCTGAGGATGCTTTAGAGCAAGCTGCATCCATGGCTTGGTTTGGGGTGGAGTCTGGTATGGAAAACTGGTCAAGAAATAATTGGAAAGAGGAGGGGTCACTATATACTGTGACCCCTTAATGCGCTAAGCGTGGTACATACACTCCATGCTTCATTGTTTACTGCCCATAAAGACCCACTTGGGTATAACAGGACAAACATGTAACCCTTTTGAAAGAAACATATGCAGGACTTGGACTGGCTTTGTATGGTATGGGTCCTGTTTTCTTTGTTATAGATTCGCAAATGTTGATTTGAGCTACTCGATTCCCATATGTTGATGAGTTGGATCAATTAATGATCATCATGCACTAGTCTAACTTGCACATTCCAAGCGGAAGATGTTCTCGGGTTGGTTTTCCATCGTGAAGATCGGGTAGATAAAGAAAGAAAACTGAGTTGTAAAAGAAATGTTGCACTTTTCACACAATTACGTTCTTAAAGTTAAGATAGGGAATAAGTTTTGTTTTTTGTGAGGGACATTGAAGAAGAAATGAAGTTTGTGTTTGTGAACTATTGAGTTTAATTAAACTGCAAAATATGAAAATTTTTTATTAACCTGAACATAAATGAAATATCAAGGATAAATTAAATTCTCTCTTTTACTAAAATAAATATTTTTGAATTTAACATAAAAATTATACTATCAATTATTTTTGTAAAATAGTGAAAGTATAAATAAATTTTTCGAATAATCTATTTTTTAATACGTCTCAAAGTTAGGATAATTATATTATTTTTAAAAAATAATTTTTCTTCTTTTTCATCAATCAAAATTTTGAATCTAAACAATAATTTTAAGTATATAAATTTTATTTAATATCCTCAAATAAAAAATCAAAAAATTTTCTTTGACAACAAATAATTCAAATTGAAAAATTTTGATTGTATAGTGATCAATATGTAAAATATATCTTTTGTATAAAAAGTCAACATTACCGGTGTACAAAGTTTTCCATTTTTTGAAGGTCTAGAGAAGGTCATCAATATATACAGTCTTATTTTGTATTTTTATAAAGAGACAATTTCTATAATTTGAACCTGTAACTTTTTGGTTATAAATTAAGGGAGCAACTGGTAAGACTCTCCTTCTATAATGTAACTTTTGTGTAAAATTTTAAATTGTTTAGCCTTAACTAAAATTGTTATTTAGAGTTAACAATATTGACGCAACTTGTCAGAAATTTTATATCGAACAATTATGAGAGCATTCAAGAATTTATAATAGTGTTCAAACCTCCACCTCTTGAGCTAGTTTTTAAGAGTGAATTAAGTCTTTCTAATATAGTATCAGAGTCAGTTTGTTTTGATGGTTTGGGGCGGAGTTCAATTATGTCCTATTGCCCAATACAAAGGAGGTGTATCAGGAATCTCACATTGGACAATTATATATGAGAGCATTTGAGAATTTATAATGATATACAAACTTCTTCCTTTTGAATTAAATTTTAGAAGTGAGTTAGGCCTTTCTAACACTACTAGTAAAACATGACATCGATCTTAAAACTTGAGAATTAGAATAAGTTCACTGTTCACCACGTAAAGAAATGGAGTTTCGTTACAACATGTCAAACCTGGAATATTATATTTGTAGTAAGACAGATCAAGTAGCTAGACCGTTCCTTTATGAAAATGTCAAAAGGAATCTAGAAAAAAAGCATTATGATATCAAATGATGATCGACACATCTCTCTCAAAACCTTCCGGTATTCATAAAACCGATATTTCACTATCATCTCTTGCAAGTTTTCCATCGCAAAGAAGTCGGCAAGAATGATGATAAATGTTTCAGGTTTACCATATAGTTTTTCTTTTCCTTACACATTGACCCAAGAATTAGCGCACGAAGTTCCTGAGCTTATCCTAAGCTAAGCTGTTACATGTCTAAATATACATATTTACGTAGATATTATGTGAACTTATCCACATGGACCACATCCCATGTCAAACTTCTTGAACTGTCATTTTCAGATATAGCCTTATGAACAAGGACCCACCGGCCATTGGAAGTTCGAAGCTCAATGAGAATGACGTTATGTTTATCTAGCTACCTCGAATTCCATGCAGAAAAATAAACTGCCAAGCTGGATGCTAAATCATACAAAGACCATGAAGAACATACACATTAACTGGAGAACGAGTAATTACTTAAGATTAATTATGTTAATGTAATTTTTTTATACTACTTTCTTTTTAAATAGAACATAAATGACTACAAATATTAATTAATTAATCTTTTTTAATTGAAATCTCTTTTCATATAGTTGACTTGACTATATGGAGATCTCTTACAACGAAGAAAAAACAGGTTGTTGAATTTTAAATGGTCGAAATTTCCTTCACCACTTTCTTTGCATTGAAGTCAGTGGTTCCATTGAAAGCTAGATGGCCAAACTGCCGAAGGAACTTGGAAATTATCCTCATCTTTTTCATTAGGAAGAAGACTTGGGTTTCACTTGGGCTACAATACAATAGCGTGATTTACTTAATATACCAAAATAAGTTAAGTTGTTAAGTGTAGTTTTCGTTGACCTCTACTACTACTACAACTTGGGAATACATACAGATACACGTATACACACAACAAAGCATCAGTTTCATGAGAAATTAAGAGGGAGAGCAAGAGCATTGATGAAGGGGTTTGGAAGAGGGTCCTACTTTATTGAGGTGAAGGAAGCAAATGGTCCATGATAGTGTCTCTTGGAAAGGAAGTGTGTGTGGAATGAACTAACGTGAGTGTCATGTTAGTTGTCACAAAATAGACTAAGGTTCTCCTAAAATGGTCCCTTTAAGTTTGAGCCTACATTCTTACTTATTTATGTGTGTATATATATATTGTGTCTAAGTGGCTTGTAGTGGGGGCATCTAAACGAGGGTTTCACATGCGATAATAACCATTCTTCTACTACAAACCACGTGCCCTCCTTTCATCAATCATTCAATTCTTCCCTTCCAAAGCCTTTAGAAACAGTAAAGATTGCATAATTGAGTCCTAACACGTACAAGCTAATTCGATCACAACTTAACTTGCTATTGTTCTATGTGCCTAAAATAAGCCAAAATTTCAATGTGCCCTTTTGTGAGTTTTAGGATGGTTTACCGAATTTATGTAACTTTTTGGTGTATTCATCGATGGACAAACCAATAATTCCCTGCCCCCGGCTAGAATCAGGCTAGCTCTTGACGATCATCAACAAAAACACACAAACAACAGATAGATTATGTAGTGTTTTTGACCATACCAATCTTGGGCGTGTAATATATGTCCATCACATTATTTAGGATTTCCCATCATGGCTTTGCTTGTCTTTCCCAATTGCTGCGCCTGTGTCTGACAGACTAGATTTTCTCAGATAACATCAATCAGATCATTCTAGCTCTATAGGAGACCTGAATTGTTTGAATTGGGGGGACCCTATAGCTATCTTATGCATTAAAGTTTCTGGATTGATAGTCATTTCGGAAATTATATCTTCACCTCCCCGATTCGGGGGACACTATCTATTGTCATCTTCTATTTATTAGTCCATTTATGTCACTTTCAAGTTTTGATATTTTATTCCTCCTTCCTTAACAATGAAAAACTACCATGATAAACCAAGAAGCACAATATTTACACCTTTTTTTCTTATCCCAAAACCATAACAGTAGTTCCATCCGTGAAACGATTTTGAGAACTTGTGAACTTCATGCCTAACACTATACTTGAACATGCCACACGTTCAATTTCAGGTTCGGACTTGCTGGTCTTAGCAGACAATTTAGATATATTGGCATACTACCACTACCAGCAGCACAAGGTCATTAATTTATCTTTTTATTGGAAGAAAATAGCCAAGGATAAAAAAGAGTGGAAATGAAGATGCTGGCCACTACATGTGCTGGGACCTTGTGTCTTGAATAGCCTATTTAGATTTAAAATAGGGTTGCACAGTAAAAGAAAATGACTGCTTTTTTGCAAACAAAAAATGTATTTTATTTTTTACTTTTAAAATCCAGTAAACTAAAAACATAAAAATAAAAGGGGGTTAATTTAATAACATTAATACTAATTACTTCAAAACAGTATATTAATATTAAATAATTAAAAAATAATTATATATATATTTTTAACACCCACAATAAGTTGGGAAATAGGTAACCGAACTTGAATTTAAGAAAAAAAGTTTAAATCTTATATTTATCTTTGATGAACAAATTTTAATTATCTCATTCTTGAAGTGAGAAAAATTAATATCATAAGTAATTTAGAACTGAATAAAAATATTTTTAATTAAAATAAATAGATATTATAAATTAGATGCATAATTTATTAATTTTGATATGTATTTTTTTTCTTAAATTTATCTTTCACTTCTCTTGAATTTTTCCAATAAATAATACTCCCTCCTATCCAAAATAAAAATTGTTTTAGAGGAATGCACACTTATTAAGAAAGTTAATGAAATGTTTGATATACCCTTATTAATTGCATGTTGAAGTGCCTTGAAAATATAATATGTGTAATTATGATGTGAGAGAAATTAAAGAATAATTTTAGAAGTAAAATTATAAATATACATGAAAAATCACGAACGACACTTATTTTAAATAATTAAAATCCCTCTAAAATGACTTTTACTTTAGATAGGAGTGAGTAAAAAAGAAAAATGAAAGAAAGTTATCTTGGGGTTTCCAACCTAATGAAAATGGTCCCCATGGATTGCAAACCCTATCTATTCTGGTTCTGAATTCGTCAGGGTAAATTCGTTGTAGTGAAAACCAAGTGACCACCCACCATAATCTGGAATTGCATAAAACAAAAGATCACGGTCATGAGCTGTCCCTGACTGACTTAACGAATTGAATCAGTGTGGAATATAATAAAAGCAAACAAAGTTTACTCGCCAGAAGAAAGTCCTAAATCTAGGAGCGGATTGCAACACCACTGCTCACCACCACCGCCACTTCACCAACCTATCTAGCCAATGCTTGCAGTCAAAACACATTGAAGTTAGAAAATTTCCTCCAGGTCGCTTGAATCAGTGTCTAAAAAGGGTTATTATTTATGACCCTAATGCGATGACTTTTTTGTTTTTTTTCTCACTTTTCCATTTTGAATGGAATTCTCTTCTCTATTCCATCTAACTAGCTGCCAATTGGAAGTGGTGCATTCAGAATCGAGAGGCTGAAAACTAAGGGCGGGCGATAGGTTAGCAGTTGGTAGCAATAATTGCTTTTTACTTACCCAACTTACGTCTTGTTTGAAGCCCCTTGGTTTACAGTTATGTGTAGTTGGGTTTATATATTGGGTTTTTTTTTAGATTTATTTTTAGACGAATTTTTTAATAAGCTAGTTGATTATTTGACTATCATTTTAACAAGAGTTTTTTTGAAAGAGTTTCATATAATAGACTATTTGGCAACATAAAAATAAAAAATACTTTTAACTATATTTTATTTTACAATAAAATTATTTATGGATATAAATATTATTTAAAGTATATTAAAAAATATGAAAAGTACAATATATTAATTATTATATAATTTTAAACCATATGAAACATAAATGAAAATATATCTAACCAAAATTTTAATATAAATTATAAAATAAATATTAAAGCATATAAAAAAGGCAAATAATATTATATAAATCTCAAAATAAATATCCAAGATAGTTAAATACATAATAAATGAGAAGATAAGTTTGTGGCTATTGTGAGAATTATGTGTAAAACATAAGAGTAAAAGGGACTAAAAAATATGTTCATTAATTGATCTGAAAAATTTACCTAAAAAAGTACTTTTTTTAGAAGCTCCAAATTTGAGTTTCTTAAAAAGTTGTATTTTGACTATCAAAAAAATCATATCTATTACTCCCTCCGATTTATAATAAGTGTTGCTTTAGATATATTTTAATTATTTAAAATAAGTGTCACTCTTGACTTTGTATACATGTTTATAATTTTACTTCCAAAATTAACCTTTAATTTTTCTCTCATCTTAATTACACAGATCACAATTTCAAGACGATTTAATATACAATTTCTCTCATATTTATAACTTCACGAGAGTCACGAGGTAACTTCATGGGAGTATTAATAAGGGTATATCTATAATTTCATTAGCTTTCTTAATAAGCGTGTATTTTTCTAAAACGACACTTATTATGAATCGGAGGGAGTATCATTTTGGAAAAATATCCATGCATTAAACACAAGTCATAACTACTTAATCATTACTTTATTGTTTCAATATATAATTTCGAAATCACAAGTTACATTGTTTATGCAATAAAAAAACATTTAGTTATTAAGCATTACTAAAGGTTGTTTAAATTATTGTATTTTGAGTCATTATTTAACATTTTATCAAGTTAGGAGGGAGCATAACTTTACTATAATGTCGTTTTCGACATCTTTTGTATTTTTCTATAAATCAATATAAAAATTGGGTGGGTTTAAATATTCATAAATAATACATATTTTATTAATTATATCATAATGTTATATTAAAAAGATTATTGTAAACAAAAATATTGAATTAGTAAATAATCAATATTTGTCCAAGTTGATGATTAAAAGAGGTATGAAAAATCAATATTAACCACAACTTTTAATATAAAACAAATTTTATAAAAACCTAAAATAGATGAAGTTTAATAGGTCTTGACAATAGTGATCTATCATGTCTTGACAATAGTGATGGATGATATTCTCTATTGAATGGAAAAAAAAACAAAACATGCCCTTTACCGCATTCCACCAAATTCTAAATTCTTTAACACCAATATGGAAAACCTAAGTAGAGAAGTTAGAGATGGTACTAGGTTTGGTCCCATTTCCCTCAAATTAATAAAATTTTAAGTTAAATTCAATCCAAAGATATATAATTGAAAGCATGCAATGTATAGGACATATAGGCATTTTAACAAACACCTTATGTTCATCAAATAATCATCCCATTATACCAACCAAATTCACATTTTCCCCCTTCTATCACATACATTTTGACATTTGACGTGGTTATCCATTCACAAAACACCAAAACATAGTGAAAAATCGAAGATAAAAACTAATTAATTCAACAACACCCACGGCTATATCCATACCTCAACCAAAATGATGCCTTGCTTGGAGAAGACGACCGGAAGTGTTGGGTCCTATTTCCGGAACCCAACTACTTCTTCAGAAAACCATATCAAAACAATCATACCCTTTTTCTTACTCTGATACCACCAATCACTTTCGGAAAACCAAAACTAATCATACCTTAACTAACATCGCTTCATATATATATATATATTCTCATTCTTGCTTCATTTTCTTTTTACAAATCATCCAAAGTAATTTCAATTTCCAATTTGAAAGTCATCCATTACTCAAACCTCAATCGACATGATTCTTCATATTCGAAAACACTTAATCATTCACTACAAATCGTATCTCTTTTCATCCAAAAATCGCTTATTAAATACATTGCAACAATTTATATTAGAATTTCATCAATTCAAACGAAAACTTCTTCCAATACATTTCATTCCAACTCAACTCATCTCATGCCATTCATACACAATTGATATGTCATATCCATACACAAATCCATACATAATTGATATTCATACACAATTGGTCTTTGATATCCATACACCCTTTCACATTTCATAATCCTATTCATACACAATTCCATATTTCATTTCCATATATAAATCCATGTCACATTAACATTATAAGATAAATGCTTATAAACTTAAATGGCATTTCCAAACCATATTACAATATCAATATCCAAAATCCAAAGTACACAAGATACAACAATCCCAAATTCTCCACATAAGACTAAACTCTTATTCTTACAACAATCTAACTTAAAAAAAATTACAACAAGCATAACCAAAAAAATTGCTTTACTTTCTTTCATTTGATCTCTTTCTCTTAACCTGGAGATGGCAATGAAAAGGGGGGGTGAGCTTATAGCTCGTGGGTAACAAGTTTATAACCGAAAACAAGCAAAATTATTGTAAAGTCCAAATTGAAAATCTATGCCACATATTTCAAATTCAATAAGCAAAATTGTTGAAATGCTCATTTGTCATATAAAAATGATGATAATTTCATAAAATGTTTTGTTTTCGGTCAAATACGAAATTCAAACTCAAAACTCATAATCCAAAAATCATCACATCAACACAGCCTAATCCATTTAATCATCAATACCAAACACTCAATTTATGCCACAAACTTGACAATTTACAATGCAATGCACAAACAAATGGCTTGAGAGTTTCGTGGAACAAAACGGCTAAATCGAAGTTTAAATCGTGAACAAAATGAGTCCATTTTTGGATCTCATGGGCCCATAAGTGGGCAGCCGGGATAAGGCTAGACGTCGTCGTGCACGTGACTAACGAAACATTCCTCTCTCGCCCAAACAAAAGCACATAATCATGCTTAAATCAATTTATCAAAAGCTTTCATACTTTATGACTTTTCTATCTTTTCATTCATACAAAAATGCTATGACATCTTTCAATGGCATAACTTGACCATGATTCATAAATCACAATGCAATTTCAATAATCACAATAATTCAACAATACGTATACATTTTCCACATTCACGACAATCAATTTCAATCAATTAAACGCATACACACATTAGCAAATTCTTTACATCATTTAAAAGCAATAAATGAAGTAACTAAAATCATTTAGTCATTTGATTCAAAAACTAACTTTTATTTCTTGATTTCGAAAACAAAAGAAAGCTTGGTATCAA
>JANZLX010000213.1:3668725-3681624 GCA_025531955.1 Erythroxylum orinocense | reverse complement strand
TTTCTCTCATATTTATAACTTCACGAGAGCCACGAGATAACTTCATGGGAGTATTAATAAGGGTATATCTATAATTTCATTAGTTTTTTTTAATAAACGTGTGTTTTTCTAAAACGACATTTATTATAAATCGGACGGAGTAAAAAAATACTTTTGTTATTTTACAGTCAAACATCTATTAAAAAAAAACTTTCGTGGTGAACAAAAGTATTTATTAACTTTCCAAAATCCCATGCAAACATGCAGTAAGTTAAAGCCCTTTTACTACATAATTTGTTTATAAACAATTTCGACCAAACTAACCATTTTTAATGGCTCCTTAATGGTAGTCAAAATCACGGGAATTGCTTGAAAGCTTTACTTAGAATTGATGGCTGTCCAAAATCTAATAACTAGGCAACAAAGTCTAAGGAATCACCTCAGATTTTTCTTCAGTTTAACCAATAGAAAAAAAAATGTTTGGTACATTGAAAGATATGATGTTTCATCACAATCTAAACTTTCTAATACACTGGGAAGGAAAAGAAAATACTAGACATTCTAGAGGCTGTACAAGCAATCAGAAAGGCCATTTTTACGAGTCTGAATTTTCTATCTAATATTATGGTGTCTTATTCTGTTTTATAAATTTTAGTCATTTATTTATGTGGGTCCTACGTAAGTCCCCCATAAATAAATGCGTGACCCGTATAAATGAATAGCTGAAATTCATGAAACAAAATAAGACACCATAATATAATATTAGACAGAGAATTCGTCCCCATTTCCACAGTTCATTTTAAAGGAATTGAGATTTGAAATAAAAAAAGGAGAAGCAAAGGACTTATGAATTGTTGAAGACTTGAAGGTGTGACTATGGCCGACATGGTTTGGAATGAGGCAAGACCACCAGGGAGCATATGGGGTCTGAACTTCCAAGTTACCGTAGACTTTTGTGGGTCATCTCCTTTGCCCTTTAGCCATTTTCTATAAGATTTGCCATCTATTTGTATACATTTTATTTAATAATCACTTCTAATACTGCTTTTTTGTCTCTTAATATTTTAATCTCCTACTTTATTAATAAAATCCGTAAAATAATAACCATATAACTTTATTATATTCTTACGCGAATTGGAAGCTATTAAATCTCACAGTTTAATCACTGTGAATTAGTATTTAAGAATGAAAATGTGTGATGTCTGGATCGTGAAGAAAGCTCATATAAATAACATTTGTTTGGTAACAAAACATATTATTAAGGTATAGTAATCTTGTCCCTGAGGTCCAATTTGTCATTGTCAACATGTCTTTGGTGTTCTTCACTTATGTGTATATATATATGTGCAACTTGGCTAATACTTGTCCACTGCACCAATCAGCAATCTCCTCAGTCCCTCCTCCATTTCACTTGCTTGTACATAAATCTCTTTCAAGAACTCTGAATTCCCTCGATCGCTACCTAAAGTTTCTTTCTTTTTGCGTCTGTCCGTGTCTTGCACTTTTCTAGCTTTGTGTTTTGATATAGAATTTATTGGGCATAGAGAGAAAAATGAGGTTGTTGTCTCAGAAAGCCACGTGCAATACTCATGGCCAAGATTCCTCATACTTCCTAGGATGGGAGGAATATGAGAAGAACCCATACGATGAGATCAAGAATCCAACGGGCATCATCCAGATGGGACTTGCAGAAAATCAGGTTAGAATTTCGTTATATGTATTAATATTTGTTTTTATTTTGCGATATTCAACTTTTTTTGGTCGTTTTAGGAACCCCAGAAACTATGTTAAACTTGCTAACTAATTCCTGCTTGTAACTGTTTTTTCAGCTCTCTTTCGATCTTCTTGAATCATGGCTTTCCAATAACCACGACGCTGCTAGTTTCAAACAAGATGGCAGGTCCATTTTCAGAGAGCTCGCGCTCTTTCAAGATTATCATGGCCTTCCTTCATTCAAGAAAGTGAGTGTATATATCTTGTTTCCTGTTCTTTTAAGCGATTTTTCTTATTATTGTTGTAAATGAATAATGCAGCTAACAATGGTTTGATAATGATTGTAGGCAATGGTTGAGTTTATGTCAGAGATAAGAGGAAACAAAGTAAGCTTTGATCAAAACAAGTTGGTTCTCAGCGCCGGCGCAACTTCTGCTAATGAGACTCTCATCTTCTGTCTCGCTGAACCCGGCGATGCATTTCTTCTTCCTACACCATACTACCCTGGGTGCGTGTATCTTCTTAGACACATTTCCTGTTGCTAATAATCCAAGTTACATGTTATTTATGCATGAAATGTACGTTTCTCATCTTAGTTTTTTAATGTTTTTCAGATTCGATCGTGATCTTAAGTGGAGAACTGGGGTTGAGATTGTACCTATTCAGTGTACAAGCTCAAATGACTTCCAAATCACTGCACCGGCTCTTGAACAAGCTTATCAGGAGGCACAGCAACGAAACTTAAAGGTCAAGGGTGTGTTGGTCACAAACCCTTCAAATCCCTTGGGGACTACGACGAGCCGCAGTGAATTGAATCTTCTTCTAAGCTTCATTACTGCAAAAGGGATTCATCTTATCAGCGATGAAATTTATTCCGGGACCGTTTTCGACTCTCCAGGGTTTGTTAGTATCATGGAGATTTTGAAAGACAGAAAATGTGAGAAAGCAGAAGTTTGGAACAGAGTGCACATTGTGTATAGCCTCTCAAAAGATCTTGGTCTTCCTGGTTTTCGAGTTGGTGCAATTTATTCCAATGACGAGATGGTAGTGTCCGCGGCAACGAAAATGTCTAGCTTCGGTTTGGTTTCTTCCCAAACTCAGTATCTTCTCTCCGCTCTTCTGTCCGATAAAAAGTTCACTAAAAACTACATCTCGGAGAATCAGAAGAGACTTAAACAGAGACAAAACCTTCTTATCAAAGGCCTGGAAAAGGCCAGTATAAGCTGCTTAAACAGCAATGCAGGCTTGTTCTGCTGGGTCAACATGAAGCACTTACTGAAATCCAACACATTCGAAGCAGAGATGGACCTTTGGAGAAAGATTGTTTACCATGTCAAGTTAAACATCTCTCCTGGCTCTTCATGTCATTGCACCGAACCAGGTTGGTTTCGAGTATGCTTCGCTAACATGTCCGAAGAAACACTAAACCTGGCTATGGACCGAATGAAGACATTTGTGGATTCAGTCACCAACACTCGAACCCAAAGCAGCCACCAGCAGTTGAAATCTTTGAGAAGAAACTCCCACACCAAGTGGGTTTTCCGGCTATCTTTTGATGCTCTTCACGATCGTGAACCCGATGAGCGATAGCCTGGTGTGAAGTGTGAACATAATCAAACTCAGTACTGTTCATCACATTTTTTTTCCCCAAAATGATTTTTGGTTGGTAATTATTTTTTTCTTCCCGGAATATCGTAGAAATTGCACTCGAACCAACTATGGATTAGAAGTGGCTCTAGTTCTTGTTTTTCTTCAAGTGGTGTCGATTCCCTTGCATAGGAGATCTTCTTGAATTCTTCCAACTAAATGATTATGTTATTATCATTATGTGTGAACATATAATAGAAAAAGAAATCATATTCAATTTGCAATTATCTTTCTTACAATATTGTTACATCATTCCAAACGTCTTCTTATAATTTGCCCATGAGATCGTGTCACAACACACAACCGACCTCATTAAATATTCCATACTTTTAGTAGTGAAAAAGGTGATCCAAGCCGTGTGAGTAGGGGACTATCCTTTTACTACTAAGAACATAGAGTCCTGTTGTGTGAGTCAAAAGTAGCATGTAAAGTTAATAAGTGGTGTATATATTTTTAATGCTAGGGTTTCCGAAACATATACCCTTTTGGAGATTGAAACAAAATTTGTAACGAAAAGAGACTGCCACACTTCTCTATTTACGGTTTCAAGAAAAAGAATGAAAGGGATCATAAATGACAATGTGGGAGCGATGTGTCGAGCTTTTATAGAGGAAGAGTTTCTTGCAAGCAACCCAAAAAGTCTATAATGCCTTCGAAGATAATTTCTAGGGTTAACCAATCTTTACTTTCCTCATAAAGTTTGTCTTACTGCAGAGATATGCTCTTTGTTCCCCATTTTTAGCCAACTACTAAACTAATCACGAAAGTTGTACTTGGTTTTAGGAGACAAAAGCATGCCTATATGTGGTATAGCCAAGTACCTTTTTTAATTTATAAAGAATATTCTAGTTATTTGAAGTGTTGTATTAAAAAAAGAAAAAGATAGAGCAGTCTCATCACAAATTTATACCAATTATTGAACTTAACCAATTTTTTTCCTGTTTAATTTAGTTATATACCTATATGTGTGTGTCCATACCGATAGGCATCGACCAACATGTTGTTGTGATGATAATTGATGTACGATCTTAACTTACAAGATACGATCTCTTATTATGACTTGGGTTACTCATAAAATAGGTTATTAATAATTATTTTAAAAAAATACACAGGATCTCTTACATGATTGTGGGTATCTAAATATGGTAATTAAGTATGTGAAGTATTGTGCTTCTCAACGTTGAAAATCATTGAAGTGAAACAATCTTATAATTAGTTATTATCAATAATTAATAATTAAAGAACTCGCTATCTAATCAAACTTTGATTCGTCTAACTTTTCAGCTTAATTTTCAACTTTTCGATTCCATTTATTTTAATAATTTTTATTGTTAAAAAATCATCAATTTATTAATTAATTAGTTAATTTTTATTAATTAATAACTTCTTATAAATTAAGATAAATTAATTAATTTTCATTTAACAATAAACTTCTTTTCTTACTGGTTTAACTTCTTGTCTAGTTTTTTAAAACATGAATTATTATAATAATGTGTTAAATCGATGAGAATAAATTAACAAGTTTAAACATTTATTAAATTAAATGAGAATTGTGATTTGAGTCGGATTTAAAGTTTTTTTTTCCAAGAGATGTTTATTTATTATGTTATGGTATTAAGTAGATTCTCAATAGTCGAATCCCACTATTTAGACGATCTAAAGTAGGCTATTTTTCAATATTAGAATTAGTTCCTCAATGAGTAATTGGTCTCTCAGTACTTAAATTCGTTGATAAATATATTGCTAATCATATTTCGAATAACCTTTGGTTAGTTGACATTTAAATATATAGCCACTTGCAAATATAATATTCATTTTCATAATGTATATTAATTCTTAGCAAGAACAATATCTAGCCAACTTATTTTATTTGGTATAACAATGTAATATTTTAGCCAATCATATGATACCATAAATATCTTGTGTTTCACCGAAATTGCTGAGTCCAAATCCTCTGTTCAATATTATGGTATCTTATTGTGTCCAATGAATCTCAGGCATTTATTTATGTGGAGTGAGTTTCGCGTGAATCCCGTAAAATAAATGACTAAGATTTTATGGGACAGAATAAGACAGAGTAAAATTGGACAATAAATCTTGTCCCGAAACTGTTACTTATTAAAGCATCATTATATCCCATCATTAGTTCCATATTTCAGCAGGTCATAGGATCGCGTTACGTCACATTTTCACAGTATTTGACTATGCAAAAGTGCAATATACATTCATGGCTTACCACCTAAATAGAAGGGATCAAGTATTAGTTAGGTTGATCAAGCATGCATGGGAATTTGCAATAGATGATTGATCACCGACCATTAATTACTGTAAAAGATTTCCATGTTTTACGGACTAAGACACACCGACTTGTTATGTAATTGTTGTGTAAACAAATAACAAACTTCAACTTAACACGTCCAATTTATGCCTTCGCCTGTAAATTTCTTTTAATCAACTTAAGTTTCATCAAGAATTTCAATATCTCTCTCAAATTTTACGTTTTAGTAGGACTCTCAGTTATTATTGTCATTGTTATATTAATAAGGATCATTATCAAACACATATGGATAGGTTAAATTTTTCATAACTTACTCGTTATGTGAAGAAAATTTGAAGTACAAAGCACAGAAATATACGTTCCAGTCTCGAAAATAGAGTATGTGGACTTTCATGTTGCACACCTAACTCAACCTTCTTCTTTTCTTTTCTTTGTGGAGTGCAATACGGCCAATCCATGTGCTATGTGGGATTCTGAGAGCATCCCAGTTGATACTGATAAAATATATGCTATGTATTCTATATATACGATTGATTGAATGTATAAAAAACTGAAGTGTTCTTTTTGGTCTTTCTCTGATATGCGGCGACCGAATACCTGTCAAACTACCCATGATCCTTTCATGTGATTAGGAGTTTGGTAGATTTAAATAATTATATTTAAATATATATAGTTATGTCTTTTTTTATATATATAACTGAAATGAGAAATTTCGGTTATTCCGATTATGTTGTTGACTATGACCATGTGCCGGCTTTTGCTGCTTGTATTATACTCGTATAAGAATGGGTAGTACTTACCAAGAATATTGGAGTAGGTATATATAATCATATGTTACAACTTTGTTAGTTTCTCGTATTTAATTAACGGTCAAACACTGTTTCAGTTAAGTTGATTTAATTATTAATTGAAGAGATTTAGGACTTTTGGACGGTAGATGGGGCTCATGTAAGGATAATCCCAGACCTTATCGCTTATTTATTAAATAACATATAAAACTTTAAATTTTTAACTGAGAAAGGACTAATTAATTGAGCATAGTTGATTAGGAAATCATGTGTTACACAACCAATTGACACTTAACATCACAATTAGACATTAATCACTGTCAAATGTCTACTTATTATGATGATATTCACAGAGACAAGGACAAGAAAGGGCTTGCCTTAATGTTCTGTACAACTCAATCAACTCAATCAATTAAATCAGCATTAAACAACCCTAAAAGTTTCTGATAATTTAATCTTTGGAAGCCAGAGGGCTGTTCCTTTCTTTCACTTTTTTGATAAAACCCATGGGTATGGGAGTCATGTGGGTTTCACATGAGCGACCACATGCTAGGGAACATAGAACACCTGCCCAAAGTTCTTCAATAAGGTTGGCCTTTGAAAAGGATAGGGTATATGTTTTTTTTCTCTTTTGTTTTTTGTTTTTTAAAGATTGAAGGAGCAACCTGGTATGACTTCACTTGGGATATGCTTCTATAGATGATGACAAATAGGGTCATATGAACATGGCTCAATGCTTCCTCACCCTCTTCCCATGCCAATAAATTTTAGTATCCTTAATTGGGTCCCTTTTTTTAGGGTCCACATGAAGATTGATCTTGTGTTGTTGAATGATTGAGCAATTTATGGGATGTTTTATTTTTTTTTCTCTTATTATTTTTGTCTTTCTTAAAGGGCTATATATGTTGCTAGAACCCTTGTGTAATTCAACATTCTCAATCTTCATTTTAGTGTTATGTTTTGGATAGTAAATAGAAATTATGTAACAAACCAGTTCATAAGCTAATCTGACTTACCATCGATTTGGTGTTATGACGATATTTTGTGTGCATGGTGCAATCATCAATCAATTCGACATTCTTGTTTGGTGAAGAGTATACTTGTGAAATTAGAAATTACCTAAGGCCTTGATTATTGCATTTGATTATGATTATAATTTTAAAAAACTATGTCACAACTAAATATAGAACAAGCACACTCTTACACACAAAGTATAAATCTAGCTTTGCCTTTAGAGTGATCATTTAGTGGAGTAAATTTTGTTTATCTAAAAATTTTAAAGAAAATTTAATTAAAATGTATTTATGTTAATTAAAATAAATTTATTATTTAATTATGAATTACTAATTTATTAAATAATTTATTCAAAATTTGTAATTTACAAATTTGTACCTACATATAATAGTTTACTACTATTACTAAATGTATTGTGCTTGCATATTATTAATTTCGATCTAAAATAAAAATGAAATAAATAAAATTTAAATAAAGAAGTATATATTATATATAGTATATACGTATAGAGTTTCAATGTTCTAGTCACAGATTGAAAAATTGCAAATTTGAGTCACGGAATTTTATGTACAATTGATATGCCTCCCTCAATCCTTACCAGAGGAGAATCTTATACACTGGGATTGATGACTTTTGACTTTTGACCATATTGTAGTATATACATATAGTGTTTCAATGTTCTACATTGTTGAATAGTTTGAGTGAACACAATCATTTCTTTAACAATTTGGTGAGTGGTCCTCTGTCGACAAACTATCGTCAAAGATGGAATTGGCGATCAACAATAATTGCAAATAGTCCCAAAAGTACATCTTCATAGCAATGTTTTTGAATAACTATAAAAATTGCCAAAAGTTATAATTATGTCCTTATTCTTTGCTGTAAAGTTAACATCGCACTAGAAAAATTATTTAATATATAATAATTTTAAAAATAAATTATTTAACGAATTAACAATTTAGATTCAATTAACAAATTAAAAGACGAAAAGGTAAGATCATGATTAAATAAATTACATAGAGTCATTTAATCAATAAATAAATTAATATTGAGTTCTATGAATTTTGGAAAAAAAGTTTGAATCTAAACTTAATTTAATTTATTAATTTTAAATTATGTCAAACTCAAGTCATTTTATCAATCTTTTATGTGGAAGGGGTAGAGATGGTAAGATAACAAGGTATCTTTGGCAGACTAATGAGCAGCCTGGTTGACTACAGTTTTACAAGTACAAACAATTAGACAAGCTTATGTGGGTAGGATCGACTTTATTTGTAACTTTGGATGTAGTGTTCTTATTAATGGGGTTAATGTGGGGCATTCCAATGGTACTACGGTCTTGAATTAGCCTAACATGAGGGACGATGAATGACTGAGCTTAAAAAGTTTTGATAAAGAAGTCATGATCACTAGATCTTGACATGCTAAACCAAGCAATTTCTCTTACATTACATTGTGGAGATTGTTCTACTTGGCCACCTGAAGATCTTTGTTCCTGTAATCCTTTGACAAGAGCATAAAGTCTCAGGAATATAAAGTTGATACTATTACTTTATGTCATATTGGTTAAATCATTATGATGAGAATTATAAATTTACATACAAAGATATGTATCATTTTATTTATGAATCGTATAAAACTTAAGAAACTTGTTAAGTTGAAGACTAACCAAATCAACCTTTAGTGAAAAGATAATGATGATGTTGAATTGTTAAATTAATATATGTGATGTATTAGATAGAATAACAATTCATAAAAGGATAATACTTATGTTTAATTAGATTACTAATGATTTTATATGATATAATCATATGTATTAAATGAAATAATGATTTAAAATATTGAAATTATAAATTATTTAATCTAAATAGAAATTAAGTATTGAGAATGTTAAAGCACTTCGATAAGATCGATTTAGTAAATTTTAAATTTTCTATTACCTTGAGGCATGAGTAACTATGGTAAATATCTTCACAATAATATTCCATAAGACTATGAATTTGTGTAAGGAAAAAAAATACAATATGAAATATTGTATAATGCAATATTATTTCTTCTATAGCTACGCTTTGTATAATGACCTACCTTTAATCAAATTGAATCGATTAGTAAGAATTTATATTATATATGAAAGGCTAAGTCTTTGAAAGAGTCAAAGTTAATGGTTTAAAGAAGTGTGCTTAGCTGAAGCAAGTATTATCCACTAGGTTTATAACTAAACTGGGTAATAAAAGGTTATGAGATATCCAAAGGATAGATATAATCTCATAGACCTATTGAACAAATTATTTGTTTCAATGTATATTTATTAGATAATAGTTCTTAAGATAAGAAGTTGGAGTAAGATAAAATTTGAAAAGTTTAAATCTTATGATAGTACATCTAATTGGTAACAGTGCCTTTGTTGACACATTTGATATATAGTTAAAAAGCTACGAGACATTGAAATGTTCGCTTTCATGATGAATTTAAAGAGTTTGTTTTACAGATGATTGTGAATTTATCATGTCCACAAGAAGGTTAGTAGGAATATAGTTGTCCTCTTCAGTGGGAGTATGTAGACACATATTGTTTATAAAGAACAATAATTATAATTTTCACTTGTTGAGAATATAACTGTCTAAAAACAATTCTTGTTGAATATGAAAAGTTAACATCTTATTATGAGAATTAGGTTTATAAAGATAAATTGGAAGTTGTTTACCTATTTTAAGTCCAAACACATAGATAATGTATTAAAGATGTTTAATATTTGAGGTATTTGATACTTGTGAAGTAGTAACGATATTCATTATTCTACGTGCGAGTTGATATTTGAGTTCAAAGTTATATGGATATTAACGTTAGAATTAAATTCTAATTAAGGTTAGTAAATCTTAATTAAGATCTATTTTACTTATAACAATATCATTGAAGATTTGAAGGATTATAATGTAGCGATGGTCGCTAATTAAGCCATAACACATTTTTCGTTTAGTGAAAATGATTAATTAGATCAATAAGCTCACTAAAGATTAGTGTATTGATATAATTTCTTCATTGTTCAAGAGAATAGTGTATTGTGGAACATTAGAGCCATTGAGTATGTAAAAGGAACTAAGGTTTCATTAAATATTTAAGGATGTATTTGGGCAATTTTTCTTAATTATGATGATAATGAAGATGAAAGTTATAAGATTTAAACAAGTGCTTACAATAAAGAATCTTGTAGAATTCTCTCACCAAGCTACTGTCTTAGCAATAGAATGATTGTCATATAGAGATATAGTATATGATACTTAAACGATTTGGGTTAGTGTACGTGAGAGATTGTTAGTTTAGGCTCTAGAGTCCGTCGATTGATTGTAATTTAGTAACAAAATAAGATTCATCGCCTAAAGTAATTAGAGATAATGTTTCATTATTCTTAATTAATATTGATTCGATGGTCAAATTAGAACGACGTTTTATAAATAGTATACAAATGTCATTAGTTGAATCAATAGTTCATGATGGAGAAGTAATATGATTTGACTAAAAATAGAGTAAACATTAATTTCATACTCTATGTCTAATCAAAACATTGTATGATGAAAGAATTGAATTATACCAAAAATCAAGCACGAAAAGATTAGTGAAAACCACTTTGACATTTCTAAATATTTGGGTGGTCATTACGTGTTGTTAAATACCAATATTGATTTATGAATATAATTTTTTAATTAGAGAACTAAAGATAAATTAAAGAATTTTAATTTATCTAATTCTAAATATAATTTAATGTTATTTTTTATATCCATTGTCAAATATTTGAGAATCTAATGGGTCACTCATAAAAAATGGGTTGAAAGAGAGCAAAGATATTTTAATCAAGTTGGACTTGATTATAATGTTTGAGAAATTTTATGATTAAATATGATGTATTTAATAAATAATGTGACATTCGATCTTATTTGAGCATAATTAGTATTTAAATAAATTATTTGTAATTATAATTAAAGTTTAATTAAAATTAGATTTTAATTTCAATTTAATCACTAAAATATCCAAAATTATTATAAATATGCATAAGTTCTAATGAAATACTATCAAACCTTCTCTTTAATAGTTGTTTAGTTCTTTCAATTCATTCTGTAGATCTTATTAGTGGTTGGATATTTATGTGGCTACGATGGTTGAGATAAGCTAGTTTTGGAAACGGTTCAAGAGATACAACAAGAATATAATCAAGTTTGAAAATAAGGTATAAATTAAGATTCATGATTTATATGATTTAATTGTTAATCATTTTATAAAATTAAAGTGATCTTGATTTTTGAGAAATCAAATTAAAAAAAAGTTTCGTTATTATTTCGCTGCAGTCGGGACCAAATCCTTACCCGATTTCCCAACAACCACTCCCTTGTAAACTCAATATTATTATGTTATAGAAATTTTATTGTATATTTAAGCACACAACATTATTATTTTATATAAATTTAATTGTATAATTGAGTAGAGCTCATTTAATCTTTTGGGTTAAATTTGCTGATCCACATATTTATATACTTCTTTATTTTTAAAATTATTAATAATTTTGATTTTATAATACCTGTTTTCCTATCATCAATTCTTGTTAAAAACTCTAATTGCAAATTCTAAAGTGACGTTAATTTCAAGACATGGTATTATATAACGTAGTTTTGAAGTTTATAGTTAGAGTTTGTAATGAAAATTGACGAAAGACAAGTATTATAAAATCAAAATTATTGATAATTTTAAAAAATCAGAGGACATATTAATAATATACCTAACTATAAAGACTCCACATCTTTTATACATACCTCTATTAATCAATTTATTGAGCTGAGGGCCTCTCATGCAGTAGTAGGCTAAATTCAGTTGAGAATAAGCCTGTCGGAATACACAACTAGCCCACTTGGATTTGGACCTCACCCTACAATTTCTAAATTCTCAAATCGGAGAGGAGGAGTCCAAGTAGCAATTACTTTATTATTATCATTATTCGTTTCCTTGAGATCTTCGACCGGGAAAAACAATTAATACGGTGAAAAATAGTCGAGTCTCCAGTTAGTCGAAACAGTACCGGGTACCGTTTAAAGAAAATTTTTAAATTTATAAAATAGTTTTTAAAAATTTTAAAAATTATAAACTAGTTCATATTAGTATATTATATAGTTGTAATTTATACTTTACTAGTTTACTGTTTACATCAACTATGCTTTTAAAAATCTTAATAAAAAATAATAATGACAATTAATATGAAATAACAATCATTTTTAAATATTTTACATATAAATAATAACCACAATTAATATAAATAAAGACAATTATCATCATATAATTATAAAATTAAGAATAATAAAAAGTATTTAAAATATTACAATAATATAAAAATATTTTTAAAATTTATAAAATTGTCCATGAATTTTTTTAAAAATTACAAAATAGTCCATTGTCATATTGTAAAGTTGTAGATTATTTAATTTAGTTTTTTTGTT
>JANZLX010000213.1:3633494-3651437 GCA_025531955.1 Erythroxylum orinocense | reverse complement strand
ATAGAGTATATATATATATATATATATATATATATATATATATATATACACAATTTTATGGAATTTAATTTCTTGTTGATTTTCACCTACGATCTAAAGTAACCATTCCAAGTATAGTTTGAGTCTTAGTATAATAGGTGGAATTGACGAGCAAAGGTCCTAAGCAAAAGACATGTAACACCAATCAAAGAGGAGATGCTTCATAGTTTCTAAAGGTATTGAGCAAAACATGTAACTTAAGGATGGGAGATTTATGGATGAGGGTTATCTTTAGTTTGTAATTTTTGCTTGATGGTCATCCATAGTATGAAACTAAACTTAAGGACATGGTTTGGAAACCAAATGAGGTTATTATATGCAACAAATTGACTTGGGGCTACTGTTAAGACATAATAGCTTTGGTGGAGAGCAGGGACGACGGATCCAGAAATTATTTTGAGTAGGGTCAAAATATTTAAAGTACTCTTATATTACTGAAAAATATAAATATTTGTATATTTGATAAACAAAAAATTACTTCATTGTCTTAAGCTTCTTACACATAACCTATTACAATCGTTTCTTACGAGTCCCCATATTTTAATATCGTTGTAAAATTTTCACATTGTCAATACTATTGAAGATATCTTTTTTCAATATATGTGATCAAACAGTCATTTATCCAAGAATCAACCATTCAATTGCGCAAGCGCTTTTTCACTATCTTCATTGTAGAAAATGCTCTTTCCATCGATGTAGTAGCAATAGGCAAAATCAAAGCTAATCTCACAAGTAAAAACACCAAAGGGTACATAACATCCTTTTTTGTTTCAACTAGCTTCTTAACAAGATCACTAATCCCATTTAATATCGAAAAATGATCATCAAATCACATATCAACAATATAATTATCAAGTTGATCACCAAGAGTAATAAGCTCTACTTTAGAGAAATCAGAAGGATAAAATTCAGCAAGCTAAATCAATTTTTGCTTATCAAAAGCATAAAAAGAGTCACTTGGATTCAAGCATGCCACACAAATAAGCAACTTCGTATTTATCTCATTGAAGTGATTGTTGAGCTCTTGAAGTTGCATATGAATCACAGTGTAAAATAATTCCACTTGATAATGATGCAAATTCATCATTTTTTGTGCATTTCGTCTTGACCTTCCCCAATGGACAAAATTTTCATCCATATTTGGAATGGCAATATCATGGTTCTCACAAAATGAAGATGTTTCATCAAATAGTGACTGCCACCCATCATCCTTCATCATTTGTAATCGTTGTTTGGAAACTTTAATCAAAGAAATTGCATTGATAACGTCTTGATCCTTCCTTTACAATGCTTACGATAATTCATTTGTGATGCCCAAGATTTTTTTCATCAAATGTAAGCTAAACACAAATTCATAAGATTGGATAGAATCAAGCAAAGCATATGCTTCACCTTTTTGCTCTGAAGTTATGCCTTCTTCCAAACATCAACTATGGAGTCAAACATCACGATTAAGCTTGATAATGATCTATAATATGTGCCCCAACGTGTGTCCCCTGGTCTTTGAAGAGAAGTTTCTTGATGTAAACCTTTACCACTTAAAGGTTCGCCATTTTTTAGCCATTCAACAATCTTATTAAATTACTTCTCCTGAAGAAGATCTTTTCTTTTACAAGAACCTCCAACTATATTTGATAAGCTTGAGACTATGTTAAACAACAAAGCAACATGTACATGATTCTTGGCCACCACTATAAGTGCTAATTGCAATTGGTGAGAGAAACAATGAACATAGTGTGTTGAATTATTTTCTTTTAAAATCAAAGTCTTAAAACCATTAATTGCTCCTTGCATATTGCTAGCTCCATCGTGGCCTTTCCCACGTAAAAATGGTATACTCAATCCATGCTTTAAAAACAATTCATCTATTACAAACTTTAGTGGTAAAGAGGTGGTATCACTAACATGAATAATCTTAATAAATCGCTCAAGTACACATTCTTTTGCATTCACATAACGTAAAATAATAGTCAATTGTTCTTTGATTGAGATATCACAAGACTCATCAATAAGGATAGAAAATAACCCACCTTGAAGATCATAAATAATGACATTAGAGGTTTCAATTGCAGCAGCTTTGACAATATCATTTTGTATGTCAGGAGCAATGAATTTAAGATTTCCGCGGGCATTATATAAAACAACATTGTTGATATCTTCATTATGATAAGCCAAAAATCGTAAAAGTTGAAGAAAATTACCATTATTACTAGAATTTTCTGATTCATCACAACCACGAAAAGTCAATCCTTGACGTAAAAGAAATAGAACACAATCTACTGATGCAGTGAGTTGGGTATGATAGTCCTTTTAAGCATGATTGGATTAATTAGCATAAGCAACTTGAATATGTAGTTTTTGATTCATCAAATCTAGACATTTCTTCCAAGCTATATTGTGAGAGCTATTAAGACCTCCTACATGAATATGAAATCTGTCTTTTTTCTTCCAAATGTTAAATCCATCAGTAATAAAAGTATCACCACTTACTTGACTTCCAATATCCAGCTTAAAAATATAGCAATATAAGCAAAAAGCTGTATCTTTTGTAACACTATGCTCCAACTAATTAGCGCATTCTTTAAAACATGATGGAACAAATCTATGATAAATATTTCCAAGTTTTCTTTGTAGAAAATCATGCTCAAAAGGTTGACATGGACCCTTTTACAAATAAGCTCTTCATATTCTATCACCGTCATTAGGATGATAATCTGAAAAAAAATTTCGCAATTCTGGATCAGACTGAAGATCATCTAACTTGACTTCTAAATAAGGATGCTTTAAAGGGTTAAGGCTAGAATACTTATTTGTAAGAGGCCTTTTGAGAAATTTGTCCATAACTGAAACCAAAGTTAAGTAATTAGGGACAAATTGAATAAAAAATAAATAAATAATTATCTATTCACAAAAAAATTAACTAATTAAAACTATTTAAAAAACATTTTACACATATGCAAATTTATGAAATGTACAAAAAAAGTAAAATTTAATAATACAAAAGTGACTATCTTGCTTGTGTAATTTAATTAACTGGAGATATAATTTTGGGGTGGGAACTATACTTAACTCAGTAAAAATATATAGTAAATAAAAAAAAGGAGAAATAATTGAAACAATGATCAAAATTTCATAGGAAACCATTTTGGTCGGCCGTTGAAGTTGTACTTTATGAGATCCCACTTACATGTTTTCAAGAGCATCAGGATTTGTAAATTATACAAGTAAAGACATGGCAATTATTTAGTATAACAAATTTAGTAAGTTTATTCTAATTATGTACATCAAAGAAAATCCAAGTCAGTCAATCAAGTCAGTTTAAACATCAGTATACTCTTCGGTTGCACTTTAAAACAATCTCCTTTGTCCCTCTCCTTTCCCTTTCTAGTCAAGACTCAAGACCCAGCAGATATAAAAACACTACGTTCAGGATTCTAAAAACTGCATATTATATTACCATTTAGTTATATAGGATAATTTCCATTCATCTCTTTATAGTTAAAAAAGATCTTTGACTTCACCAACATCAACCTAAACGTCTCTTTTCCAATAAATCACATGATTACAACTTACATTATATGTACTACACAACCTAAACGTCTTTTGTACCAACTTTATTACAACTTACAAGAAGCCATCTCTAAATTATACGTACTACACATTCTTCCAAAGAAAAGAAGTGAAAATTTACCTATCAACAGTAGAACAGGGTGAGGCCTATAGGGGAATCCTTTCCACAATTGCGTTAAATATAGATAATTGTTTTTCACTTTGGGTGTGGTAGTTCTTGTGGAGTTAGGGGAAGAAGAAGCCAAAAAGACAAAAAAGTAGTGTGATGAAGAAGCCAAAAGGGTAGAAAATTTAAATAAAAAAAGTAAAGCATGTAGTTTTTATCTCTCTATTTGTAGGTTTTCATTTAAAAAAATCATGAGCCTAAATAATAGTAATCCTAATAAAAATAGATGGACTCAAATTTTATTTTTATTTGATATTTTAATATATCTATAATTTTTTATTATTTTTTATCACCAATTAAATTAATGGGGACAAAATTTTAATTTTTTAATGAAATTTTAATTTAAAATAATAATTTAAAATTAAATTTTTTTAGATTCGATGGGGGCGAGCATTCCATCCTTGCTCGAAACCTTCCCTTTGATTTCTTTAGATATCTCCTGTCATATGAAGGTGGCTAGGCCTTGTGGAATTTGACCACTCTTTTCAGTATACTCACTAGGTTCTTGTTTTGTTCGCAAGAGTGTCACTGATCATAGCTAGGTTGGCCTTGCTCTGATCAGTCAGTTCTTTGTACCAGTTAGGCACACCGTGGATCTTGAAGCCAGTCTTTATAGTATATCCTACTTTCTCACACTTTTCACAATACTTGTCCTCTTTTTTTGTGAATTTTTTTTTTGCTATTGTTGCTGTTGTTTCTGCCTCCTTTCTTGGCATTAGAGTTGGATTGTCTCACTATCATAACTACATTGGGGTTACTGCCATTGCTAGCATTTACTGCCATTTGTCTCTCCACCTTTGCATCATGACAAATGCTCCATTTACCATGGGCAAAGGTTCTATTAACATGACCTAGTTTACTACATGCTCATAATCTTCATTTAAACCCATCAAGAATTGCATTAATCTGTGTGTGTTTTTCTTGGTAGTAATTGCTTTAGCAGCATCACAAGTTTATGTGGGTATTGAACTTAGGCTAGCTAAATCATCTTAGAGTTTCTTTAACTTTATGTAATATGCAAAAATGGTGAGATTGCCTTGCTTAAAAAGGTTGATTTCCCTTTCGATTTGGAACAGCAGTGACCCGTTAGCTTCACCAAATCTCTGTCAGTTTCTCCCAAACCTCAGTTGTAGAAAATGATAGGAAGGCATCACAAAGTTTCTTGACCATGGAGTTGAGTATCCAGGACTTGACTATGGAATCTGCCCTCTGGCAAGCAGGACCCTGTCTTTCGTTAGTTGCATGCATATTTCATCTATGAAGGAAAGTTTGTCTTTAATACATAAAGCTATCATCATTGATTTACTCCAAATTAGGTGATTGTTGCCATTAAAAATGGTAGTAACTAGAACAGCTTCAGAGTTTTCAATATTTGTTATGGAATACTTCTCTAGATCTGGGATTTGTGTAGGATTAAAGTTGCTGGTATCACTGTCAGCTATGTTAAACATTTTGGTCTGTAGAGCAAGGTGGATCAGATCTTTCTCTGATCCACAAAGTTTCTTGACTATAAAAAGAAGTTTTACGTTAATGAAGAAATTTTTTATTTCATCATAATCTAAATATGTATAAGTAGGGGCTTTTATACTATACATAAAGAAATGTTAGACTTTTATACTAGACATAAAGAAATGTTATTGGCTACTGTGTTGTGGAATCTGTAACAGAATTGACAGCTAATACAATTTTATTATAGTAGAAGCTACTCTGTACAAAATGAAAGGAAATAAAATAGAAAGGTTTATGTGGTTCAGTCCCGAATTTGTGGTGTGAGTGAGTTTTAAGTAATAGGTTTAGTGGGTCATGGGTCACCCCAAGTCTCTATTAAGAACCAAATATGCCTCACTTAGCTGCAATGTCCAATTTATCTTATCTTATTCTTCGTTAGCCCCATTTGTAGTCCAGTAAGCACATTGTAGAGCTGTCTCGATACAACACCAACATTATCTTCTACATAGGACACCCTACATTAATGGAAGAAACACATTCATACAACAACATTTATTCAAGAGGTGCATATTCCAACATAATAATGACACCTTCCGCTAAAGACTAGACAACATATTTTATCAAACTATCACCTTCGATCCATGTAAGTTATGCTTCCAACTGGTGATGATACAATCACAGCTGTTCCAGTGCAGAAAACTTCATCAGCATCATCCACTGTCACAGGCCGTTCCTCTACCTGGATTGTAACACACTAATCATTTTATAAACTCATTACTGCGTACTGCACCATTAACAATATGAAGAATAGTATAAGAAAATATGAAGCACAATTTAGAACAACTATCTGAACATGAGAAGAAGCAGATGTTTATGACAGACGATTACGGCAGAAATGGTTTCGTTTTAATTTATTAGCGAGAGTTATCACTTCTTAAGTGCATCACAACTGTTAGCTAAATGAGTATTAAAGGTTACAGGAAAGGAGACAAGGAAGCTTCAACAATTCCATTGAATATATGTTAGAACTCTAAGCTCAGAATACTTAGTTTTGCTATATTATTTATATATCTGTAATGTGCTAGGCACTACAGTATATCCAGAGCAGATTTGCTCCTAACTAGAGCTGAATAAGCTCCTCAGAGAGAATGATTGCTCTCTGTCTACAATATTCCTTCTTCTCTTTTCCCAAATCCTCTCTCTCCTCACTCCCCCTCCTCTTATGCTACCCCACGTACATTCTGCCATACATTCTGTTATGCCTTGTGCCACCTCAGCCCATGTGCTAACTAACTCTGACATCACCCTCCTTCTGTCTACGTGAATACACCCTCCCTATCCTAGGCTTAATATTATTGCTAATTGCTATCCTGGATCCTAACAATATACTTGGTATGCTTCTATACGTTTAATAAGTTAGCTAGTGTTATCACTTCTTAAATGAATCACAACTGCTAGTAATTGAGTATTAAAGGTTACAGAAAAGGAGACAAGGAAGCTTCAACAATTCCATTGAATATACTTGGTATGGTTCTATACGTTTAATAAGTTAGCGTATGGTTCACCCCCAAACAAAGAAGTGATCTGGTTCACCCCAAAACCAAATAAAGACTTGTTTGTGAAGTGTGAAACACAGAATACACTCTCTTTACCGTATCCTGCCACACACTAAACTATGATCATAATTCCTAAAATGAGCACGACGTCAACATCTAACAAAAGCATGAATCATAATTGTCAAATTCCACATGTTTAACATATTTTATAGCATCAACGGCATACCTTGAACCCTTCAGTTCGACCAACATCTATAATGCTTTTTCTGGTAACGCCAGGCAAAATTGTACCCTTCATTTCAGGAGTAGAAATAACATTATCCTGAGAATTGACCATATGAAAATGAATTAGCTTCAATTACCCTTAATGAGGTACTGCTTCAGAACAAGTAGACCAGCCAAAGGTCAATAGGTAAATCTAACAGCATAGCGTATTCACCCGCCTTGAAATGATACACAATCAGTAAAGATCCGACAATATCATAGCATTTCAACTTGACCTAGTTTGTGACTATTAAAATAGTAGCTCTTGCAAGGAGAAGATTCATGAGAATTTGAATAGCTTGAAAGGCATGAAAAGAATAATTGTAGAATGCACGTACATTGAACTCTAATACAATGCCTAATTAAAGAGTACATCTCCACTACCTATTCTCGATAATGAGAAATAAACTAGCAGGAATCCAATCTCCAGTTGAAAGAATGAATGTCAGATATCTTTCAATTAACTGAAAATTTTGAGCAGAGAAATAAAAGCAGCAATTTAGTTAAGCAAATTGTGTTGGAACTCTGCATTGACAAGCTAATCAGAAAAACCATTGTCAGAACTAGAATAAATGCCTAAATTTGAGAGATCACAGTTCAAATCCTGCATCGAGACAAGGGGGCATGGGAACTAGTGATAGTTTCCCAAAATTAAAAGGCCAGATAAAGCATCAACCTGCTATAACTTTGATGAGAGCATAATTCATCATAACCTTATGGCAAAGGGCACTATTAGCAGCTGTACATATGTTCCTTTAGGAAGTAGGGAAATTACAGCCTAGCCGACACAAGATTAGACAAATGCACATTAGAAAATACATAGTTTGCAATCGAAAATTGGCATTGGCATGTTATGACTCAAATTCCGTACATACTACTAGAAGTTAATTCCTTACATTACCTTCACAACAAAAATGTTGCACGAGGAAACCTCCAAATACCGTATAAACACAGTCAAGATAGAGAACATCCGAAAATCCTTTGGCTTTTGCTGCAGATTGAGCCTTGAGAACCTATGAACAGCAATTTAATAAACATGAATAGCAAATCAATAACTAAAGTCGCTATATTACACAAATAATTACCAGAAAATAAGATTAAAGTAATGCAAAACCTATATCCAATTCCTACAGTTATGCATTATGATAGGACTACATAATAAGGCTATATGAAAGCTGGAAACCATATAAATACTCACAGAAGCGTAGTTTCCAATAGTTTTCACACCTCCAGTACCACCAGGAATTGCTCTATGTAGTTCATGCTCAATAATTAATCAACCTTCCTGAAATTATAATTTATAACAGAACTATGTTGAGCAATAAGGAATATTGTATCGTCTATATCAACAGAAGATTGAAGAAGAACCGTATTTAACAAAAACGAATGGTCTCAAGAAGAGAGTAGGATAAACATTCGCATCCAACATCTGTAAAAGTGAATTCAAAGTCAATATACAAAGAATCAAGAGATGGGATTTCTTTCACTTGCACATAATTCTTGGGGATTCCACTCATTGCCTTTTGTGACGGAGATGAACAAAACTGTTCAAATGGAACAATCTATCCACTGCTATATATATTTTACCAGCACACTGAAAAAGAAGTTAAAGCTTCATAAAATTTTAGAGCGAAGATGATTAGTGAGTATCAATGATTTAAAGTTGCAAGTTCAACTCAATCATAAGAAATTTAAAGGATGAAAACAAACCTTAAAATAGTTTCCCACCAGAGAAACATAGATCAAAAACGTATAATCAGGGGCAGGTGAAACACCAAGAACAGCTCCACTTCCCATTAGCAATGGCCTGATATACAATGACCCTTTACCTGGAGGGGGAACCTAAAATTAAGGACCAAACAGTCGCCTTCACAGCATCCACAAACTGCTCAACAGTTGCTATTGGCATGCACATCCTTTCTACACCCTTCATCATCCGCTGTGCATTTTCCTCAGGACGGAACAGCAGAATTTTACCGCCTTCTTTTCTGTAGGCTTTCAGATCTGCAAATAACCCCTGAATACAAACAATAAAAGAAGGGAAATGTGATCATAACAGGTACCAGATTGCCGCACACAGAGGAGTGTGCCTCTAAACTTTGAAATGTGAACGAAAAAAGTAAATGCAGCGAATAAGGAAATATTATGAACTGTATTTCTCTTATATCATTGACAAACTGAAGATTTCATTAACAAAAAGTGAAGATCAATGAAATCAGAAATATTTTACAAAAAGTGAAGATCAATGAAATCAGAAATATTTTCACCTGATCATAACTTAAAACTCCTGCAGGGGGGTTCAATTCAATGTTCCCAAAACGCTGTATTTCACCTTTCGAAAAAGTTTCCATCTTTAATGCATTTAATTGTGTACATCTAATCAGTGGGAACATAATTGAAGCCAAGGTTGTACCAATAGATATCAGCCAATTCCAACGTCCCATTATATGAAATTCAAACAAGAAGACAATTAGTAAAACCATATAGTAAGCAACAGCTCTCCAGACAAGGAAAAAGACATCCTTTCATGTCTTCTCCATCCCACTTCCTAACAAAAACCATGTATCGACCATCACTGATCTTGCCATAAACTAGTCAAAAAAGTACCCCGAAGTTGTATTTTCCAATACAAGGAATAACACTAAACAGTCTCTCAACCAAAGGCAGAGACCTGTAGTTTTTAGACAATACGTGGCGCCTAAAAGGAGAGACAGTCGGTGAAACATTGAAGGAAGTGAACTGCCTATGTACCTACGAACAAAACGAGCACAGAAATCCCATCAGTGAATAACACAATCTCACACAAAAAGAAGAGAAATATTACCTTGTTGAGGAACAGAGAAGATGGAGACAAACGGAGTCTGTCATAGTCGGAGGAGGAAGCGAAAGGAGATGGGCAGAGAAGAAAATTACAGTGGAGACCACCACCCATGGTTACGGCTCCCATCTCCATGAAAAAGGCAACGGCTCGGCCGTTACCACTCTGTCTCTCTCTCCGCCGAAGGTGAAAGATAACGGAGGCTTACGTACGCGTATTTGGCGATGGGCCCGCTTCCTTTTCAAATGGATATACAGAATTCCCTCCACGTTTCCTGCACCGGTGAGCGTTTCTGTCCAATCGCTACATGGACACAATACAATATCTCACTCTCAGAGGTGGCCCTTCCCTTGAGTTCATTTGCTTTTGGTTTAATATGGTATCGATAGCAATAGCTGTTTTTTCAGTTTGTCGGTCCCTCTCGTTGACCACAACCTATAGGAATTTGACACGTCTTCGTTCGTGATTTCCTCCTGTTTTAGTTTTAAACTTTTTAATTAGATTTATTTTAATAGTTTTTGTTATTAAAAATTAATTGATTAATTTGTTCATTTTAATTAATAAATAAACCAATCAAATTTAAATTATTCAAAAATTAATAACTCTCTTTAAATCATATTTTAAGATCATTAATTTTATTTAATTTTTAGTCAATTTATGATAACTAATATCAATTAAATCTTTTAAATTTTAAAACTCCAACTTAACTTCAGTTATGGTTTTTATAACATTGCTCTTTATAATAAAAGTAATAACCCCTTTGACTTTGACCATAGAAACGCATTCAACTCTATACTTAGAATAATTCCTCATTCTTGTCAAAATAAGTAAGCTAATAAGCCATAAACTAGAAATGGCTTTTATAATCTCCCATTTGAGCAGGGCTTCAAACCTAAACCTATTCAATGGCCTCTATTGACATCAAACTAAAGATTTCTCACCAAATACACAAACCATTTACAGGTTTCCACACTATTAAATCAATTGCATATTGAAAGCCTAGACTCCAACAAGCCGAGAAGTTCGTATATCCAGCACCCTAGAGTTTCACCTTCATTGCACATGTATTTACTGCAACTGAAAGCAACATCTACAATTCTACAACTTCCGTTTGGACCTTGTCCTTGCTCCAACATTATCAACATCCTTGCTGGCATCAACAACTCCGGCACCATCAGGATCCTCCGTTGTTACTCCACCCTTGTTGAGTTTTTCTTGAGACTGCAAAACATAAATGCTCAAGTTCATAGTCTAGATAGAGGAAGACCGAAAAAAGAAAAGTCAGATTGGCAGAGAAAGGGCCACCAATGGCAATAGGTGTACCGGGTAATATGGTATATTCAACAGTAGAAATTCTCAGATACAAAATACTATTAAATAAAAATCAACCAAGTAGGAATAACCATATTGGGAGAAGCATGCAGTTGTGACAAAACAATGGACAAATCTAAGAATCAAAATTTGGTGTCTGAAGAGTTATTCAGCCCTCAATAAACAGTTTTCACCCATCTGCAAACTCTTGTAGATGCCCCAAGCATTCAAATGATGAATGAGGAGTATTATTCCCAGTGTACTAAAACCAACACCATAATTTGGAGAAAGACAAAATCCCGAGTAAAGGCAGAACAAAAGGACTAACATTAAGAGAGACAAATGGATTTCGACCAATGAAAAGTTGACATGCACCAAGAAGTTTTCAAGAGCAAACAACTACAAATATATGTGTGCAACTTCCACAGCTCAGATCAACATACAATGTCAAGTCAACAGAAACAAGGTAATGTATTAAAGTTACCTGATCATGCCCACTACCCTGTCCAACATTTTCCCGCTGCTCTTCTTTAGAAACTTGTGATGCTTCCACATCTTGTACCCCCAAGTCACAGAGTGACACGCTGCTTCCTACATTTCTTGAATTGACATGACCATTTGTTCCTTCATCCTCAACAATATCTTCGACTGGTATCTGTGCAGACTGTTGATGGTGCAATGGATGTTCACTGGCAATGTTATCCATCTTAGTTATCTCGCAAATCACTTCTGTAATCTTGATGAACTTGTCTGCATCTAGCATATTTGTATCTTCAGCACCTCCTTCAGTTTCATTCTGATGAATTTGATCCTCCATCATGCTTGCATGAGTAGTGTTGTTTATGGAATTTCCAGATAAATCAGCATTAGCTTTCTCAACTTGCCTCCTTTTCTTATTGTTCTTCAGTTGCCCTGGTAGTGGAGTAACAAAATCATCTGGTGCAGCGCCCACTCTTCTTTTCTTTCCATGCTGACTTGGTTGTTCAGAGATAAGGTGATTGATCCTTTCATTTGAATCTTCTTTGATTTCAGGTTCCCTTGAATGTAATCCCTTGTCAATGTCATCTTCTGGTTGTACTTCAAGCATCACCTTTGGTTGACCAAAGGCATTTTGCTCTCCCTTGCCAAATTCTTCTGATGCTTTGGAATTCTGCATATGATATTCGCTAGAGGAATCCAATTTAGCATTTGATGTGGCCATCTTTTCAAAGTCAGGCATTTGAGACTTTGCTTCACCCTTCACTGTAGACATCTCAGAAGAATTTTTGAATATCATATTTGTGCAGCGTTTAATCCAAGAGAGACGTGCAGAGTTGGATGGCAACGTCACAGAAGATTTTTGTTTCAAATAAGAATCCGGTCCACCACCATTACTAATGACGTCTACCCTTTCATTTGAAACCAAATTAATATCTTGGCTTAGTGAAGTATTGTTTTTCAAGCATTTCATGGCAAAAAGCTTCCTCTGGCTAGTTTCCATATTGGACAGTTGCATTTCAGCCACCTCTATATTGTCCAAAGCCAGTTTCAGATCTTCCAGCTTCTTCAGGTATTCAACCTGAGCACTAACCTCTTCTCTCTCTGCACGTAATAACTCGCGCTGTTTCTCCAATTTCTGTGTCTGTTCTTTAAGTTCCTCAATTGATTTATTAAGCACTGCCCTTTCTCTTTCCCTTTGCTCCCGGTCAATATTGATCTCCATTCTTGCATTATCAAGCTTCTTCATTTCTAAAGCAACCTGTTCCAACTCTTGAACAGCTTTTTCATTCAAAGAGTTAATACGGTGGAGTTCATTAATCTTTTCTAGCTCAAAGGCTTTCTCTTTATCTCTTAAATAGCTCTCCACCTCCTCACGCCTTTTCTCGATGCTACTCTCTAACTCTTTCTTCTGCATCTCAATGCCCAGCAAGAAATCTTCATGTTCCTTCTGAATCTTGTTGAACCACTCATTACGCTCCTGTAGCATCTTATTCATGAACTCCTCCCGCTCATGATTAAACAACTCAACATCATGCTTATGCTGCTGCCACATTGCTTTCTTTTCTTCTTTTAGATTTTTACGCTCATCCCTGATCAACTTAGAAATAGCTTCCCTCTCTTCAGCTACACATTCTGCTTGCTTCCTTAATTCTTCTCTTCTCTCATCAATCAACTCCCACTCAGCTTCAAACTTAGCCTTCTCCACTTTCAATCTGTCTTCTTCAGCCATAATTTCCAATTTTTGTGCCCTGACAGTGTCAACCTCTTCTTTAAGTCTTATCTCCAGAAGAGATAGTTCATCTGTTTCACTTTTCATTGTTTCTAGCTTCTCCTTTACACAATCAACTTGTTTACTTTTGTCTTCCAAAGAATCCGAAGATTTCTTAAGCTCCACCTTCAATTTGTTAATATCTTCTCTCTCTTTCTCTAAAAGTGATCTCATCAACTCAAGATCCTTCTGGGCACCACTTAACCTTCTTTCTTTATCATCTAGAACATTCATCTTCTCTGTCACATCCTTCTCTTTATCCTCCAAGGTCCTTGACTGAACTTCGAAGTCATGCTCTTTTTCCAGCAAAAGATCTTCCCGCTGATGCAGGTCAACTTCCCTCAATTCCCAGGCTCTCCTCTTGGCTTCAATTTCATCTTCCACTACCTTCCGTTTTATCTCCAACTCAGCCTCAAATTCTGACTTTCTTGTTCTCAAAACAGCCTCCTGATTGGCAATAACTTTCTGCACTTCAACCTGCATTTCATCCAAAAACAATGAAACAAGAAGAAAGAAATAGAGAAAGCAAAGAAGAATAAGGAGGAAACAAAAGGAAGATATTTTGGTGGAATAACCCACAGATTCCTTGTTTGCAAGCTTTTCTTGTAGAACAAGTAGTTCTTGCTCTCTCTTGTTTAGTATACATTCTTTCCCAATAACAGCCTGCACATAGGTAAAAGTAAGACAAATAAGCACTGCTTCCAGCAAGAAGAAAATAATCAATTTCATAAATAATAAAACATCCCAACCTCCTCTCTTTGAGATAAGGAAGCCCCTCTCAAATCCAGTTTCAACTTCTCCTCATTTAAGGATCTAACTTCCATCTCAGTATTTTTCCTTGAGGCCTCCAACTCCTTTTCAAATCGGTTTAGCTCTTGAGTTTTACTAGCAATGTACTCCTCCCTCTGGTTCAGGAAAGCTTGTCCATCCAGTACCCTTTCATGCTCCTGCTGGAGCACCTTTCTTCTTTCACTCAATGATTGTCTCTCAAGAGAGAGTTCCCTCTCTCTAACATCACAACTAAATCATTAAAGAAACAAAATTCAGAAGGCTGGTAATAGTAAACATGTGCACCACTTAAATGGGTGCAGAAGTATCTGCACAAGTTTGGAAAACAGCCCTGCAGAAGAGCTTAGCCTGTTTAACTGTCGTTGATTTCAGAAGGTTTGACATGAACAACTTATTACCGACTTGTTATTTCCCACAACAAATAAGAGCGACACAAATTTTTGTCATAATAAAACATTATAGAAATCAATTACCACGTTGGGCTCCATAGCATCTATGCAAGCATATCACCATGTAAGGTTGATCACCATTAGTTACTTACTCAGTTTTGAATTCGTTGATTCTCCTCCTAAGATCATCTTCTCGTGCTTCAACTTCTTGGAGCTTTCTTTCTGCAGAACGGTGGGAACGGCTAGCTTCTGTCTGCAAAGCTTCTGCAGCATGCAGTTTGGTGTTGGCATCCATAAACTTTTTCTGGGCATCTTCAACCATTTTGCGTGCTTCAGCCAATTTACACTCAGCAGCAATCTTAGTTTCAGCAGCCTCTGCACGCATCTCATGCAAGGCCTTCTCCAACTACAAAATAAGCAAAATAAAATGTATTCAAACAACTATAGGGCCATAAAGGAAGAAAATGCCAAACAAAAACCTTACACTTGCTATGCACTCTTTATTAACTCCTAAAGCTTTCTTTAGACTATCTTCTCGTTTCTTTGCTTCACAAAGGGAAGACAAGTTTGCAGCTTGATTGCGCTTGTACAATAGTTCAGATGCTTCTGTAGAAGCTTTGATTTGCTCGTGAGTTGAAGCTAGCTCTTTTCTTTCCAATATGAGGAGACCCATATGATGTTGAAGGTCATGAATCTAAACAAGATTACATATTCAAGTACACAGAAGCAGTTAAAGTATATTCTATGCAACTATAAGAATATAAGTGCATAAATTTATTGCTGAGATTAAGTAGGGAACTTAATGCACCAAAATCCCATAAACCTTAGGTCCGAGTATATTCTAACAGGAAAGTTAAAACTATGTGTAAGGAAAACTGACACGCATTTATAGGATAATAGAAAACTATATAACATAACAAGCCACAAAAGCTTAAAATAGCCTCTCCTTTAGATATCAAATACTCATAACTCCAAATGTGAAAGGGAAAGAAAAAAAATTGACAAGATGAAAGATCACAGTAGGAAAGAATTATAAATTATAAGCAAAAGCAAGAAGACAAGTTTTCGTTGGTTAAAACTTAAAACTATCATCGGGTGCAGGAACCAATACCGAAAGGAAGGAATCACAGCAAGACACGAAATCTATTTTCTTCAGCATTCATATCAAACAAAGACCCAATTTTATGCACAAACATTTCAAATATTGTAACCACAAGAAGTACTCACTTAAAACCTAATAATTACATAAGGGAATGGCGATCTTTTAACTCAGAAACATACAAAGAAGCTAATAATACACCCATAGTTATCGGAATTATCAAACCTAGCCCCATAAACTTTTCGCAGAGGATTTATGATAACACATAATGTGGTAACTGTAACATATAAATCAACACAAAGAATCATTTCTACCATACGATAAAATTCAACAAAGCTTAACCCAAACAAAACCAGCCGAAGCCAATACAGTGAAATTCAGAGGCAAAAACCCCAACTTTCAAAACTGCATGCAAAACAAAAAAAAAAAAAACCTCAAAGAAACCCAGAAACCAAAATGCTAACACCGAAACAATCAATAACAAGAACCACCAAAATCGTCACACACAAAAAAAGATTGAAATCACGAAAGAAGAACCAAACCTCAGCTTCGAGTTTGGCGATATAAGATATAAGGGCCGCCTTGTCCCGCCTCTTAATGGATTCCTCATCAAAACCCGCTTCTTTGAGACGCTTCCAGATGGTATCGTCTGTGAGAGGGCTTCGCAACACCTTGGCACCGGGCGTCAACGACAGAGGCCTACCTGCGCTCGCCATTTCCCACCAAAACCCTAAATTTGAAAATCAATCAACACTAATTCCAGTTTGCTTTTGGCGTTTGCTTTTTTCTCCTTATCAGTTTCTTTTGCTCTCTCTTTTTCCTTTTGTGTAGTGAGTGAGCCAACGAGTTGACTAATACGGAGGAGGTGCTGGACTGAGTTGGCAAATAGTGGAAATAGAATAGAACATCAGATTACGTATTAGTTACTTCCGAAACGACACCGCATGGAATTTATTAAATGACTTTAAATCTTAATTATGCCGCCTCTTTTCCCTTTTAATTTTTTATTTTAGCGTAGAGAATATGTTTAGTTAAACATAAAATTTTTAGTCGAATAAAATATAATAAAATTTGATAATTTATAATATAATGAAATGTAAGTAGATGTAATATTAAAAAATTATTATTTGAGATAAATGAAACGATTTATAATATAATATAGTGAAATGTTGTTTGGATGAAAGATTTATAATGTAATATAGTATAAAGTTATTTAACATTTTATATTTCATCCTAAATTTATCATTTTACATTTTATCCTAAATCTTCTAAATCGGAAATTTTTCATTTTTTTTGTATCATATTCCATTTCATTATATTATAAATATTTCTCTTAATTAATAAAATAATATTATATTTTATTTCATTTTATTAATTAACCTTCCACTAAACATAGATTAAAGGATTTGAGGTTTAGAGTTGGAAATGAAAATGTGGATAAAAAGATATGACTGTGTTTTGATTGAGAATAAACAATTCAATAAATTTGGGTAGGCATTGTTATATTTATGAGAATTCATTAAAATTAAAATCTCACCTAATAATGCGTTGAAATCTTATAATTATGTATAAAATAGAACATTTACGTTCACATTAACATTTGTGTATCTATATAAAAGGAAATTATATAAATTGTAAGCAAATTAAATGTGGAGAACTTTTTAAAGATGTGGTCCTTAATAGAAAACTGTAGCATAGTAAGTTGTTTTTAAACTGTAGCATAGAAAGATGAGGATAAAAATATCTAATATAAAGAGGTATTTTTGTTTTTATAAGTCTTTAAAATATTTTTTCTTTGAGCCTTATATTTTATATGTAGCCTAAATATTTAATATGTAGTATTTTTCTCTCATTTAGTTGGCCTAAATATTTCTCTACATAACCTAAGTATTTTTTTGTAATAGTTTGTTGGATTTATTTATTAATCTATCTTCTTTTTTGTTTGTGTATCTGATCATCTTTTGTTTTGATTTTTTATTTTATTTTTTATTTATTATATTATATATTACTTATCTTTATATTTATTGTTATTTTCTTTTAGGTTTATTATTATTTTTAATAATTACTTACACACACACACACACACACACACACACATATATATATATGACTTTTTTTTTGGTAAAAAACGAGAATCTGGAATTAAACGAAGGTAGGATAATGATCCCACACCATAAAAGAGTCATACAAAGGAGAATGACGAGCCAGCTCATGAGCTTCGACATTACAGTGGCGACGAAGCCAA
>JANZLX010000213.1:3588992-3607415 GCA_025531955.1 Erythroxylum orinocense | reverse complement strand
TCTTGCTTGGATGGTGTAAATTGGGGATGTTTAGAAGTGGATTTGATGTTGGGATGAAGGGTGGAAAGGCTTGGAAGGGGTTATAGACTTGTTGTCCAAGTGCGTGTCCGTTAAACGGACATGACTGTCCGTTTAACGGACACTCTCGGGTGAAATTGGTCACCTTGTCCAGTGCCTGCCCGTTAAACGGACAAGAGTGTCCGTTAAACGGACACTCTCGGATGGATTTGGTGTGCGTCTTCAGCTTGTGTCCGTTAAACGGACATGGCTGTCCGTTTAACGGACAGTCTCGGATGTTTAGAACCTTCTGTCCAGCTTGTGTCCGGTAAACGGACATGGTTGCCCGTTTAACGGACAGTCTCGGGTGAATTTGGGAGTTTTTGGCCACTACGTGTCCGTTTAACGGACACACATGTCTATTTAACGGACATGCCTTGGTCAACTTTTATATGTTGACTTTTTGACCATTTTCGATTTCAAATTTCGTTTTGGGGTTTTCTAGATACCCTTTGTACCCCTCTTTGGGTTTGTTGGGACAACCCAAATCGTGGGCACCTGCTAGCGCTTTTCGTTTCCAATTTGGATAGTTGAGCTTTGGGACCGGGGTTCGACACCACGATTGGGCTTCGGGAACGGGGTCCAGCATAGTATGTCATACTCGTATCAAACTTATTAAAATTGATATTCACTTTTTTCGATAATTAGTTGCTCGTAAGGCCATTCCTATCAATCATATTACACCTTTGGATCAAATTGCTAATGTAATGACTAAAGCTTTGTCTTCTTCAATATTTCACCAACTTCGAGACAAGCTCACAATCTCATTTGATCATGAATTTGAGAGGAGTTGATAACACACCCCATCTAATTCTATCTTAACCATTTATATCAAAATTTATCTTCATTCCTTATATGTCATAAGGATAATTTGTAATTTTTTGTTATTATCTTAGTTTCATATTTATCATATGCATTTTATACATACACGTAAGAAGAATGAATTAATCAATGAAAAACAACTTTGATTTCTCAACAATCCAAAACCTCTTTGTTATAGAAAATTTTAATCACTCCATTATTTATCGAATACCTAGTGCATATATGTGTATTTATTCCAAGTTTTGGCAAGTGTCATAATTTTGCATCCCATTAATATTAGGGGCAAAATTTTAGAAAACTTTCACAAGTAAATGTTATAAATATGTGGACTAATATAATCGCAACATTAATTCCATATACATGACCATTAATTGAATTGCCTAATATATGTTTAATAACCATAATGGAATGGTTAATAATTTACCAAGAACACTAGAAGTACTTCCCGCTCAAAGCATATTGATATAAAGTATTATTTTGTTAAAAAGAAAATTGTTGAATACCTCATAACTGTTGGTTATACACCTACAACTAGCATGTTAGTAGATCCACTTACAAAAGGCTGACCTATATGTGTGTTTGCAGAACACATCTCCCGCATGAGATTGTTAGGAGCCTAGCTTGATAAGATTAATGAGAGTTTGCTATTTTATATTGAACACGTTCGTGCTTTGTACGGATTGCTTATGACTTTTATATATGAAACATGCATAATGATGTTTGCAGTCATTTCTTGTTAATGCTGACATATATATGTAGTTTGACGAAATGACAGGTACAAAAGGAGACAAATACAAAGTCTCAGTTGTTGAACTACAGGCATGTTGTTTTAATGGTTATTATGGTATTTGAACATCTCCAAGGCCAAATCATGTGTAGTATATATATCATGTCGATATAATATTGCATATGATTTATTTGACTGCTTTTGGATGATGGAGATTGGTATGATGGTTTGATTATATTGTCCAAGTGGGAGAATGTTAGAAATATGTGGACTAATATAATCACAACATTAATCCCATATACATGACCATTAATCGAATTGCCTAATGTATGTCTAATAACTATAATGGAATGATTAATAATTTACTAATTACATTTGAGGCACATGGTAGTACCCAAATAATTATATGTTGGCCCATTAAACTATAGTTCATAACATCTTTGAAATGACACAATTACTCTTTTTTTACCCTTTAGAGTAGAACATGTTATAAGATGTAACATATGGTGAGATTGTGTATCTATGGTGTGTTGTGTGTGAAAGATAAGATATTGGTTCTTCTACCATTAGCTCTCTATTGCACAAAATATTTTTTTCTTTTTATAAAAGGTAGAAATGTAAATTCATCAAAGAAGGTATGAATAGCTACATAGGGGCATACCCCAGTCAAGATTACAAAAACGACTAGTCCAAAAATGCAATAGTTTCGAAGAAAGGCCCAAAAACAAAGAGAAACACAAAACACCCAAAGGCCTAACAGTCGAGGTAACTCTAAGAAACTCCTAAAAGATAGAAGCCCACAAAATCAGGGGAGATAGGTGCATGGTTCTTACGCCACCTACCACAACACTACACCTACTTCATACAACAAAATACACTCCTATAACTAACATAAGAGCCAAAACACCATCTGGAATGAGGGGAAGAGCAAGATGTAACAATGCTTAGAAAGTAATGAGTTCAGCTGGGTAGAGTTGATACAAAATCTTATAGATGACCAACTTGATTTTAGAGATAACATTCAGGCTTGAATAAGACGCACCCTCAATCTGGACATCATTGCGAACTCGTCAAAGAGTGTAAACTGTATAAAGAAGTGCCAGGCGGATGGCTTTGCATCTCAGGAGAGCAACCTTTACTTCTAATCGGATCCATTTAATAGCCCGTAATAAAGATCCCATTTCACGTTGAATACCCAGCCAATGTTGAATTTTTTGCCACACCATTCTAGTAAAATTACAAGTGAAGAATAGGTGACTGATAGATTCAGCTTCAGAGCCACACAAAACACACAGAGGATTCAAATCAAGAAAGGAGATGTTGTCTTTGGTAGAAAAGAGGTTCTGCAAGCTCAACCAAGTTATAAGGGAAAATTTAGGTGGTATGTAAGCTTTCCAAATGAAGGACATCCGTGACCTCTTGGTATGCTTAGTCCTTAGGAGGTCGTAGAGTTTGTAGGACGAGAAGCCACCATTGATACATAATTTTGGTAGTTCATTTTCCACAACACCACGTCCCCCAAGTTTTATTATCAATGCGTCGTAGATCACTGTTAGTTTTTTCAATAAGGGGAAGTCGCGATGATGGGACACCCAATCCCAAATAGATATTGCACAAAATATTCTTATTGTTTTGATAGATTGTAGTAAAAGATGGAGAGAATCCACCGAAGACTCTATACCAAACATTGGAGGTATGTCTTTCTTATTATGTTGTTATGCTTTAAACAAAATGAGATCTTAGTTTAGTGATGTTGATGAATGCATCGTGAATATAACAGTAAAGTTATTTAAATGAGAATTTATAAAAAAATTAGATAATTTTTACCAGTAAAGTATTCAAATATGAATTTATCATTTTGTTAAAGCCAAAACTAGGGGAAATCAAAATGAAGACTTTGCTTAAGAGAATAAAATTTCCCGATAAATAAACTCTACGAAGGCAACACTTAAATAATTATACCCTAGGTATAATGATATTTTTGACACGTTTGTATACTTGTCAAGACTCCTAAATGGGACTTGACATGTTTGATAAAATGATGTGTGTGTTATTTTCTTTTTCTAACCCTTGAATTCCTTATGGGCTTTTGGTCTCACCTTATTTTACTGTTCTAATATTGAGAATATGTCACCGAAAGCGAACGTGAACCTCAACTTTGGTCATCCCTCCGTAACTGTCAACTTACATTAATTTTCCCGGAACTTAAGGGGAAAGAGACCCTAGCGCCTGACCCAGTTTTTTTGCCCATAACATACTCTTTAGTCTTTACTACGACCAGTCCCTTCATTTCAAAGGTCAACATGTTTTTCAATGGAGGAGACATTTTTTTCTTTTATGGGACTTCACCTAATTCCATGTCCTATGATCATGGGTTGCTGTCCAAATTATGAAGCGGCTGCTCGTCAACTTAGTGGCACCAATTATATATGTTCCTGTATCAAAAGGGCAAAGATCCACAGAACCCCGATACTGACTTTGATTCTTTGAAAATCATTGATTGATAAGCCATGATTATCGTGATCATGTCCATGTGAGTTTAGACATGTATACAGTTGCAACCATGTTCAATCACCACCTCCGCCACTAATATCACCATGCCTGGAACCAGTAACAAACCGCATGTCCATCACGTGTAGGGACCCTTTACGATAAAAGGATTATTGGATGAGACACAAAATAACACATAACTCAATTAAAAAGTTAAAGATTTGAATTAAGATAATAAAATTGGTTGAGTCGGTTGTGCTAGGCTCAGGTTCGTCTCCAAACGACCACGGCCCATCCAACCTATCAGGTGTTAGACCCCATGCAAACACAATGATCTATGTAAAGACCTAAACCTAATGGTAATCCCAGGTATATAAGGTACTATTCTACCGTAATACAGGTACGAGATCACAACCCTAACCTCTTCTCTATTCTCAGCAACCGAAACTTTCTCAAAATACTAACTTAAGCGTCGAAGGAGCCTACCGGGAATTAACCCCCCGACGAGCTATTATTTGTTTTACAGGTATTCAACAGCTAAAGCCATATAGAATTATAGATCCAAACAATGATGTTCAGCCTCAACAAAATTCGACTGAACCAAAAAAAATTGTAATTCATATCAAATTGCATATTGGGATTTACAAATATTATTTATACCTTAATTATTACTTACTTTATTTATTAAATAATTCATTTACAATTTATTGAATATATAAAGTTTTTTACGGATATAAAAACAAGGAGATAAATTACACGATATGAAGGGATCGTCATGTCCTGCTCCTGTATGTGTCGTAAATTGGTTGGCACAGTAAGGGACCCTGTTGCCTTAACTTTGTGCCACAGCAGACCATCTGGAACAGATTTGCCCCTAACCGCCATCAATTCACCTAGTCAATTCTAGGGTAGACATTACCACACGCGAAGAACCTTGTGCCTATGCCTCATCATGTGGGTCCGCTTATGGTTGGAATATATAAGGGTTTCTGTCCTGAGTAAGTCGCTGTTTAGTGGGGATGGTTGGATTTCACATTTCACTAGTTCCAAACGCAACCAATGATGCTTTTGCTTTGTAATGTGAAAGCTTCACCCAACAAGATTAAGGAACACCTTATCACCTATTTTTTTAGTTTATTAGCTAAAAATTAACTTTTTAATCATGTTAAAAAGTTATTAATGCGTAAGTGACTTAGTTGCTTACCTAATAATAATATTACCTTTTTACTTTACTCTTTGCTTTTACTCTATATATTTTTAAAGTTGGTTTTTTCGGATCATATAATTATGTCGTGAAATTTAAATGAATATAATAAAGAGGTTAATTAAACTTTTTAATCTTTATTTAATTTTATAATATTAGTTTACATTTAAAAATATCATAATATTAAGTTTTTAAACATAAAGTATCACACATATATCATACTATAATTATAGATATTTTTAATTTGTTAAATAATAAATTCATACATATTATATAAAAACTAATATGATGTAGCTCTTTGCATTATTTATATTAATAGAGAATTTAATGTTAGATTATTATTATTATTATGTTTTTAAAACTTAATTTTTGTAAAATTAAATTATTAAATCTAAATTGTTATAAAAATATTCAACAAAATGCTAAAAATATAATAATCATGTATTTATATTTTTTTTAAAGTATACCCTTATAAATTATTTAATATACCAATAATTAATATTAAATAATTAATTTTATCGATCACCTTTAATAAATATATGATATTATCAACTAATTACTCATAAAGCTAACGATCAATGCAATATACTGCTAAATCTTAAGAAAAAAAGCGAGTCCAGGTGGGACAGACAAGCTATAATGGAGCTTTTCGCTTTACTGCTTAGTCGGTGTAGTTTGGTTTCTCACTCTAGACCTTGTGAAAAAATCAAACCGATTCATCATTATTCGCATCTGCTGTGCACCCTTCCTGTCCAAGTCCAAATGATTCTCCAACTTCTTTTTCCCATAAATTTAACCCTTTTTCAAGATAGGAATACTTTATTCACTTATTTACTTTACATCAATATGGGTCCCTTTGGAAGAATAATGTTAACTCAATTACATTTTTTCTCAAAGAATAGTGTAATAAAATTTTGATCTAATTTCAAAGTTAAATTCTTAAATTAGAAGATTTTTTTAAAACAAACAATAATTAAAAAGCTCAACCAAATCAGCCAATTCAACTATAAAAATATTGAAACGTATAATTTTTCAATTCAATTTTTAACTTTTTGATATAATATGATCTTGTTAAAAAATGGTGGTTTATAACAGACGGCAGGAACAACTCATTGGATGGCGCCCGCCTCCTTCAGGATGGATCAAGCTCAATACTGATGGTACCAGCAAGAGTTCCTTGTAATTGGCCACTACCGGTGGGCTTCTTCAGGACAGTGACGGCCAATGACTCGGCAGATTTGCTCAAAAGCTAGGATAGTGCTCAACCCTGACAGCAGAGCTTTGGGGAGTCTATACGGGGCTCACTTTTGCATGGACCCAGGGTTTTCGCCGCTTGGAGCTGGAGATAGATTCTAAAACGGTTTTTGATATCCTCTCTTCCTCTGAACGCCGCTCCAAGACTCTCAATCTCATTGTTCAAAGCATTCATCTACTTCTTGCTCGGAACTGGACTATTGTTATCAACATGTTTATTGAGAGAGCAACAGGTGCGCCGATTGACTAGCTAATTATGCGGGGCAGCTGTCCGACGGAGTTACTTATTTTGCTACCACACCTATCGGGTGCCACATAATCCTAATAAAGGATTTATCGGGGATCTGTTTTCCTCGGTTTGTTCCTTAGTTTGTACTAGTTGTTTCCCTTTCATAAAAAAAGGTGGTTTATTAATTATAAATTCTTATAAATCAAAATAAAACTATTAATTTTTATTTAATTTCTTGATTAAATTTCAAATTGTTTGATACGTAAAAATAATATCTTTCAATCATATTTTAAATTATTTAAGTTTATTCAATTTTTAGTCTTTTTTTGATAGTCTAATATCGATTGAACCATTTAAACCTTAAGCATTTTATTTTATCAGTTTAACTTCCGGTCTAATTTTTTAAAACGTTGAAAAAAACAACTTTTATACACAACAGCCTTGAAATGTAAACGTATTATAACATTCCATATTCGGATCAAATTTAGTTTGTTGATCCCTAATAAACGCAATTGTTCTTGTTGGAATATTGACAATAAGTGGTAATTAATTGAACCCTTTTTCTGATAATTTGCATAACGATAATATTCTACTTGCACTTTGTAAAAGAGGTGCAAGGCATACTTCCGTAGCTTTGCTTCTAGAGATTGAGATATTCCTACCAAAAGGGTTATACGTTTATCCCTCGCTTTCTAGTGCCCCCTCCCATACAAATATAAAAAAGGGTCCTCCCCGCACGTGCCTTGTACTAATTTGTACATTTGCATACGTGTGATATTTAAAGTACGGCTTTCAATTGGTTGGTTACTTTTGAAATCGGACCACCAAAGTGTTCACTTTCCTAGAATTCAATTATTGGGTACGTGGATTTGGGCAAACAAAATACGTAAAAGATCATTATAAAAAAGAAAGTGTGTCATGGACATATTCCGGACACAACGAATTCGTCAATCACGACTTGTTCAGATGGAAAAAGATTGCTCTAGATGGGTATCTTTCTTTCTTTATTTTTATAAATATTTTTCACTTAAATTAACATTTACTTTATATATTTTCTGGGGTTTGAAAAAGTGATTAATTAATAAAAATACCAAGAAAATTAAAAGTCATACTTGGGGAATGGAAACGTGGAAAAGAGGACAGATGCTAAGGGCCGCAACAACTTCACTAATTGGAACATTAACCTTAAAAATAGATATTCGTAAGGGAACATGAGCGGCTGACTCTAACAGGTGACATAACATGACAATGACCCAAAAACATGGGTACCATAAAAATAATATTTTAAAAAATCAGACAATAAGATAAGATAGGAAAAAGAAAAGAAACTAAGGTATGTCATATGTGTGAAACGAAGAAAAAAAAGAGAGAGTATGATACGAATTAGTATAATAAGTAAAGTGTATAAGAAAGAAAACAAAACATCATAATTAAGGTGAAAGCTTATCCTAAATTCTCTGCTCCATCATTGCCAACTTCTACGCTCCATAATCATCAACCCCCCACGGAATCAAATGCCCCATCATCCCAAATCATTGGTGGGCCCTTTGTGTCTCACACGTAACTCTCCTGTCAACGACACGTGCTCAGCCCCTTAAATAAAAGACTAAAAATATATTTTTTTACATTTATTTTAATTAGTTTTTAAATTTTATCTAATTTTTTAATATATGAAATAATTAATTTTGACCCATTAAAATAACTAAGAAAATAAAATTAATATTGAGAAAGAGATTGGGGTGGGGTGGGGATGACATGAGAGGCACCACTTGTGTTTTATCTGGTTACATACATTATGTCACCTTTTTGTTGTATGGATGAGATTTGAATAATCAAAAGGGAAATATTAGTTTAATGATATGCGCAATTATTCGCAGACATCCCATCATATAGTTTGAAGGAGTTGGGGGAGATGGCATTGGCAATGGCATGTAAATGGTCAGGACTCAGGACCATATTGTCTGTCACATATTTTAATACACCATTCAATGTATTGATTAATGGACTGTGTCAAAGTCAAATGTCTATCTACCTGGAGTCTAAATTCGAAAACAGTGGCTCTGTCTTTTGCTTTTTGGTATACTGACAAAATAGGGGTTTGGATAATACTACCCTTTATTTTAGTATCAGTTGTCGTGATTAAGTTATTGGCGCACATTAGAAGTGAACTGACCAATCAAATTAATTAAAATCGGCTTATCTTATCTCTTACCAGTTTTATAGATCTTGTCTTTGTTTCGAGCTAAAAGTGATACTGACACATATGTAAAATAGTGTAGATTGGTTCGGTATTGGGGTTTGGTCCAAGTCCCTACCGATTAAAATTCACGCTTGCTTGTATAATACATGTGTGTTTTGGTAACATGAACGCATGATTTGAGTTATTGACTTGCTCTTCCAAAGGCTAATGGCATATGCTTGGGGGCAAAGGAACTGAAGATTTTAAAAATATTTTTTTAATTTTAAAAACTAAATAAAAATAATTTTTATTAAATGTTTATCAACTTGAATTATTAGTGTGGACTTCATAGAATTTATATAATTATTATAAATCAATTTATTAATATTTTATTAAAATAGTTTGATATGTTTTTGTAAAAAAAAATATTTTTGGATTTAATAAAATAAAACTCTTAGGTCAAATGATTCTTCAGATTTTCTAACATATACAAGATTTGTGTGCATGTAACAAAATTTATATTACTCCAATTCGATTTTAATAATAGTTGTATTAAAATAAATTTAGTAAAAATGAACCTAAAATTTTTAATATTACATCTTTTTTTTAAATAATTAAAAAACATTTTAAAAATAAGTAAAAATTATAAGAAATATTTGCATATACTCTCTAGTTTTTCTGGTACATAAAAGTAAGGATAAAAAGAATAGGCCTGCATGCCCTTTTCTTGATTCATCATGCCGCACGCTTGCCCACTAATAAATAAACTCCATAGATCCCTGCAAGTATACACACGTAATGGCTGCTTTAGCCACCATAATTCTAGTTCTAAATTTGTATAATGATGTTGAAAGAGATATGATCAACAACCCAGTTTTCAAACTTGTAGAGTTAATATATAGATAGCCTCCGAAACATGAAAATGGAGAAGGGTTATTTTATGATGAAAATTTACAGCCGTCAGGTTTGGGATATCTTTAATCGGTGGACTCTTATGGATGAAAACTGGTTTTTGTTGTTGTTATATATAATTTATGTTTCTAATTATTATGGGGTCATCGACTTGTTGGTGACCTAACTTCTATTCAGCTTAGCCGACAAAGCATTATTGAAAGTGCTTGTACATGGCAAGTAGGTCCCGAAAACACTCCTCAGCGACTTTATAGTTCAGCAAAGATCCTGATTCTTGTTGATGAATCATATTCTGGCACCATAATAAGCTCTTTGAAAGTTGGGACTCATCAGTTTTGTTTTTCTTGCTGTCTTTTACCAACTTTGGTCCTCCTTTTGTTAAAATTTTTGTTTCTTACAATTATAACAAACAAGAAAATTAAAAATCTTGTTGAGTTATAGTATAATTCTTCAAAAAGGCCCAAAAAGATGGTCGAATTAGTAGAATGAGAAGGTATAAAGTCAAAAGGTTCTGTGTTTGATTATGCCCCTTACTTATGTTTTCTCAATTGAGTCTATCATACAGAACTTGTCTAGTGCAAAATACCTGATTAGTGTGATTTGTAGACTATTACATCAATCCTGAAATTTGTAGTAACTACGAGTTCCTCTATATTTAAAAAAAACTTAAAAAGATAACAGAAAAAATTATTTCTTCGGCACAGCTTGATTTTAGAGGTAAACTAGGTTAATTACACAAACCAACTTGAAGAGCATATTTGATAGAATCCAATAAATAGTAGAAGTGAACATCTCTTTCAACTTAAGCACACCTCAAATTCATAATAAGGGAAATAAAAACCCACCCACCTCCTCCACTAATTATATTTGGAGACATGTTTCGTTAAGGAATGAGACATGGTACCCCATCTCCATCTATATATATACATACACATATATAGTGTGTGTGTAGTTTAACAAAGCATGGTTATATAGATTGTGGGAAACAGATCATGTGGTCTGTTTTTAAGAAGGCACTTAAAACATAACTAGTCATATCCAATATGAACCAATTGATATGTGCACTAGGCATTCCATTTCCCCTTCTTTTTCATAAAATAAAACAAACCCTTTATCAGTCATTAGTTCGAAAGCAATCTTTGAATGATCATACACCAAACACACGAGGTATTGTTAGGAAACAATGGTAAAGAACCAAAAAGAAAAAGGAAACATTGAACTTCTAGAGGGTACAATTACAATCATATGCTCTTCAAAAATATTAAACAAGAGTAAAAAAAATCAAAAAATATTTATTTTAAAATGATTGCATGATATTAAAATATTTAAAGACCATATTTAAATTTAATTATTATTTAGGCAATATTTTATGTTAAAATAATAATAATAATAAATTATTTTAAATATTTATAATAGCATAAGCTATTTGTAGATAATTTAAAATGATAAAGTTTGTAAAGAATAAAAAAAATTATAAAAAGGCCATTGAACAAAAATAAGAAAAGCGAAGAAGTTGGCCAATAATTGAAACATTAAAAGCAAAACAATGTACACCGAAAAGCATGATAAAAAGGTAAGTGGGAAAAATAGTTAATCTTGGTACGTTAATGAATGGCGAAGGGTTAAGCGAATCATTCTCTTGATGTGTCTCCCACTTCCATGCGAACTGTATAGTATTCCTGGGAACAGAGCGATGGAGAGAGACGCCATTAATGTAGTTTCGACCTTTCCCTCTTTTTGCTCTTTGTTAGTTACGATGATGAAGAAGAGGATAATATATTAGTGGGGTTCAAATGGTCAACCTTTGGATCTATTGAGATGATAGAGAGAGAGAGACAGAGTCTTTACTTCAATCTTCATTAAGTCTCACGCCCTCAAAGATTCGTTTCTCTAACTCAAAAACTCTCTTTTTTCTTTTGTTTTGTTTCATTTTCATTCCTTTGATTAATAATTACATCCACCCACCCAGCCACCCACCGTCTCTTCTCAACATAAAAAGTCTCACTCTCCTAAGTCTCTCATTCCCATTTCCTTTCTCTTCTTATACAACAAACTATCTCAACCATTTTCGTTATCCACCTCTCTCTCTCTCTCTCTCTCCCTTCCTCTATCTATTTCTCTGGAGTTTGTCATGGGTTGTCTCGACGAAGGTTACTGCAACACCGGTCTTGTTCTTGGGTTAGGCTTGGAAAACCCATCGAAACCTGATAAAGGGCCAAAGATTAATCCTTTTCTCAAGTTTGACCAGACAGGTATTCCGAACTCTGATCAGCCTTCGCTTAGTTTGGGTCTTCCTGGAGATGTTTATCATCGTAATCACGTTGGGGCCAAGAAGACAGAGGTTAAAAAGGTGTATGAGGAGCCTGTTGGTGTTGATTTGTGTCGTCAGGCTTCTCCTCACAGTGCTGTTTCTTCTTTCTCTAGTGGTCGGGTTAAGCGAGAAAGAGACATCAGCAGTGAAGATATGGATGCCGAGAGAGTTTCCTCCAGGGTTAGTGACGAAGATGAAGATGGCTCTAATGCAAGGAAGAAACTTCGGCTCACCAAAGAACAATCTGCCCTTTTGGAGGAAAGTTTCAAGCAACATAGCACTCTCAACCCTGTGAGTTGTTAATCGCCATTGAATTTGTTGCATTCATGATTTTGTTTCTGGGAAAACAATTCATTCTTACTTGGTTCTCTCGATTTAACAGAAGCAAAAGCAAGCTTTGGCAAGGCAGTTAAATCTACGGACAAGACAGGTTGAAGTATGGTTCCAGAATAGGAGAGCAAGGTAATCAAAATTAACTTTTGTCCTTATAAAATCTGTCCAAATGATTTGCAAGAGGCCCACGTTAAAGCTTCCTATCACAATTCACACACACAAAAGAAACCGTACTAAAACAAAAAGTACATAGTACTCGTATGGTAACAAAGCAAAAGCTAACTATCTTCACCTTGAAGATGGGAAATAGGGTACTAATGAAAGTTTTATATGATAATTCTGCAGAACAAAGCTGAAGCAGACAGAAGTGGACTGTGAGTTCCTGAAGAAGTGTTGTGAAACATTGACAGATGAGAATAGGAGGCTTCAGAAGGAGCTACAAGAGCTTAAAGCACTGAAACTGTCACATCCCTTTTACATGCACATGCCAGCGGCTACTCTTACCATGTGCCCATCTTGTGAAAGAATCGGAGGTGTCGGTGATGGTGCCTCCAAGGCCACTCCGTTCTCAATGGCTCCAAAGTCTCAGTTCTATAATCCCTTCACTAATCCCTCTGCTGCTTGTTAATCTTAAGGCGTCAGGGAAAAAAATTATAGGAGAAAGAAGAAAGGAAAAATAGAGTTATAGATCTCACAGTCCCCTCTATTTTTTTGTTAAGGACTTGTTAGTGAAAGGTTAGTGTAATTAATTATTTTGCAGAAACAATAGTACTTACTGATGAATATTTTCCTTTTTTTTTGGTTTTCCCCTCTTTATTTCTCATTGTATATTCACTCAAATATATATGAAGGGATCCATGACTGTTATTTATTTGTTTTTGACTTCTTTTGGATTAATTCCTTTCATACACATACAGAGTAAGACTATTGAATGACATATTATTAAATTAAACCAACAATCCAAAGCTCCATTATTATGAATCTAGCTTAATTCATTATAGAGTGTATTTTTTCATAATGGTAATTTTTAGAATTAAAAAAGATATCTTTTCCTTGAGTTTAAAGACTCTAACTTCTGCATTCTGAAAAGATGGTTGCATCGAAGTCATTCCAAATTGACATCTCAAAGTTGAGTCCAATCCGAAATTTGTGTCACACATCCAAACGACACCCCGAGTCACGCTTTTTAGCGCACACACCTCCTGGTTTTTGGTGGTTTGTTGGTGTCTTTGTTGTGTCTATAACTAAAGAGGAAAACAGTGTATATTATAATGAGAAGATAATGATAAATCAACCCTAGATGATTAAGTAAAGCTTATGCGTGAGATAGAGAGATGTGGGTGGGTAGCTCACGTGTACTTGTCCCTAACATAGTTTAGGACTTATGTTTTGTCTGAAAGAAAACGGTGATTGAATGGCGTGTAGACGAAGAAAAGTGAAAAGCCAGAAGTGGAAATTATATTTTATAAAAAAAATATTTATACATAATCCACAAAAATGTTGTTTTAGGTAAATTTACATAAATCATGTGATAGTTTTATAATAAAATAAAAATAAAAACAGGTAAAATCATAATCATAGGATAAGTGTAATGGAAAATTTGATTAGAATATAATGAAACTTGAAAAGGTGTCAAAAGGGCACCTCTCGTGAGGTGACGACTCTTTAGAGAGTACGTGTGGGTCAGGTGCCACGTGATGTCCCAATGGCCTTTCCTTATACTATTCTGCAATCTTCATCATAGAATTTTTTGCTAATGATGTTGAATGTCAGTTGAACTGACGTTCCATATCAGTTCTTGCTTATACACAGATATTACAAGTTGCAAACTAATCTAGAGATGATATAGTATACTTAGATTTATTAAGAATAATAATTACAGTTTTAATAGTCTAACAAATTGGTTAATGGACCGTCTAGATTGGTAATCAGTGGAAGACGTCATGACCACGCTATCAGGATTGGTGTGGAAATTGGTTGCAGAAATTATGAGGCAGGATCTGCGAAGAATCCACATTTCCATGTTTTGACGCCCTGAAATTATGGCCTGGACCAATAAATGATGAGCCTGACTTTCTTATTTTTGTTCCTGAAAGAGTGCCACTTTCCAGGAAACTCACTCTCTCACCATCACCACTTTCTCGGCCACATGAATTTGCTTTCCTTTTTTTCTTTTCACCGTCACAATCGTCATCATTGAACTCCATCTGTTTCTTCTCTCTCTTTCCCACTCTTTTTTTATTATATCTACACAGATATGATCAGGTTAAATAGGATGGAGTTGAAATACTGAACAAACAAACATGATACTTCAACCTCTTTTTTTGTTTGTTCTCTTTTCCTACATCCGACTCTTCAAAGCTCCGTCCTTTGAACTTCAACATATCATTATTATTGCGTTGAAAGTATCCCTGAATTTAATTATTGATCTTGTTGCTAATCAACCATCCATTAGTGAGAACAAGACCCGACAAGTTTTGAAATCATTAGATTTTGGCGTTTGGATTGACGGAAAATCAAGTGGAGTAATAAATCAGTGACAAGGAAAGGCAAAAAGAGGCGATGGGGAGCAACAAAGTCAACTAAATTGATCTTCACCATTCAAGCGTAAAAGGAATTAAAAAAAAAGTAGAAGGCATTAGGTAATACTGTCAAAATAAGCTGTGGAAATTGTACAGTCAAATAGTTTACTTTACTTGGAAATGACGGATTGACAATTTTTTCATCAATTTATCAATTAAAATAGAGACGGCGGGGGAGGATTGATCATGTTTAATGTATAAAAATTAATGAAAATCAGGAATTAGGAAAACAAGTGAGTTTCTAAGAATTTGCATAAATCCTCTCTATTTTGGCAAGCCAGGCAAGCATGGCAGGACCCGTTCCTACGAATAACAAAATTGAGACTACTTTTAACTTTTATAAATAATAAATGAAATAAAATATAGTTCACTCTTGATTCTTGTAAAGAATAAAATAAGGTAAAATATGACTCTCTTTTAACCTTTGTAAAAAATATAATGAGATAAAAAAAAGTTCATTATTAACGTCAGAATCATTTTTAATATTTTATAGGCCTTGGTAAAGTAAAAAGGACTGTTTATTTTTACCTATTTTTAGGCTTTCACAAAGAATAAAGATAAACAAAATATAGGTTTTTTTTTTTTGTTCTTTATAAAGTCAGCCCTATCTTGTTTCATTTTATTTTTTATAAGAATACAAATTTGTCCTATTTTATCATTTACGAGGATAGTTCCTGGACAAGTGCCTGCCCTGCTCTTGCCCAAGATCAGCCCTGCTTGACTTTCGAAAAGTTTTTCTTTTTTTACTTTGCCCAAAGTATATAAAAAGTTAAGAGCAGCATAGCATTTTGGGATTAAAAAAAAAATAGGAAATTCCTATCACTATTTCATGATGCTAAATTTAAGAAACTATACTAGCTACACCTAATCAATGTAGTTAGGTATAAAACCAACCCTAAAATGCGACACCTAATACCTTAGTGTCAAATTAGAACACAAAACCTTCTCCTTCAATTGGATATTGGGTTTTCTTTTGTTGTCGTGTTTCTAAGTATGGTTTACATGTTGTTCTCTAGTGACTAGTATATTTGTGGGAAAAGAACATGGCGTGGTGTGTAGGTGTTTCAATCTCTTTTGCAAAGAAGGGAAAAAGATTACAAAGCTCTCTTCACTATCGATCTGGTTTATGTGTGTAAGCACGTAATTATACTAAAATATCCAAAGACGTGTGTCTTGTGTTGGCTAAATTGTCGGTGTGTCGAGTTATGTGCTTTAACTAGACAAAAAAATGTTATGGATCATAATTTTCGGGGAATATTTATTTAATCTTGTAATTTGATCCACGCAAGTTTTTGATAGTTACTACATTTAATTTATTATACATGTCAAAAAGTGCATGTGTACAAGTTACGCAACAAAGGCCATTAAATGGGGACGTGATCTTCTATACCCTTATTTTGTACTTACTCTATGCTTATTACATCTGAACTATTTATTTTAGTGGGTCTCACATAAATAGATGGTTCAAATACAATCGGCACAAATTAAGTATAGAATAAGTGGTACAGATAATTTGAGGGCTATTGAATGACATAAGAATCAATAGTAAAAAACTAAATATTTTTATTTAATGATAATAACTAATAAAATTTTCGGATTAATAGTTATATAACTATTATACTAGGGCTTCTTTATTGTGTTAACCAACCAAGTAAATGCAACGAGAACCTCTCCTCCTTTCAAAACCCGAGGTTACCCTAATCACCAAGTAATCCATTCCTACTCCATCTAATCACTTCACTTTTGGAGTTAATTATGGGTTTCAGATCAATAATCATAGCAATTCAACTAGATGGTCTTGTTCTTTTTCCTTATCCATAAATTGAGAGTCCTCAAATATAAAATAATTAGCTTTAAGGAGAAGGAAAAAGAACACACCAACGATCGAAATGATAAGACTCCTTTCCCTCGATAAAAGGCATATGATATGGAAGCTAGAGGACAAAAAACGTACGTATACATGCAACCATAAACCGCCTATCATCTGGTTAGTAGCTAGCTAGGTAAGCATAGGAATAGACTAGACATAACCATATCTCTGAATAGGTGAAGCCGACCTTAATAGAGTGGGAACAACAATAATGGTTCAGAGATGACCCAGGTGCTGGACTCCTAATTCGTAAATGGGCATCAAAAGTCAAGAACTGTGACGAATTTAGGTCCATCTTTTACGTCAACCGTTGCATGCCCCTTTCTACAGAAAAAAGATATGAGATACATACAAAGATGGAGTAATAAAACACGAGATACCTCCAGCATGTGATCTTGTTGCCTTGGTTCAAGACATAACTAGACTTGTCTTCAAAGACCCATCTATTCAAGGGTATTAATAATTGCATTGCCCGTCGGCAATCACAGTCTTCATTTAACAAAGTATATATAGCGTTGTTAAGAAATAAATACAGTTGTTTATGTACACGGATGAGCGTATTAAGAATGGGATTATACATGATATGTTTAATTCGTCTCATATAGAGTATGGTAGATGAAATTGATATTAAATCATATACAACAAGAAAGTTGATCGTTACACTAGAAGGGTGGTGTCCGGTAAGGGTTACAAAAACCAGATGTAATGTTTGGTTTCATGACCAAGAAAACAGGAACAAACTAAGGATAATGTTGTGAGTTAATGATGATATTGAAAGAAACAGGACAAATTAAAGTAAGGAATATGATGTGACTTAACAGGAAAACTTCAATAGGAATAGGGATACAATGGATTGATTGTGGTTTCTACGAAATAATTGATTTGGAGATTTACTTAAATTTATGTAAAAAAGTCAATAAGAAAAAAGGTAAACGAAATTTACAAACAATGGCTCCTAAACTAATGTGATGGCATCTACTATTGGACTGGAGGTCCATAGGTTCGCAATTCATCTTTTCCATCTAAAGACATGGACAATAGATCAGTGAGATGATGACCCAACAAACTGGACCCCAAGCTCACATCATCTTAAGCCTCCAATACTATAGGCATGAATTAGCCCAAAAACATAGCATGTGAAGTTTAATTTCTTCTGCTCCTCTTTATTCTCTTGTCTTTGATGAGGACGTATGTCTATAGGTTTCCTTCATTTGAATCGAAGCTCTCCCTACGAAGGCATCTTTAGAACTTTGATTCTCTTGTTTAAAATGTATCTCGACTTCTCCTTTCCAATTTCTCATGTTTGAACATTTATAAGGAGACTTGACCATTATTTTATATTTCAAATTGGTTCATGGGCTACAAAAAGGTCAAGCAAGGCTTCAGATCGTCTGTCCCACTTAGCCTGTACCAACCCTGTGCCACAATTAAACGTCGTCGTTTTCGCTGTCAA
>JANZLX010000213.1:3570710-3581887 GCA_025531955.1 Erythroxylum orinocense | reverse complement strand
TTTTTTTCTCACTGTTGTAGACGACTTTACTAGGTGCACTTGGATTTTTCTCATGACTCAAAAATCACAAACATCACATCTCCTAGAGTCATTTATAACATTTGCTCAAAATCAATTCCACGCGACGATCAAAGCCGTACGCGTTGACAATGGGTTGGAATTCCTTTCTATGCAAGATTTCTTTCATAAAAATGGTATTGAACTTCAACGTACTTGCGTATACACACCCCAACAAAATGGGGTGGTCGAACGCAAACACCGGCATATCCTAAACACTGCACGTGCACTTCTATTTCAGTCACATATGCCACTTGAATTTTGGGGAGAATGCACATTAACGGCGGTCCACATTATCAACCGCCTTCCATCCCCACTTCTCAAAAATAAATCTCCTTTTGAATTGCTCTATCATCGACCCCCTTCTCTTTCACATCTTAGAGTCTTCGGTTGCCTCAGTTACGCCACCGTTGTCCATCCCAAACATAAGTTTGACTCCCGAGCTCGCCGATGTGTCTTCGTCGGGTATCCGATCAATCACAAAGGGTACAAACTTTTTGACTTAGAGTCACACAGCTTTATCATCAGTCGTGATGTTATTTTTCACGAAACCATCTTTCCCTTCCAACAGCAAACCCAGCCGTCATCTCCACCTTCCGTCTTACCCAACCTAGCTCTCGAACTACCTTCATCCTACCCACCTGTCCCGAACATTGTATCACATAATCCAGCTACTGAACATTCACATAATCCACAACCAACTAGTTCCCTAGAACCTGCTGTTGAACCCGACATTAATCCTTCACCTACACCTGCTCCAGCTCCTCCCACACGTCGTTCCGAACGCAGCAAACAAATCCCGGCATGGCATAAAGACTACGTGGTCGGATCTCAGGCCAATGCGTCCACCTCAAGCACCAGGTATCCCCTCCAGAATTTCCTTTCCTACTCACGCTTTTCAGCTGCACAGAACACCTTTTTTGCTAATGTTTCAGGCACCAAAGAACCCACAACATATGCTCAAGCTATCCTTGATCCAAACTGGCAGCAGGCTATGCAAACAGAGTTAAAAGCTTTGCAGCAGAACAATACTTGGACGGTGGTGCCTCTTCCCGCTGGTCAAAAACCCATCGGTTGCAAATGGGTCTTCAAAATTAAATACCGATCTGATGGGAGTATTGAACGGTATAAAGCCCGTCTAGTAGCCAAAGGTTACACTCAAGTCGAAGGGATTGATTATTGTGAGACATTCTCGCCTACTGCCAAGCTTACCACACTTCGTTGTTTAATCACTATTGCTGCAGCTCGGAATTGGTTTCTCCATCAGCTAGATGTACAGAATGCCTTCTTGCACGGTAGTTTACATGAAGAAGTTTATATGGATTTGCCACCAGGACTTCGTCGACAGGGGGAGACTAGTGTATGTCGACTCAATAAATCCCTTTACGGACTAAAGCAGGCTTCCAGAAATTGGTTTTCAACATTTTCAGATATCATTCAAAAGGCTGGATACCAACAATCCAAAGCTGATTACTCTTTATTCACCAAACAACGAGGTTCTTCGTTCACTGCATTACTTATTTACGTAGATGACATTCTATTAACTGGAAATGATCTACAGGAAATGAATCGTCTTAAAGCGTGTTTGCTCAAGTGTTTTCGCATCAAAGACCTCGGAGATTTGAGGTACTTTCTCGGCATTGAATTCTCAAGATCAAAAGAGGGGATATACATGACTCAAAGGAAGTATGCATTGGACATTCTTCAAGATATGGGACTTACGGGTGCACGGCCAGATAATTTTCCAATGGAACAAAATTTAAAGTTGTCAAGTGATGATGGTGAATTACTCAAGGAGCCTACTAAGTATAGACGCCTTGTTGGTAAATTAATATATCTCACTGTGACAAGACCCGACATTGTCTATTCTATTCGGACCTTGAGTCAATATATGCAGGAACCTCGCAAACCTCATTGGGACGCTGCATTGCGCGTCCTACGATATGTCAAGGGGACACCGGGGCAAGGATTGTTTTTTTCATCAAAGAACGATCTCACTTTGAAGGCATTTTGCGATTCTGACTGGGGTGGATGTCGTACTACACGGAGGTCTGTTACTGGATATTGTGTATTCCTTGGCACGTCACTCATCTCATGGAAGTCGAAGAAACAAACTAACGTTTCAAGGTCTTCCGCGGAGGCAGAATACAGGTCGATGGCAAACGCCTGTTTAGAACTTGTTTGGTTACGATACATATTGCGGGATTTGAAGGTCTCTTGTGATGTTTCTATACCATTATTCTGCGATAATCAAGCTGCCCTTCACATTGCCGCCAATCCTGTGTTTCACGAACGCACGAAACACATCGAAATAGATTGCCACATTGTGCGAGAAAAATTGCAATCTGGTATGATTAGCCCTTCATACGTGCCAACTCGACATCAATTGGCTGACATATTTACAAAGGCACTAGGGAAGGATCAATTTTTAACATTGCGACACAAGTTGGGAGTTTGCAACATACACTCACCAACTTGAGGGGGAGTATTAAGGAATGTATATTTACCATTAATGTAAAGATTAGGATGACTTGTATAGATGAAGATAAGATCCCGTAATGTGTGGATCACTAGTTTAGTGCCTTGAGTTATGGAGATTTTCTCTCCTTCTTTGTTGCACTTCTCTGTATATATGGTCGTGTATGTATCAAGAATAAACATAGCCTTCACATTTTCTGATCATCTATTTCCAGCTTTACATCTCCTTGACATTTTATATGATCCAATGCTTGGTCACTCTTTTTCTGTGAATTAACCATACTTTACCTGGTCACTGAATCGATGCATCTATCCAAGCTCATAGAAAGAAAAGACTCAAAACTCTTATTCTCGCATAAGTACCTTGAGGTGTTAGCCGGGTTTAGAGATAAATTCCAAGCCTTAAGACAAAGTCTTCATTTGTAAATTTTTTACATTTCTCCTTGTATTGAATAATTCATATCAAATTAGCTCTTTCTAAACCCATAATTAATGATAATTTATTTGAATTACTCGTCATCTAACTTAGTAAACTTAACTCTAATACTAATGTTGGGTTTTAAGGGTTTGGTCTAATTGAATTCATATACAAATCACTTTATTCTTCGATCACTTTTCGATGTAAAATGATTTCATTTGTAATTTCTGACCACTAATTGCCAGAAAGTCAAAGGCTGTGGTCAGACAGAACTTCAAAAGCTAATAATTAAGTGTTCAGGTGAGTTACACCTTTATTGATCAGTTTTTTTTAATACATTAGGTATCTCGGCTTAATCTTAAGGTATCTCGGCTTAATCTTAGGTCCCTACGATCTCACTTCAAGAGTTTAGAGGATGTAAATTTGAAACCTCAAAATCATATAAATCTGGAACTCCAAGATCCCTCAGGTTCCTACGTAGCTTGTATACTTCTGCGCACAATGAATCTTCACATACTTGATTGGTCAACTGATGATTGATCACTAGCTCCCCTTGTTTAGCATCAGGTTCCCATTAGTTCTCGAGTTCCCTAATAGCTCCAACTTCTACATTGCCACTGGAAGTGAAGCGTCTGTAATTGATCCGATCAAAGAGCTGTGCCCAGGGGGCTAGAAGATCATTAATAGGAACATGCTTATTTTCTCTCCTTTGACGTGACTCGAACTCAAGACTTTCTAGAGAGGAGAGTTTTAAGTGAGAAATTTGGACCAATTGATCCACACCTTTATTGATCAGTTTTTACAATAGAGTGACTGAAACACCTGCACGTTTAAAAGATGAGTAGAGGCATGGTAGGTGTTATAGTGCTTCTATTGATTTTAGAAAATCTTGGTTTTCTGGCTGTTGCTCACGGCGATTCCACTTTCACACAGTCAGATTCTTCGAGCAGAAAAGTGCCAACCGGAACAAGCACAAAATAGGGGTAGCTGTCTCTTTCACTGTAGAAGATGAAATTATTGGAGAAACAGAGAGTAAAGAACTACAGAAGTAACTAAATATCAGTATATATAGGCTCTACCGTGACCTTATGCATGTAGTAAGTATAAATGCAGTGTAGTTCAATGAAGAAATATTTATATTCTGTTAAATGAAAAATAGAAGAGATGAACCTTCATACTCGTTGGAGTTTAAGATAAATAACATGTATGCATATTCGTCTCATACTAGGAAGTTAGCTTTCAAACTTGCCATATACAGTGAAAGCCAATACATTTTTTAATAATATAATTGCTCAAATATTTGAGCCTATTAATGTTCACTCTTCCGGTGGAGATGAGACTAAAAATAGTTGTTGTAACAAAACAAAATAGTGATAATCTTTTGAAAATTATCTTACTATAAAAGTCGAACCTCTGTTGAAAACTGAAGCAAAATCTACAAAATTCAAGATAGATATTTGAAACTTGGAACAAGAATAAAGAAGAAAACTCATTATGGAGTTGGAATAAAGATGAGGATAAAAGCTTCTAAAATCGCAATAATAAGCTTCTTAAAAGATCTTAACTCTTAGAGTAAATAAATACGAAATATTGTCAAGTATATTAATTGATTACTTAAACACCTTCAAATTTATGTGAAATGAATTCAATAAGTGGAAAACTTTTTCTAAAAATTGTTATAAGTTTCAATTATTTTGGTATTTAAAGGTGAGCTTTGGAGTTATTGGTAAAGTTATTCTTTCGTAATCACAAGGTCACATATTCAAATCACAAAAATAGTCTTTTTTTTTTTAAATACAAAAGGAAGGTTGCGTCTGTTTAGTATTCAGGCATAAGCTGTTAGCGAACAACGGATTAATAACATCAGTTGTTTATTTAAAGAAATTTAATAAAATTAACTGTTTAGTATTAATTAGCCGTTTATGTGTAAGATAACTTATGAGGGTATGATATTGAAAAAAAAGGTTTATAAAAATATGAGTATTAGTTTGTATCTTAGTATTTCTTTAAATATTTTCATAAGAATTTCGATAGAACAAAAGAAGTAAACATCATTATTTTCTCCAATATCTTGCATCTAGTCTTCAAAACATCAAAAGCCCTCTTAATATAATTTCTCAATGATGAATGAGCTTAATTAAATACTTTTCGAGATCTTCTTGGATTTCTTATACTAAGAGTTTTTCTTCTAATGCAACGTCATCGAGCTTAATATGAAATTAAGTATGTAAAAATGATATCGATTTAATTTTTAATTTAAAGAAATACAAATTTTTGTTATTTTAATTTTAAAAATTTTAATTGGGAATTATATTTTTAATATATTAAATAAAAATAAAATTATTTTGAAAAAAATCATACGTTAATCTCTTAAAATTTAAACTTAGATAAAAATAATTAATTTAAATTTGATTTATTAATTTTAGATTAAATTGAATTGAATTAAACACAATACACAAGTGACAATAAAATTAGATACTAAATATTAATATAAAAAATGTCCTAAATATCAGGTTTATACAAAATTCATTAATGTAATATAATTAGAGATAATAAATTTAAAAGTATTTAATTTTTGAAAATTTTAATTTGATATTAAATACTTTAAATTTTTAATTTAACGATCAACTTTTTAAAATTTGTATAAATTAATCAAATTTATATCTATATCTATATCTCAATTTTTATCTTTATTTTTATCTCTATATCTATTTTTTAAAATATTTTGTACTTTTAAATATAATAAAGTTTTAGCTCCTTAATTTCTCAACTGCTAGAGAAAAATTAGTTAATTACTAAACATAATTGTCAACGATTTAACATTTTCAAATAGCTAAAACTTTGAAATTTGCCAAAAATGGCGGATAAGTCATTTATTAAACAAAGCTATTATGACCATTTCTAAATTCGCACAAAATGGAAAACTTTATGCACTTTTTTATTTTCAAAGGTAATAGAAAATGAAATTTTTGTTTATTTCGTAAAATTATACGTACAATCCTTGATAAAGTTCATCGTAATGATTATCCAAAGCCATTATTTCGTAAAATTACAAAAGTAGTGTAAACCATATGCACACATAAACTTACAAGCAAGCATTGGACTTTAACCCCCTCAAGAGAATCAAACGTACATGTGGTCCACGCATGTACAAAAGCTTATTTCATTTCCTTGTACCCCACAAAATAGAATTGCACGCCACTTCCAAAACAGTACTTGTACAAGAACATGTACGTAGACATTACAGTATGACTTTCAATGTGTATATGCCAACTTGGTTGACTTATTGCTTCTTCACCGACGATTTAGATTCCGGCCATGCACTCCGGTGGGGTGACCGGGTATCGGGATTTGTCGGTACAGTAATCGTAGATCATGTGGTTCATGCGGACCCACCTGTATTTTCTTGCTTCTATAGCATTCAGGGCTCGATAAGAAGCACCCTCCCACCAGTTACCTGGGTTAGAGGGACAACTTGCTGGTCCAGGCACTGGACACCCCTCAATATCAAAGTCCTTGTAGTATGCATAAAATGGGGCTTTGCTCCAATCAATCTTCTCTAATCCACCTCTCGTTGCCCAGTCATCAGCTTCCCACAATGTTGAGTAAACTCCCATAGGCTGGAACTTAGGATATGGGACTCCTCTTGCTTCATTGTTCTTGTAAACCCTGATAGGCACATCATCGACAGAGAACCTGCAAAATCCACCAGTAATTAGGAGAACACAAGTTATTCCGAAGAACCTCAATACATGCATGTAAATTACATGGAAGTTTTTAGTGTCACAAAGATATGAGAAGCTTACACGATATGGTAATGGTTCCAGTGTATTTTGTATTCGTGGAAATCAGCAGAAGGATCGAACCAAAGATTAACTCTTTGTTCCCTATCACCTTTCCCGTGAGCATAGATATTTGTTTGAACAGTGTAAGGTTGCCCGCTTCTATTTCCTAGGAACTCAAAGTCCAGTTCATCTCGCACGCTGTCGGTATTCGAATTCAACTACATAGGATTAATCAATCAAAGTAAATCAAATCTGTCATGATTTGAAACACGATGGAGAAATTTTTAGGTTCAGAGCAGTTCACCCACATAAAAGGCGGTGACAGTTCCGGCCGAGTCTCCTTGGACGAGCTTAATCTTCATACTAACACGACCGAACATGTACCGACTCTTGGAAGCAAACCCACATCCTGGAATATCGCAAAACCGCAGATATGAACTTTACCATACACAAACAAACACGGCTTAAAAGAACCGTCGACCCCACGAAAAAATAATGCCAAACCTGAGTATCTGTCTAGAATGAGTTGAATAGCTCTTCCTCCGTCGATTTGCCTGATGTGGGAATCAGCCCACGTGACCTTAAAGTCCTGAAAAAAAGTTGCTGGTCGAGCTGAAACAGAGAGAGCAAATGCGAAGAAGCAAAATAAGAAGAGGACGATGGCGTTGTGATGCTTGTGCATTGTGATCGCCAAGCTAATTCGCAAGTATCAGTAAATATACGAAAAGGGATTGTAATGGATGATGAGAAGTATTATTAGGAGGATGCTGTGGAGGAGTTTTGAGCTATCCAAATATATATATGTGTGGAGATTATACGTATGGGCTTAGTGAGAGTGAGATGATGACGACTGCTGCATTCAAAAGGAAGGCAACATTTTCTGAGTTTAGCTTTCAGGTCCAGCTAATGGCAAGCCGTCATTAGGCCCTACCTCTGCCTAACTGTCATCGAACTTCGTGTTGCGTCAGCTTATTCTCTTCTATCTTCTCCCTTAGGAACGACGATTTCAGTGCATATCTAACTATTACGTACTTAGACAATATTCTCTTAATTACTCCCTTTTATTTTGTCTCATAAAATTTTAGTTACTTATTTTATGAGATTTATGTAAAATTTATGCGAAATTTGCATAAATAAATGGCTAAAATTATTGGATACAATAAGACACCATAATATTAAGCAGAGGATATGAACTCTATGTACTTAATGTAACCTAAAGTTACTTAAAATTGAAAATTTTGTCAACTTGGTCCAACAAATGATAAAGAAGTTGTCTCGAAGGTGGTTTAAATGGCAATTAGGTCTCATAATAACCCCTTAATTTAAGATGCTACAATTTTGATTGTTAGTGAGGACCATACGATGAGAATACTTTTGCAATCACCAAGTCAAACAAAGTTCATTACATAAAATTTCTCTTAGGATATCCCAACTTTTTCTTACATTTCATTTGAGTTCGAGATAATGCATTATGATATGATAGTTGTGTTCCATCCTTCCTGAACAATTGGTGCGTATTTAATTTCATACTCATACAAATGCATGCATGTCAAGGAAAAAAAAAGTGACAAGACCTGGCATTTACTGCCACTTTAGCTTTTAGAAACTCAAACTTGGAGGAGAGTCTTGCATGGGATAGATTCACATTGTTAAAAGATTTGATAGGACTTTACATGAAACTGATAAAGTATGGAATCTAGCCATAGACAAGTGGCTTACAGTTAACTAATGAATAGCCCCAGAAAGTTATTCTCAACTTTCTTGCAGATATGAACCAACGAACTCTGATCATTATTACCATTAAAAGAAAAACTCCATTGATCATTTGTTTTATTCAAAGTAAATATAATATTATTTTTTAAAATAACTCAAAATTTTAAAAAGGATACGAGTTTTACCATCAAATCCCACAAACATCCAACGGCTCGTGGACCATCACTCCTGGTACATACTAATTGTAGGGTTTAATCTATCCCTAATATGGGTTTCTGGTGTGGACTAACGAGAGAGTCGAGATGGTGTAGTTAGTAATTAACAAAACAAGTAAGGATAAGAAGACGGTCAAAGTGCGCTTTAGGACCCATCTCTTGGGAACTAAAAGACAAAGAACTCAATTTTCTGAAAGCTTTCAACCAATAGTAATTTGAAACGTGGAAAACAAAAGAAGATCTCCGTCGCTTTAGTGGTCCAGCAGCATAGACAGACGGTATACGTGGAGAAGTTTGATTGGTCAAAGAATGGTAGGGCGGAGCCAGTAAATAGTTGGAATCGAAGTTTTGGCTGGAATCACGTTTTCAGTTTTAACCACGTGTCCAACATTGGTTGGTTTACTCAGTATTAAATGTCAAGTCAGAGTTGAATATATTGAGTGCGCTACAATTTGCCACCATATATTTATAAAAATACCACTTACTTTTTTATATAATTATTTATTTATTGCACCATATTTTCTGTCATATTCTGTTAGTTTTTATCTCTTTTTATTTAAAATAATATAATATTAAAATTATTATTTTTACAATATCTTTTTATAGTTATAAATATATATTCATAAATTATGGGATAGAAGTTATATATTAAAATAATATTATATAAGCAAAATATTTACTTTTAAAAAAATCAGAGTTCATGTAATTAAAAAAATTAAAACAATGATGAAGTTTAGTATAATTCACTCCTCAATTTCTTATAAAAATGAAAATGATGCAAAATCTTTAGAAATTATGGTTTGGTCCTTCACAGAAAAAGGTATAATATGTTTTTTAATACATTTTATCAATTTTTTAAAAAGGACATCAAAAATTAAATTGATAAGACAAAATTTAATGTTTAAAAGATTTAACTATAGCTATAAAACAAATTAAACATTAAATAAGATTAAAAATTTTGAAATATAATTAAAAGATATTATCTTTAGTTTAAAGTTTAACTTAAAGAAAAGCTGTTAGATAAAAATTAATAGTTTATTTTGGTTAAAAAAAATTGACCGATTAATTAATAAATTGATCAATTTTTTAAACCAAAGTAAAACAATTAATTTTTATTTAATAGTCTCTTTTTTAATTAAGTGTTAAATTAAGAAAAGTCTTCTTAAATTATATCTTAAATTCTTTAACTTTGTTCAATCTTTAACTGATTTTGTGACGCCTTAATACTATTTCAACGTTTTAAATCTTAAACTTTAAACTGATTGATTTTTAATATCAAAGATTATTAAAATAATTTAAATCAAAAACTAAAAAACCGAATCCAAAAATTAAAATTTTTACAGATTACTGTTCTGACTTTTTAATGAAAACATTTTGCTGTACTCGTTGCTCTTCTATGACGAAGATATGAATTAAGAGGGCAGCCCTACCTTAATACACTCAATTGACCGGCGAGCCACAACATTGAAGAGTAGCCGATATGGTCGTTTTCACCACTATTTCCCAAAATATCGTTGATGGGCTGTCTCTAAGTTGGATTTTTCAATAATTCACGAGGGATATGAAGATAAGACATTTGAGCACACCAGACCAATTAGGAGCGAAACATGATATACAGCTCATTTTTTGAAATAAGACATTTTATCTTTTCAAAAATCAATACAATTTTTTTTATTTCTTTTATTTTAACATCAAAATGTGAATCTAAGATATAAAATTTTTATAATGACTTTGAGCGAATTAAAATGCTTGAATGAAAAAGTGATAAAAATGTTATACATTTATTATTAAATATAATATGTATGTTAATACTTTAGAATATTCACAGCTCTATAGTATTACAAAGTTCATTTTTTGTTAGACATTGATATATTTTTTATCGAATTAAGGGTAAAATCATTTAATACATGCCATATCTATTTTTTTTATAAAGTAACCAGTCCTCTATCTTTTGATTAATTACACAATATCCAATTTGAAAATTTTAAAAAATTAATTTAGGCTATATTTAGTTTAATGTAAAGTTTTTAATAGAATGTAACGCAAATGAATGTAATATTAGAAAATTATTATTTGGAAAGGATGTAAAAATTTATAATATAATATAGTGAAATATTATTTGAATAAAGAGTTGGCAATGTAATATAGTGTAAACTTATTTTTCATTTTACATTTTATCTTAAATCTTCGAATCGGAGATTTCTCATTTTTACTGTTTGAAAAAAAATGAGATGTAATATGAAACCCTCCTCTTTTATTCCATCTTATTTCATTTTACAATAAGCTCTCGTTCTAAACAATAAAATAATATTATATTCTATTAATAAGCTCTCAATCGAAACCTTCGTCATGTTCTACCAAAGATACTAGAAGGATAACGTTGACAAAGAATATACAGTAGCTTTCTAATTTGTGACGTTAGCATATTCAGGGAGACATCTTTTTCACCGGATTCCATTAAAGAAAAAGAAATTTCTTCAAAATTTTCTGAATTAAATATTTCTGCAAAAT
>JANZLX010000213.1:3505728-3518096 GCA_025531955.1 Erythroxylum orinocense | reverse complement strand
AAAGTTGAAGCCTATCATGTTAGCTTTCCATTGCCACTGATTTTGCAATTTTTCGATATGTATATTGGGAGATATGACCTGTTGAATGTTGACTGGTTATGTGCATTTTGGTGAAACCTAGCCATCAGTGTAGGTTTTGTGAGCATTGTGATTAAAGGTAAATTTAGAGATTTTTGTGATTTGAATTGACACAATACTGAGTTTTGACCGACTGATATAGTACGCTACCCTCGCGGGGCACGGACTCGGATATCACCAAAGATGTCGGGTTCGGATCACGCGAAAGTAGGGTGTTATACGCTTGGTGGTAAGAGCTACAAGCAGGAGTTTGGTGTTAATTATAAAGAATTTTTTGCTTTAGTTGCAAGGCATGACACAATCAGATTGGTAATTGCAATGGCAACTCAAGATTCATGGCCTATTTTCCACTTAGATGTGAAATCAGCATTCCTCCATAGAGATTTGAAAGAAGAGGTATTTATCGATCAACCTCTTGGTTATGTGAAACTTGGCAATGAGCATAAAGTGTATAAGTTAAAGAAAACTCTATATGGATTAAAACAAGCTCCATGGGCTTAGTATAATTGTATAGAAACTTATTTTTTGAAGGAAGGATTTCAAAAATATCCTTATGAACATACGCTTTTTATAAATAATGAGAATGGAGGAAAAATGCTCATTGTTTGCTTATATGTAGATGATTTAATCTACACTGGAAATAATACAGCCATGTTTGGAAAATTTAAGAAATCCATGATGGCTGAATTTGAGATGTCTGATCTTGGTATGATGCGTTACTTTCTTGACATTGAAGTGGTGCAGTCTTTTACTGGAATTTTTTATTTCTAAAAAAAAAGTATTTGCAAGAAATCTTGGATAGGTTTCAGATGAAGGATTGTAATCCTGTAAATACTCCATCTGAGTTTGGTGTGAAGATAAACAAAGACAATGGAGGAAAGAAGGTTGACGACACTCTTTACGAACAGATGGTTGGGAGTTTAATGTATTTGACAGCAACATGACCAGGTATAATGCAAGTTGTAACTGTGATTAACAAGTACATGGAATGTCCTACAGATTCATCTCTTGGCTGCAAAAAGAATTCTCTGGTACTTATAAGGTACTAAGGAGTTTGGGCTGTTATACAAGAATGGAGAAAAATCAGATCTGTTTGGCTTTACAGATAGCGATTATGTTGGAGATACAGATGATTGGAAAAGTACATCTGGGTATGTTTTCATGATGGGGATAGGAGTTGTTTTATGGTCATCAAAGAAGCAACCTCGTCATCATCATCATCACACTCAGTTTGAAGTCTCGCGGTGAGGCGGGATCTAAGGAGATCTTATAATACGCAGTCTTACCCCTATAAAGTAGAGAGTCTGTTTCCCGAATCAAAGAAGCAACCTATTGTCACATTATCATCCACAGAAGCTGAATTTGTTGCTGCAACAGCTTGTGTTTGTCAAGCTATTTGGCTAAAGAAGATTCTTAAAGAGCTGCATTTCAAAGAGGATGGACCTACTTAGATTTATTGTGACAATAGTTCAACAATAAAGCTTTCAAAAAATCTAGTTTTACATGGTCAAAGCAAACATATAGATGTGAAGTATCATTTCTTAAGGGATCTCACAAATGGTGGAGTCACTGATCTTATTTACTACAGAAGTGAGGACCAGATCGCTGACATTCTAACCAAGCCTCTCAAGTTTCCTGTGTTTCAGAAGCTCAGGAAGCTACTTGGAGTCTGCACATAGAGCTTCAAAGTTTAACTCTTATTAAACTAAATGATATCTCTTGAACATCAATTTAAGGGAGGGATTGTTGATGAAATTTAATAATTTACATTTGGGTTGTCCTAATTTTTTGTGTGTTTGTTTACCTAGTCAAAAGAGTTTCTTTTTGACGTGGAATAGTGTCTATTTTCATGTTGCTTTCAGTTATGCATTAGCCTATTTACAGGCTATTTGTTTATCAATGACATATGCAAAAAAGTCAAGTCCTCTGCTTTCTCTATATCCTCTGCTTCTTATTTTGAAAAACATTTTCTTCAATTTTCTATTTATAACAACACGTAACATAAACTTGTGACTTTTTGGTTACAAAGAAGTAATTTTTACCAGTTGCTCTAAAAGTCTCCCTCTTGACAGAGTCTCTTTTAATAGGATTAAAAAAAACACAGATCAAGTTAACATGAGTTGAGTTCAGATTGTAAGTTTGATTTATTTTTAAGTTCATAAATGACTTATTTAATTGAATTTTGAGTAAAATAATATCATTTAAATTTAATTCTTTACATATCGTTTTTATTAGAACTATTTTTTTAAATTTGAAATTCAACACTAAATTTGATAAACTCGAAGTTAGCTTCAATTCTTAAACTTATAATCTCCATTTACATGGGAGAGATGTCCAAATCCTTATTGCAACTGATATTGAAATCACCCGCAATTTACGGACGAAGATAGGACCCATGAATGGAAATAAACTACACTGCGAAGACCTAGTCCAACTCTTGTAAGCTCTCAAGAATATGCGGTCTCCATATGGCATGAACTCTTGCTCCGGGTTGTTAGAGGTACTGACAAAACAGGTGACATCAATTTCAATTTGGAGCTTTCGCTTTCAGTTTCTGTATCCCGAAATAGATGTGTTTCATCAAATCTGCTAAAGACAAAAAGCTCATTTGTTATCGGAAGTGAATTGCGCATGAAGACTTCCGTTGTCACCTACCAGAGCTGCAAATGAACCAAACATGTTATCAGAAAGTTGGGAATTTGGTTCGCAATGTTGTCTAATCCTTAGTTCTGTAATAACAGAGCTTGAAAAGATCTTCCTATACTTATCTCTCAGACTCCATGTGAGGAAATAAACAAAAAAATACTAAATGAGGTTATGTTTGATTGGAGGTTTAGAAATGGAATAGAGTATAATATAATATTATTAGATAGAAAGGTTTATGATAAAATAGAATGGAATAAGATGGAAGGAGATAGTTTTACATTACATCAGTAAAAATGAGTTATTTCTTATTTGAAAAATTTAGGATGAAATGTAAAATAATAAATATGTACTATTTAATATACTCAATAATTTTTTATAATACTAATTATGCACTCAACCTTATTAACATATGCTTTGTTCTATCAAGGGTAAAACAATCATTCATTATTATTATACATACATTACATTACATTCCATCCATCTTTTAAACAATATTTCACTATATTACGTTATAAATCCTTCCATTCCTTCCAAATAACAATTTTTTAATTTTACATCTATTTACATTTCATTCCATTATAAACTATTTCATTTCATTAAAAATTTTACGTCTAATTAAACACAGCCCGTTTTGGCTAAATCGACAATCCTCCACATAATAGCTAAGTAGTTTTGAGTCCCAAAAGGAAGTGTACAATTTATGGGAAAATCTTCACTTTATTAGTAATAATATACATTCAAGTCTTACTTCTCTATTTGGTGATTTGAAAAATAGTAAATTAAGAGTACAAATATGTTGAATTGCAAATATTAATGGAATCATAATACTCCATATTCGAAATACATATTATTTAACAAAATACATATTATAAAATACACATTTTAAAATAATAATTATAAATTTATTTCAAGTGACTATTTAAATTAAATTATTAATTTTTCTATCTATTTATGGCTTTTGGATTTAAATCAAAGTTAACGAGTTCGATTTGAGTTAAACAAATTTTAGGTTGATTTGATTTTTTTAATTTTTAGATCAGGTTTAATCTGTTTGACTTGTTTTTAAAACTCAAATATATCACATTTTTTTATTTTAAATTAAAAATACTCAAACTTGATTATTGTCTATTCAGGTTTCGAATCGAATATGGAGCTAAATATAATTTGTTAGGTAAGACTTAACCTAGAGAATTGACCCAACCTAATACCAAGTCTATCTATAATTCTTTGCATACCGAAAATTTATTGAACGTAGAAGGTATATATTTCCTCCATTATTCTTGTCCATGCCACTCAGAATTGCAACGCCACTCACTTTTGCCTAATCTTCTGGTTAAGTATGATTAGAGCAACATAAAGCACAGCCTGCCATTAGGGTGTGATGCTTCGAACTTTTCTTTGTTCGTGTCAACATTCCCTTCCTTTTCCTGAAATTATGGCACCTGTCCTAAGTTATAAAACATAAGCAGGGATTTCCCAGAAGTTCACGAGACAAGAAAGCTGTTATCACTCAGAAGATAACATAAATGAGTTGAGAGCTTGAAATTTACTTCAATGCTGATTACAGACTTTCGGCTCTTCCATATAAGTCAACATGTTCGATGACAATAACAACTTTACTCAGTTAAGGTTGTGCAACTTTGGAAAATTACGTTGACTTGGATTTTACCTTGTCTGATTCGAAGATAGTTACAGAAGATAAGTTAATACAAATTTAGAGATTAAACACTCATCTGTTTTTTTTAATACAAGGGAGATGAAACACAAAAGTTAAACAGCTACACACTACGTCTCTGGCCAGAAGCATCAGTTATGTCCTTATGCAGTAGGGTTAGACAATCTAAGGGAGGCTCCTGAAGGTACGTAAAACCAATCTGATGTAGACTTGTAGATTTAGCCAACCAATCAGTACATTGATTTCCTTCTCAAGAGTCATGACGCGGTTTCACCACCTACTTTCTAGTCATTAGTAACTTAATACCCTGAGCTAAAGAATAATTTGTCAAACTCCTCCTTATCAAGTCCAATAGAATATTGATGACAATTAGGGAGTCTAAGTTTAACTCCATTCGGCGATATCCTAAGTTCCAGGCCAAAAGAAAACCCGTGTAAACACCCCACTCTAACTTAAGGGAAGAACAAAAGCCAATATGATGGATAAATCCACGTAGCAAAGTACCAGTAACATCCCTAATAACACCAGCAGTAGCAACTCGTTGCAAAAAAAAACTATCAATATTAAGCTTCACTCAACCATCACGTGGAAAAGGCCACCCAACATTTCTTTGAGTATACAAAATAGGCGTAGTCAGGGACGGATAGAGATTAAACACTCATCTTTAATTGAAGTCAAGCTGTCTCTCTTCTTAAATACAAGTATATCTATATTTATTGACATTAAAATAATATGTAATTAATACGCTCGAAATCCTAATTTTTATAATAATTTTTAAAGGATATGTCATTTCAATTTTAATTAATTTTTGATGCCTTATTTGATATTTGTGATTACTCCCTTCTCTTAATCTTTTACTAAATTTCCAACTTATCAAAAAATGCACTTTTTCTTAACATTCAGATAGTAAATATGATTTTTAATCATCAGGTGAATTCTCTTTATACACAAACTTTGATTTTGTTGTTCTAAAAAATATAATACTAATTGGGTTTGCACAATCTCTCCTTCACTTAGTTGCCTCTGGCAAATTTTATAGCTTCAAGTGGCAAGTTTGCCTGATTCTCTGGGTGAAGATATTAGCAGCAGAACAGCAGGAAATCATAAGTTGGTAATGCTAAATAGCCAAATAGCAAGTGTCTGAAGTTCTGCTACAGGCAAAATTTCAGCTTCCTAAAAAAATCTGAGCAAACTGTTAAAACTTCTACTGTAATAATCATAGCCCAGTGAAGCAGATTCTTCCTTCTCCATCTAATATGCTGATGATATTAGGTGAGACTAAAAGAAAAAAGCTATGATGCCAAGGACTTCAATGCATCATGCTTAAAGGAAACCATATTTACCAAAAATTTCAACTTTTGCATGCTTTGTCTCCTCATAATCAGAGCTTGTATTATCTCCCATTTCATCATTTTCATCCTTGGACGCTGGTAAAACATCTTCAAATTGCTCGGATGCATCATCCTCATTTGCAAAACTCCAATCAGGAATGATCTTTCCATCATTTCCAGGAACACTATCATTATTGTAAAAACTTTGGGAACTCACGTTCAACACATCTTTTTCACCTTCTGCAGAGATGAGGCAGGAAGATAATCTGAAGTTCCCATTGTTTCTCGGCCCCAGACAACCGGAGGAGAGAGCATTCATACCATTTGTCCCATTAGCCTGCTGAAATAACTTCGCTGTATCACCATTGTTCAGATCCTCAGTCTTAAGACCAACTTCACGCATTTGTATGCTAGCCATTTCTTCTTTATATTGATTGTGGAATGCGGGTAATATCACATTGCTAGCAGTGGCCGGTATATTACTTCCTACTTCTTGCTGGGTAGTGATGCAATTATTTTCCTTGTTTCCTACCTTGTTTAGGACAACTTTCTCATAAATTAATCTTCCTTCATGTTGAAACTTAGACTGAGCAGGCTTTCTACCTCGAGTTTGCGGCTGAGTCCCAAGTGACTGTAAACCATCAACTGAAGTTATTGATCTCCTTGGTCTCCCTCTTTTTGAAGCTCGTGCAGGTACAGAAATCCCAGTATCATGAGGTTTAGGCGCTTTCAGTGCTTGTTTCAGAGATGAAACTTCGGTTTCTAGCCTCTTAACATGATCTTTGTGATCAGCTAATTCTGATTGCAATTTACTAACCGCAACCCAGAGCTGAACATTCTCCGCTGACTACATCCTTGCACATTAAATACATATCATGATCTACAGATATGATGAGCATAATAACATCACAAATCGAGAGTAAAATTACACATACCTGAGTTTCCCATAGTTGGTGGTGCTTCTGTGAAAGTTTTGCAGACGGTCTGATGGTTCCTCTTTGAGAGGGCTGGCTGCTGGATGCTGAACATCCATGCATCGCTGAAAGTTGTGAAGAGAAGTTGCCATATGCTCCTGGTAGAGGACAAGGCAAAGAAGGCTGAGATTGTTGAACATGAGTCCCCCAAGACATGGGATCCCATGGCACTGCTAACAAGAAAACACTCCAAGTTTTATAGGCCGTTTGCGGCTCAAAAGTTCATTATATTATTACAGTACAAACATCAAACTAGTGATATAACAAACTTTTCAATATATAACAAAATCATCTCCGTACATACGAATAGAAAACTAGAGCAGGATCGGACAGAAAAAAATTTCTAAACAATTGCACTGCAATGCAAAGCGGATTAAGGTGAAGAAGTCCATCGTACCTGTAAACCCAGGATAGGGGTAACAGACTTGGTAAGAAAAATTGGGAGTCTGTGTGTAGCTTTTCAATGAAGTTCCATCTCCTATTGCAGCAGGAATTTGCCAGTGAGCATCCATTGTTGTTAAAGGATGATATATAGCAGGTGCATTCATTCCGGGCAAATAGTAACCGGGGTGGTGCGGTGGCCAGAAATGTGAAGCTGTTTGAGGCGGGGGAGGCTGCGGATGTCCATTGGCATTCAATTGAAGGTAGGGTAATTGATGCAATTGGTTCACAGCAAAGGAATGTGGTGATGGTGGGGTTAAACAATGTCCTGGATACGAGGAATGCTGTTCCCCAGTATTTGGAGCTGCGTATGACCATTGAAGATTGGAAGGGTTTTGCTGACGAAGGAGAGCCACATTGTCACTCGGAGGACTCTCACCTCTGTTACTCTCTGAAACAGGTCCCACATTCGGATGGTTTCCCTCTTCTTTGTTCTGTTGTTCATCAGCAGAATAACCTTAATATCCATGAAAATTAACTTCATGTAACATAAAGAATGGGATTTCTCAGTTCAACACCAACAAACAAAGGAGAAAAAAAAAACATCATCGTAGACTTTATGAGATCATCTAATAGTTCTTTGAAGAATAAGAACAACAAAAATAAGTCGGCTATCAGTTATTGAAACCCCCAAAAAAATATAACATTTGATTCCCCAAGCGCCTTCTGAACTCACCCAACTGAACCACCATGACAAAGGGCTAGAACTCATGTGGGTTTTACATTTACACTAACTTTACAAAACCAGAGAAAGAAACACAGGGTCTCTCGCACCTGAAGGTCATCATGCTCAGGTGTTCCTGAAGAAACTTTCTCTTCCTTCCTCTTCCTTTCCATGACAGAAAAAGGTAGCAGCTCTTGTTTGCAGCAAATATTTAGCAGTAAAAGAGAGTTAAGGCCATTAAATTAAAGACAGAATGTGAATGGACTTTCTTACAATATTTTCATCTTCTTGTTCCTTGTTTTTGTTGTTGCAATCGAAGACCTGTCCTGCGGTCCAGCTAAGGAGTTTCGTGTCACATTGTCTTAGGATCATAACTTTAAGTGTTAAATCCATTATGCTTACCTCTTTAATTATCATAAAAACCTTTACTAAAAGTTAATGAACCTTTAAAACTACCAAACTATATTTAGTTCGTGTCAAACAACACCGGCAATGAATTTTCAATTAACTTTAGATATATCGTCTCGAGATGACAAACAAAATGCAATCAAATTCCAGTCTTTGTCACGGGGCTAACAAATGAGAGTAAATTGCGGAAAGACTTATACCTTTTCCTTTTATAAAAAAGCATGTTGGAACAATTAAAAAGTAAATCCAAAAAACGTTAAACTTACGGAGAAGACTCTTAAGAACAAAGGCATATTTGGGGAATAGGGAGTACGTGGGAGACCACCCAAAATCAAAGTCAGCTCAAACTTCCAACATCGAATTTCCCTTTTTACAACTTTTACGTATATGTTGAACGCTTTTTTTCCAATTCCAATGCCTCATGTACCGTGCATGTGCAGCTCCATCTTGTGGAATGTACTATTCCTCCTTTTTTAAGATGAATCATTTTCCTATTGCAGCTGTTCTTTTTTCTTAAAACAAAAATGTAAAAATTGAAAGCAAGCAAGTGCATATAGCATTACAAACCAAAATATTGCGATTACATGTCTATTTCAGGAAACATAAAGCATAGGAATGCAAGTTAACTAAATGCACACAGATATATGCTAAGAGAAATGATAGATTTGGCTCTATCTTAGTATTCTTCGCCATCATCATCCTCAGGGTCAACATCTTCAGCTCCAACCTCTTCATAGTCTTTCTCGAGAGCAGCAAGGTCTTCACGGGCTTCGGAAAACTCACCTTCCTCCATTCCCTCACCAACGTACCAGTGGACAAAAGCCCTCTTCGCATACATGAGATCAAACTTGTGGTCAATGCGAGAGAAGACCTCTGCAACACTGGTGGAGTTAGAGATCATGCACACGGCCCTCTGCACCTTAGCGAGATCACCACCTGGAACAACAGTTGGTGGCTGGTAGTTGATACCACACTTGAAACCTGTTGGGCACCAATCAACAAACTGGATTGTGCGCTTGGTCTTGATGGTAGCCACAGCTGCATTCACATCCTTAGGAACCACGTCACCTCTGTACATCAGACAGCAAGCCATGTACTTGCCATGGCGGGGGTCACACTTAGCCATCATGGATGAAGGCTCGAAGGCACTGTTGGTAATCTCTGCAACTGAGAGCTGCTCGTGATAGGCCTTCTCAGCTGATATAACAGGTGCATAAGAAGAAAGCATGAAATGAATCCTTGGGTATGGGACCAAGTTTGTTTGGAACTCAGTCACATCTACGTTCAGAGCACCATCAAACCTCAATGAGGCAGTGAGAGAAGAAATCACCTATAATAATCATCACAACCTAACTGAATTAGACCAATCAGACAAGAATGGCAAAATTTCAGTACTCGGTACAAGTGAAAATTATACCTGAGAAACCAGGCGATTAAGGTTGGTGTAGGTAGGGCGCTCAATGTCAAGGGAGCGCCTACAGATATCATAAATAGCCTCATTGTCGAGAAGCACGGCTACATCAGTGTGCTCCAAGAGAGAATGAGTGGAAAGAACACTGTTGTAGGGCTCAACGACAGAAGTTGAAACCTGCGGAGATGGATAAACTGTAAAGCCAAGCTTAGATTTCTTGCCGTAGTCCACTGAAAGACGTTCCAACAAAAGAGAGCCAAGCCCTGACCCAGTTCCTCCACCAACAGCATTAAACACAAGGAACCCTTGAAGCCCTGTGCAGTTATCAGCAAGCTTTCTGATGCGATCCAAGCAAAGATCAACAATCTCCTTTCCAACTGATAATAAGACGCAAAAAAAAACACAAACATACATACATAAGCAATTGATAGTATACCAATGTAAGAACATCATAAATCATATTACAAGATCAGATATGATTGATACTGGTATAATGGCCACGGGCAAAATTGTTAGCCGCGTCTTCTTTGCCGCTAATGAGCTGCTCAGGATGGAAAAGTTGGCGATAGGTTCCAGTTCTGACTTCATCGATGACAGTGGGCTCCAGATCCACGAAGACTGCACGAGGAACATGTTTCCCAGCGCCAGTCTCACTGAAGAAGGTGTTGAACGCATCATCACCTCCGCCAACTGTCTTGTCACTTGGCATCTGGCCATCAGGCTACTCAAACGCAAAACACAAGCAAACAATTACAAATCAATCGCGCATTCTAGTCCAGAAACCAACAATCCAATTGTATCAATATGTCCCCAATCTAGAAACAAAGCGTCGCTTGAAATGTTCCAAGCAATTAAAAGAGCAACAACATCGGATGCTAAATTTTCTAACACCGAAATCAATAGCAACCGAACGGTGGACGACTATGAATCTTTTTGCGACCTTCACACAAAGATCTACCAGCCAAACATAGGTAATGACGCAAAATCCAGATCTAATGCCAAAGTTACATAACGCAACATCCAGATCTAACACCAAATTCATAGATATAACTCGGAGAAACAATAGATCTAGAGAATCTCATGGTAATTTATCAAAAAAGAAAACAAACATGACTTATCAAAGACCACAGATCTGGAAAGAATCAGTCACCTGAATGCCGTGCTCGAGGCAGTAAAGTTCCCAGCACGCATTTCCGACCTGAATACCGGCCTGACCGATGTGGATCGAGATGCACTCTCTCATTTTCGCCGGAGATAAAGAGATTTAATCGGAGAGACTTAGTTAGGAAAGAGAAATGACAAAAGGGGGCGTTTATGAAGACGCCTTCCTGTTGCTAGATCGTTGTATGCTTTTGAAACAAACCCCTGTTTGTTAATATAGGGTGAAGGGAAGACCTGTGGCTGGGTTAGTTTTAACCGCGGTTAGTTTTAACCATGGTTAGAATTACAGTGACAGCCGAGATACTGAAAAGCTATCTAGCCGTTATTTTCTCATTTTTAGGCGGGTTTGTTTTGTATTTTGAATTTCAGATTTAAACGACTGCTTTATGACGCCGTTCAGATATTTATCTAAATGAACTGGATAATCAAAAAGATCTAGTTCTTCGCTTATGTGTCAACATTTCAGGACAACGACGTCGGATTAGTGGTGTTGCAACTTGCGTGTGCTCCGCTATCTGGTAGTCCATCAACAGCTACGTTGCCTTTCTTTCTTTCAATTATTTTTCTCTGACATGGGCCGCCTTCACAAGATAACTACCAAAAAAAAGTAGACTTATTTTAATATTTTAATAATAATTTAAATTTAAAAACATTAAAATACTTGAATTATTAATTTGTAAAAAATTTCAATATTAATTTTGTGCAGCTTGAGACTATTATACTTTTTTTTAGTTTTATCTACAAGGTATCTTAGGATTACTCTTACTATAAGAAGGTACCTTTAAAACATCTACACTTAAATTAATCTCTACTCGCACCGAGTAAGTTCGGAAAAAGTAAAGTATTGGCCGAATAGTTTTCTCTATTCCCATAACTGCTGCTAGATGTTTGCTTTTTTTTTCAATTATTATTTGTTATTTTGGTAAATTATAAAACATAAAATCTAATTTTGTGTTTTTCCCAGTAACCCAAATACATGTTCAAGCTTTCACAAATATCTTTGCTCTTATTATAATGGCCACAACCACAAACATCGTCACATCTCCGATGGAAACACCTGCCTCAAACGTAAGCTTTTCGTGAAGACGGTCCATAAATGCTACGATGGCCTCATCACGGTCCACAAACGTCAAGGAGTGTGGACATGGACTCACCTTAAGCCCATGTTAGTGCACACCAACGAGTCCGGCCTCCCCAAAGCGCTGAAGCTCTGGTGCTCTTTGTGCGACTCTATTTTCTATGCTTCGAACCCTTCTTGCATTGCCTCGAAGTAGACCTGGCAAACGGGCGGGTGATCCGGGTATGGATACGGGTCTAACGGGTACGAGATCACACAGGTACGGGCTGTTAAAGATAGAAGACTCACAAAAAGAACATAACACAGAAATGAAATCAGAATTCAATAATCTTTATTGCATGAAATCTACGCTACTTATAGCAGTACAATGGAATTGGAACGTTAAGTAGAATACCTAAAAATATGCTAACAACCATAACAAACTTTGTGTTCCCTACAAATCAGGAACCTTATTAGCAGATAACAAGCTAACTATCTAACAGACTAACAGCTGAACTAACG
>JANZLX010000213.1:3449343-3469801 GCA_025531955.1 Erythroxylum orinocense | reverse complement strand
CACTTGTACGACGTGGTTAACACTCCTGGTGTCACAGCTGATATCAGCCATATGGACACAGGTGCCGTGGTAAAGTTCTTTTTTTTCCCGGTGATGTTTGGAATGGTAATTAGGATTTGGGTTTGGATTTGTTTGTGAATATGTATAGGATTGTGAATTTTTGTGTGTTGAGATTTGGAGCTAGATGTTCACTAGTTCATAGATTTCGTGATCAGTAGGCCTGAACTTGAATTTTGACAACTTGCTGGGTTAGAACTTTCGTCAGAATGACCAAAGATCATTGCTTGATTTCACTTTCTATTGTTTCATACTAGTGGGGATTTTGATCCCATTATGCTTTAATGTTTAACCTTAGGGCTTTCTGGACTGACACAATACAAGCATTTAATTACTGGGATTCTGAAGGATGCAATGATAATCTAGATAACGGAAAGTTCAATGTTGTTTGCATATGTAGGTTCGTGGTTTCTTGGGTCAACAGCAGCTGGAGGATGCGCTTACAGGGATGGATCTTGTCATCATTCCTGCTGGTGTTCCTAGGAAACCAGGAATGACAAGAGATGATCTGTTTAACATAAATGGTGGAATTGTTAAGACATTGTGTGAAGGAATTTCTAAGTGCTGTCCAAATGCTATTGTTAACATTATCAGTAATCCAGTAAACTCTACGGTGCCAATTGCTGCTGAAGTTTTCAAGAAAGCTGGTACCTATAACCCAAAGCGTGTTTTGGGAGTTACTACGCTTGATGTTGTCAGAGCCAATACGTTTGTGGTAAGTAGTGCTGCTGTTTTCTATTTACCTTCTTTGTGTTGGTGACGATTCATGATTGATAGTTAATGAGATGTTGATGGTTGGCTTATCTTGCTGTGTAACCAGCATGATTATTTTCTTCTATTTTCATTGGAGACATTTGGAGTTTATTATGCATTAATTATGGTCATCTGTGATAATGTGCAAGAAAATAGAGTAGTCTTCTTGGTTCAGAACTGTATGGAATTTGTTCCCTATGTGGAAGAAACAGATCTAGATGCTTTCCTTGTTGCCGTCTGATCACCTTGAATGATTTCTATATGACACAATGGTATTCCTTTCAATAAATGGTTTCTGAAAGTCTTGAGGGTGAAAGCAGTAAAAATCAACAGTTTGATGGCTCATTGTTGCTGAGTTTTTGCAACTGCTAATTTTTGGAAGTAAGCATATAAGATCATATTTTCAAGTGATTAAGAGTTTTCAGACCGGCATTGTCAAATAATCAAGATAGCTTCTCAGCTAGCTCTGTTTTCAATTCACATCTGACGATTTTGACATTTTATCATAAATTGATTGGTTTGCAAACTTATTTTCGTTGCTGAACTTGATTTTGGTCTTTCTTCTGTCTCTCTATAAAACTCTAGGCTGAAGTTTTGGGTCTTGATCCTAGAGAAATTGATGTGCCAGTCGTTGGGGGTCATGCTGGAGTTACTATTTTACCGCTCCTATCACAGGTTCAAAAAGAACTTAGTATACATGTATTGTGTGATTGTTACTAAATGCTTTATATTACTTGGTTTTTATGGATCATTTTTTTTCTAATTTTAGGTCAAGCCTCCGTGCTCTTTCACGCAGCAGGAAATTGAGTACTTAACAAATCGTATTCAAAACGGTGGGACAGAAGTTGTTGAGGTAAAAAGAAATGTTACTTATTGCTTTCTGTTGAATTGCAGGCTATTGTGAGTTTGTTGATAAACGGGTAAAGTTCTTAGGCTTAGCTCGGAGATGAGAAGTATGTAAATCTTTCTGTTGATATCCTTCTTTACTTTGAAATTGAGTTTCCATATAACTTTAACATGTGGCCTACAACTAGTTCAAAGCATTTGCTAGTCAAATATATTCTTTGTTTTGTCTCTCCCTTCTACCTTCTTTTTGTGTGTTAGGGTTGGGGGATTTTGGGAGAGGGGACAAGAAAGAGAATGGTCTGGATTCATCGACCTCAGTTATGGTTGCATGCCTGAGTTTGTGACATGAATCAACTTTCCTATTGCTAGAGTTGTCGTATGCAACCATCATAAACCTCAGTTATAGTGTCTGATGGTTGCAACGCATAAAGAGTTGCTAGATAGTGAATGAAACATTCAGGGTCTTTATTAGAGGGAAGGGCCATATCGATCAGAGGGTGACTAGCATTCTGTATTGCTTCATGGAATATTGTTTATAGGCATTGGTTAGTTTGGTTTGGTAGGATTTTAGTTATTTGATTGGAATCCTGCCATTTCTTGGACTGTGTTTGAGTCTTCACTGTGACATGCCTCCAGGCTAAAGCTGGATCAGGTTCTGCGACATTGTCAATGGTTAGTAATTTGTCCTTTTGCATGTTATTAATTTATTTCCACTTAATTCCAAAATTTTACTTGTGTTGTACAATCGAAATCAAATATGCATGACAAATTGCAGGCATATGCTGCTGTAAAATTTGCAGACGCATGCCTTCGGGGTTTGAGGGGAGATGCTAACATTATCGAATGTGCATATGTAGCCTCTGAGGTATGCTACTACATCACCGTCTCTTGCGATTTCCCATTTCAAATTTAAACATCTAGAACTTTTTGTGGTTTAATGCAACCTATCCTTACACTATACAGGTGACAGAACTTCCCTTTTTCGCAACCAAGGTAAGGCTTGGTCGTTCGGGAGTCGAGGAAATTTACTCATTGGGACCGCTTAATGAGTATGAAAGGTTTGTTTCCTAGGTTTTCAGTTAAAATCATTGCTTTCAATCAGAGGTTTGGATGATAGGAAAATTAAACCTTCATCTGTTCTAAATTACAGGGCTGGCTTGGAGAAAGCAAAGAAAGAATTGGCAGGAAGCATTCAGAAAGGGGTCTCCTTTATCAGGAAATAAGAAGTTGCTTCCAAAGTCAGTGTCTTTCATGGTGTTTTCCTCTGCCATCCGTTGCTTTGAATTCACAGTCTCTGAGTTAAATAAGTGATCGTGTCTCTGTTTTAACCAAGGGATATTAGTAAAGAAATTCTTGGTACTCATCTCGTCGTACCCTTGTCATATTCTTTAAAGTTTGTCAGTTAAGTAAGAATACTGCACCAATTGCTTGGATAAAATGTGGGAGTACCCGAGCTTGAATCTTTCCATTATTGGAAGTGGTTATTAACAAGAAGCAACTGTAAGGACAAATGGTGGCGTTTACACATATCAGAGAAATGTCAGTCTCACAATTGGATGTTAAAGCTGGGCCTTTCGAAAACAGAATATATCCACCCTGTTTCTTGACTCCAAGCTTAACTACGAACCATTAAACTTGTTGTGCAGAGCCTTTAACTCTAATCTGCTCTGTTTCGTCTTACTTGATCAGCTCACAGGGCTTACTCTATCTACCAAAACCCATACTTGGGGCCAACAGTTTCTGATTAAAGTAGAAGCATTATCTGACCTTTGGTTGCGGATATGAATAATTGGTAGGCGAGAGTGAGACTGTCTACGAAAGGACTTAGTATCGAATAACGTGTCGCTGGATACAGAAAAACTTTGAATTGTGATTGTCATGGGGGTAACAGTACATGAAAAAGTGAAGTTGAGCAAATGATGGAAGAAGGCCCGTGAAGCTCGACTCTTCTTTCCATTTCTTCCGGATCCGACACAGCCCTGTGTTTTTCTGTACATAACAGAACTCATACATATATCTTCTTTTTTGTCAAAACAAAATCATTTGGTATCATTTTTTTTTTTGAATTCATTGAATTAAGAATATGATTTAACAACAACAATAACATTCAGTAAAAATCTTGCTTGTTTCGGTAGAAATTCTGCTAACACAGAGACCGCTGTATCTAAATTTTCAATTTTTTTTAAATTAACCTTTTTTTTCTTTCATTCTCTAAAAAGATTATGATACCAATAAAAACAGGAAAAGGGCACTAAAGTAGGAAGATATATAAAATGAAGAAAGAAGAGTGGACTTTGGATAAAGTTTCCTTTAAAGAGATATGATGTTGGAGCCCATGTTCATAATAATACTTGTTATCTACATTTTCATCTCATAACACATGTTCTAACTTTATGGGAAAATTATAATTGAAAGTGTTCTAAGCTTTTTAACATGTTGAATGAATGGTTATTGGTTCAGCCTGATCTTGCTGAGGTTGAATGTCGTTGTTTTGATCTATGGTCTGTGCGATTCCTGTTGTGAAATACCTGTAAAATAAATAACGGCGAGCCGGGAGTTGATTTCCGGGAGGCCCCTCCGACGCTCAAGTCAGTCCCTTTCTCTAGGTTTTGGTCGCTGAAAGTATAGAAAAGTGGAGTTGTAATCTCATACCTGAATCCGATAAGAATAGTACCTTATATATGCCGTGGATGCTAGGTTTACGTAGATCTTTGTGTTTGCATGGGAGTCTAACATCTGATGGGCCGAACGGGCTGTGGATATGTGAATATGGGCCTGGCCTAGCACAACCTACCCAACCAGTTATAATATAATCTTTTTATAAATATATTCCCTTTTATTTAAATAAATAATTATGTCTTTTCATATAAATAGTAAATACAATATTAGAAAATATGTTGTATTTATTAGTTATAAATCATTATTAAAATAAAATGTTTTACTAATTTTTATGGATTATTTATTAAAAAGTTAGATATATAATATTTAATGTGCATAAATTTGGAAGTAATTAAAATTTACTAATAATTATAAAATAAAATTTTAAATTAATCTTATTTAAATATACATTTTTTAAATTGGAGATATAACTTGCAAGTCCAATTCAGTGCAAAAGCTCTTTATCTTCTTTACAGCTCTATCCACAGTTTGTCCTACCACTTTGTTGAACTGAGTTTTCAAAGGTCGTGAACATGAAAGCCATGGTCATATCCTCTTTAGCTTTTGCTTTTCCTACATAAATCACCCCACCAAAGTCCAAATCCTTTTTTTAATAACATGCCATAGGTGTCCCCCTCGAGCTCTGCATTATTAATGACTCCCATTAACTAAGCGCTTTAATGGACTTTGAAAAAGTGAGTTATCTAATCGTTCTTCGATATACCAAATTACAGTTGTGTAGATTCCATCGTTTCGAGTTTTGAAAAGGTAACACAATTCTATTGTTATTATTATACACAATTCAAAGAACCCATGCTCGCCAACTTCTCAGGTTCTTTTGTTAGGCAAAGTGTTGTGGCTTCCTTCATCACCACGCAACGAAACTTGCCTGTTTCAGAGGGTCAGGTCAGGTCAGGTCAAAGTGAGAAACTGAGAGAGACCCACTACTGTTCCTAACACAGAAGGTGTTGATGCGTTTGTGGAACAAGAGGATGTATATAAAATCATTGGATTTTGTTGTCTGTCATATTCATCTTATCTTGTTCTGTCTTTTACTGCGAAAAAGGAAAGAAAGAAAATCCTTTCAGAATATAAAAACTATTGCACTTTTAGAAAGAGACATAGTTATTAGTCACCCAATTCTCTCATGGGTCCATACTTGTTCTTTCAAAGTGAGGTTGCATAAGAACACATATTGGGAGTTGTTGGATGATTGAACCAATGCAGGTTTTCTTTGCCTTTTTTAAATCAATGGCTGACATTAGTGGATTTTGTGCATGTAATTGAACAGTCACAAGAAGACCAGCAGAGACTAGTATTGAATGGTATGTAATAAGTTAGTGTCACTGTTATACCCTGAAGTCAGGAATTAGCTTATCCGATCTCAGTATTTCACAGAAACATGGAATTTCTATGAAGCTTTTACGATGAAGATCATAACAACAGATTTAGGAGCGCAGAACTACACCTTTTCCCGGTTTTACTTGTTGGGTAAACATGAGGGTTTTTCACTGTATCATACTCTACAAGTACGAGACGCTGCTTTCTTTTTTCTTTTCCTTCCAAAAAATTCTCAGAATCATAGCTCCAAGACAGGCTTTGGACGAAGCGTGTTGAGAGAATCAAAGAGCATTATATCCATGAGAATTAACAAATGATTGTGTGCAGAATCTGACTGTGTTCGTTTCCAAAAGGCATATTTCAAAACTATAGAGGACATTTAATTCGTTGACTCAAGCTCCAGACAGTATCATTAATAAGGTAGCAATGAAGACAAAGATTAAAACAGGCTCCATGGCAAATGTAAACTTTAGGACAGTCATGTGGGTGCCTGTTGTCCCATACACAAATTTTAAATTTAAAGTTGGAACTTCACTTCTAACTTTAACTTCAAAATAAATTTAATTATAATTCGTAATTTATAGTTATTTCATGTATCTGCTATTTGGTATGTTTAATAATTATAAGTTGACAGGCCATAGTGGACTCTTCTCCACACAAGCTATAATGACTTGGATTGGAATTGTGCAGTGTTTGTTGGGATAGAAAATTTGAAGGGAAAGACTGGAAAAGGGACCACTCAGTGATCGACACAAATTAAAACAAAAGGATGAAAAGGAAACTGAGAAAGCGAGATTTGCTATTTTCCATGGTAACATGTTTTTGCACTAGAGCATAACTATGCATCGCATCTCCATGTCTAGGTTAAAAGACAGGACAAAAAATGGATGTGTAGTGGACGGTAGGCAAAAGCAGATTCCAAAACGAAGAGAGTAAGATCATATAGTTTGGTTTTGCAGGTACACGATACATACACGTTCATGGCGAAAAGAAAGGATGATTTGGTCTCCCACTGTCCGATGTTTATTACCCATTTTTTTTCTTTTTCTAAAGTTACTTTGTCACTTAGCGACAACTTTTCATCGTTACGTTAAACTTTACATGCAATCTCTATCTAATCTAATGGAAAGAATAAAAATATCAGTTTCTTGGGAGCTGGTGCTTCCCAGCGCAGTCTGTGTTCACTGTTCATGTTTTGGTTTTCTTCTTGGAAGTACTTAGGATCATTGGCTCCTAGAGTTCCAACTTCCATTCCATTATTCGCTACTATATCAATCATTCAACATATATCTAAGTGCAGTAGTTCGTATTTATTCAGGGACTTCAACGACCATTCTACTGATGATAGATTTACACTAAGATAATGATGTAAAAGGTATCTTTCATTTTGATTTGTTGAGAGTGTGATTAGGTAGGGTGAGGTTCTTTTACCATTTTGTGATCTTGTAAACAAGACTGAATCCTGTTAGCTAATGGCCTCTCTTCGATACTTAATTTTCCATGAAATTTCATGCCATTAAGAAGTTTATCAAGGAGAGAAATTCCAACTAATGTTGGAATTTCTTTTTGTTCATGTAATGTCAAGATTATATGAACAACGCCTGTATAGAGTGAGTCTAAATCTTGTCTAGTTTTTATAGTGTTTTATTGTGTCTAGTGAATCTCAGTCATTTATTTACGCGGACTTAACGTTTATTTATATAGAGTCCATGTAGGACTTACATAAATAAATGACTGAAATTTACTATACACAATAAGACACCATAAAATTAAACAGAAGATCTTATTCAATATAGAGTTGGTTGCAACCCTGATCTAATCATAACAAAATTAACTCGTAAGAAAATTCCATATTTACGGATTATTATGCAGAAGTAGACGGCTAAACACACCCTATATAGTATTAATTATTTAGTATACTGAAATTAAAAATTAGGAGGAAAAAAAACAATCAAGAACTTGGAAGTTACATCGATTGAGCAATTTAATGTATCGATGTACGTCAATAATGGCACCTGAATTTCTATAGCATTTAATGGAAGACGGGACAAGCGAAAGTGAGTGATTGAAACAATTTGGTAATACCAATCCTTCGATTTCTACACTCGTCTAATCAAATTATGATCGGTGAACCATTCACTGAACTTTCTGATCACCGCCGATTGTTTTTTTTTTAATTACATTAGGTATCATCCAACTAATTTTAAACTTTTAATAAGATCACGCTTCAAGAGATTTAGAGGAGGTAAATTTGAAACTTAAGTTTCTTTAAATTTTTATGTAGCCTGTATATTTTTGCGTACAAAGAATCGTCATATGCTTGATTAGTTAACTGCTGATTGATCAATAATCTTGCTTAGCATCAAGTTCTCAGTAACTCTCAAGTTTCCTAATAATTTCAACTCCTATACTACCGCTGAAATTCAGGATTTTGTAATTAATCCGATCAAGAAGCTTTATCTAAGAGACTAGAGTATCATCAATAAAAAAATTTTCTCATTTTCCTTCTTTTGCGTGATTCAAATTTAAGAGCTTCTATAAGGAGAGCCTTAAGGGAGGAGTTTATGCCATATATGTTCCCAACAATCTAAGTGTTAATACAAAATTATATTGTGTTGTATAATTTTGTGGATACAAATTAAAATTTTTTATTATATATATATATATTTCAATATATGATATTTTTATAAATATTTATTATGTTTAAAATTTTAGATGGATTTTAATAAATTAAGCTATGAGTTCAGAATTCAAAATTTTTAAAATTTAAATATAAGATAATACATTCTAATTATATAAAAATTTTATAATTTAAAATCATTTTAAATGATATTTAGTATTAATAAATACCAATTTCTTATTGAGTCAGATTTAATATTTAGTTTAAGTTTAAAAATTAGATTGAATTATCGGTGTTTAGCGTTTGATTAATTTATGTTTAATGTTTATATTATAGATCATTAAAAATTAAATAGTTTTTTGAAAATTTAAAATATCACACATTTTTAAATATTTGCAAATTTTTCTCTACAAATTTTTATATAATATTATTTCCCAAAAAAAATTACATAATATTGGAAACTTTGGGTAATCCTCCACGTGAAATCTTGAGATACGTCATATTCTGCCAACTAAAAATCCACCTAACCAAAAAATCGTAGTAGTGCCCATAGTCCATAGGCAACCTTTAAAGCAATTCCTCAAATATGATAGAAGGCTACCCTCTTTTGACCAGGACCAGGACCAGGACCAGGACCAGGACCAGGAGGAAGGCGATCTCAGTATGGGCATTATGGTCATTTAGAAAAAAGTTATAGGGTCGGTCTTACAACGAACAACAAACTAATACGATACAAAGAATCTGCCGTTACGCTTAACACGATTCGAGGTTCAACAACTACCAAGGACAACAAATCTCACTAACACCACTTTCAGATTTTCAAAATTGCATGTGACTAACTTGCCAAACCTGATGCATGTGGTTGCGTTCTTCAACTCTGCTACCTGAGTTAAAAAGCAAAGCTTGAAATGTATGGAGTCTTAAAAGGGTTACTCTTTTGCTTCTTTTAAAGGAAACCCCCCCAAAAAGGCACTCATTTTGCTGGTTCAGTTTTGATTCAGAGTAAAAAGAGTCAGTATATGTCAGATAGATCGGTAAGTAACCCTACAATCTCGGTAATTGAGAACCAGTCTGTGTTAGGTGATTATCCGCTTTCTTATTGGTTTTTGCAGACCAGAAACACGGTTTTCTATGCCTAATCCATTTCACTGTCTCTTTCAATCTTTCCCAACCCTGTCTAAGCTCTTTAAAAATAGAGATTGTGAAGCTTATTCTGAGTTAGACAGTGAACAGCTGTGCCATAAAAGAGTTAGCCAGAGAGTAAAAGCGGGCAAAGAAAGAGTAGCTCCAGGTACATGATGAAAACGACAAATTTATAAGCAAATAACCCTCCCTCCCCCTACTGTACACGAAAAAACTTGCAGACATTGAACAACCCTTGAAGTTAGAGAAACACCAAATCAAAAGAAGAAACATAATATTTGGAAGCTAACACGATTCTTGAAATTTAGTCAACCCTTACTCTCCCTGAAACTTTAGCTGCAAAGGGAAAAAGCACTTCAAATACTAAGAAGATCAGGTGGTGGCGATTGAGCTTGTGGTGGTGGTTGTTGATGATGATGATCTTTAGCTTGTGTATTAGGAGAGTCTAAACCAGTGGATGATTGAGGTGTGGACTCTGTAATGGTTGAGTCTTCTTGCTTCGAGATTGGTGGTTTAGGGAGCTCCATCAGGATTTGAACCACTTCCCGCATTGTAGGACGCTCCACGGCCTGCTCTTCCACGCACAGCATTGCAACATAGAACACATGCATCACTTCGTGTAAGGGAACTGATGGAAGTCTTGGGTCCAGGACTTTCAGAACACCTTCCTTGTTGGAGTCTGTCATTTTCCTCACCCATTGAACTATGTCCACGCCGTCTCCAAACTCTCCCACCGGTTTTCGACCAGTAATTAGTTCCAGGAGAACCACACCAAAGCTATATACGTCGCTCTTCTCGTCAACCTTGAGAGTATAGGCGTATTCTGCACATAATAGGGTCAATTTAGTTACTACTATAGTAATGTAAAACAAACTACTTAAGCCCATTTTAGAAACCTTTTGGGATGGGAAAAGCACATCATGAGGTGTACACTGCTTAAGTGGATAACAGCAAAGAATCATTTGGGTCCTGTACTTTCAAAGCTGACTGACACCTAATTTCAATGCCAAACTCGAGAGTAACCGAAAAGTGAAACCAACTTCTAACTACTGATTACAATTTACTATGCCTATGTCATGCTTAAACAGGGATCAAAGTCTAGAAAACGACCAAAGTACAACGAAAATTTGAATCACATGAAAGCAAAGATTCCGCACAGCAAAATCATATTATAAGTCAAAGATCGTACAGGAAATTCAACTCAACTTGACATAATTGAAACCAGAACATTATAGCAAAGTAAAATTTTCCGCAAAACATTAAGTTGGAAGGAACACCAAAGATTAAGAATGTACCTGGAGCTATGTACCCATAAGAACCGGCAATAGCAGACATGCACTCCGACGTGCCAGAATCTTGTAAGAACTTGGCAAGACCAAAGTCAGCAACATGAGCTTCATAATTGGTGTCGAGAAGTATGTTGTTTGATTTCACATCACGGTGAACAATCAGCGGCGAGCAATCGTGATGGAGGTAACAGAGTCCCTTGGCAGCCTCTACAGCTATCTTATACCTTGTGTCCCAGTGTAAATGGCCTCCTTTCTTGCCATGAAGAACCTCCCCTAAGCTCCCATTAGGCATGTACTCATAGACCAAGAGGTTTGTCTCGTGATTAGAGCAGAACCCCAATAATCTCACAATATATCGGTGCCGAATCCTCCCCAATGTCTGTATTTCGGCATTAAATCCATGATCATGAGAAGACCCCCTGCTCATCGCCGGTAGCCGTTTGACGGCGACTTGATCACCATTTGGCATAAAACCCTTGTAAACAATCCCAGCACCTCCTTTACCAATAATATTATCTTCGTTCAAGCAATCTAGAACATCGTCAACAGTAAAGTCCAAGCGCTGGAAAGCAGTCAATTTCCAAGCGCGAGACTCGCTGGCTTTCTTAAGTGACCTTGCCTTGATTATGGCTGCAACTGCGAATGCTATGGAGCAAACAAGGAGGCCAATAACAAGCAATAGCTTCAAAGAAGCAGAGAGTGGCCCTTTGAGATGCGCCTGGTGGGTTCCATTTGCAACCCCATATTTACAAGGACCCAAATAGGGACCGCAAAGATCAGGATTACCCAAAAACGAAGTATAATTAAAGTAACTAAACTGACCAGTACCAGGAACTAAACCAGAAAGATTGTTGTAAGAGAAATCAACAGAGGTTAAGCTCTGCATAGTAGATATCGACGAGGGAATGTTTCCTACAAGATGGTTTCTTGACAGATTCAGATAATTCAAGATCCTCATGCCGGTAATTTCAGTAGGAATCTCCCCAGACAGTTCATTCCTACTAAGATCAACAAAAGTTAAGAGCTTGCATTGGCTAATCTCCGGCGCAACAGGACCCGAAAACTTGTTATGGCTAAAGTCCATCTTCGAAAGCTGCTGTAACCTTCCAATCTCAGGTGGGATTCGACCAGAGAACTTGTTTCCATCAAGAAGCAACTTTTGAACTCCAGAAAAGTTGCCAATGTTAGGAGGCAACGACCCAGATAACTGATTGTTAGAAAGACTAATCTGGCCCAAATTGACGGCAATAGAATCAGCTATTGGAAACTCTCCCGCGAGAAGATTATCTTGCAGCTCAACTTGCGTCAACAACGGTAACCCGAAAAGTCCTTTTGGTATCGACCCATTAAGAAAATTCTCTCCCATTCGAATCCTATTCAAGGACTCGCATTTACCAAGTGATTCCGGAATCGGACCAAACAAGAAGTTACTCAAAGTAATCAATGTCTGTAACCGATTACCAAAACACAAGTTAGGAGGCAGAGCTCCAGTCAGTTTGTTCGACGAGAGATCTACAAGCTCAAGATTCCCATTTGAACCCAAACCTAGGGGAATACTACCGGTGAAGTTGTTTTCCCACAACTGCAACACCTGAAGCTCCGGCAGATCTCCCATGAAGTCCGGAATCGCTCCGTGTAGCTTATTTCTGAAAAGATTCAACAGAGTTAAGTTTTTTAACTCAGCAAAACTACTCGGAATCTCTCCTGTAAGCATATTGTTAGACAAATCCATGGACTTCAAGCTCTTCAAGGCACCAAGCTCAGGTGTTAAGGACCCAGAAAGCGCATTCACTTGAAGAAACAGAGTATCAAGCTTCTGCAACTTCCCAATCTCCGGCGGTATTTCACCGGTTAACCCGCAGTTTGCAGCGTCGAACCTCACCAACTCCGACAAGTTTCCGATCTCCGGGGGTAATCCACCATCGTATGTATTGTAATACCCAATGTAGAGCTCCTGCAACTTCGTCAAGTTACCAATTTCCGGCGGAATATGACCAACCAATTCATTCCCAGAAACAGCCAAATACTCCAGAAACACCCAACTGCCGTACTCCGGCGGGATCTCACCGGAGAAAAAGTTGCCACCAAGATGTAAGTGACGTAAAGTGGGCATTTCGGTGACTGTCAACGGCAAGACTCCGGTCATATTGTTGTTATACAAGTCCAAAACCTGCAAGTTTTTGAGCGCAGAAAGCTCAGTAGGAAACGAGCCATTAAACACATTGTTGGAGAGATTAAGGAAGCGAAGCCCAGAGATGGCAGAGAGCTCGGCAGGGATGGGACCAGAAAACTGGTTGGAAGCGAGGGACAGGTTTTGTAGATAACGTAGGTGAGCGACGTCGACGGAGAGAGCTCCGGCGAGGTTTAAACCACTAAGGTCAAGCGAGGTCACGTGTCGCCGGGAATGGTCGCACGTGACGCCGGTCCAGGAGCAGACCGAGGTGGAGGAGTTCCACGAGGAAAGTGCGGACTGGGGGTCGTCGGAGATGGCGGACTTTACGGAGAGGAGGGCTTGTAACTCCGAGACGGCGTGTGAAGCACAGACATGGAGATGGAGGTGGAGGAGGAGGAAGAGGATGAGTAATATTCGCATTTTCTGGGTTAAAACGTCGCCGTTGGACTGGCGGAGTACGAATAGTCGAGAGTGGAGGAAGGAGAGAGAGGCTGGCAAGTGAAGAGTGTGTGTAGGAGAGTAGGGGGAGTTTAGAGATTTAAATATTTGGAGTTTGTTTTCGGAGGCATAAGCAACTGAAGTTGTATGTACTTTTTCATAATTGCACCCAAAAAAAAAACAAAGGAGTTCATTTATTTTGAGTTTTGGACTCTTCTTGTTCTATAAATAGTTAAGGGAAAATAGACAGGGATAATGTTTTCTCTCTTCCAAAACGTGAATGAATGCCCAAAGAAAAATGGTAAGGTCAAATTGTTTTCATGTTTTTTTTTTTTGGGTTACAATGAAAAAAATAAAAATTATCAGATAAACGAAATACCACAGGCATTAGCTCAGACAATCAAGGAGAGGGCGTCAGGAATATCCTCCTAAACCTGAAAATTAGAAACAATGTCATGACCTAATTTAGCCAAACAATCTGCTGAGAAATTACCTTTACGAAACATATGTTTAATAAAGCAACTTCAATCTTTAACAAGTAAGGCTTGAATATTCAAAACCAAAATAGACAGTGAATGTGAAAAGGTAACACCACAAATTACCATCCGCACCGCTTCCATGTTATCATAAACTTTACCCTTATATAATAAAGAAGTTGTTTTCAATAAACTCGCACGCAAATGTGATAATAAAAGAGTGAAATCTTTATTTGGTATTTTATATAAATATTGAAATCTTTAATTAAAATAATTTTATTATATAAATATTTAATAACATTGAAAACGGTCCACTTAACGATATTAACAATAAATTTAATATCAATTTTTAAAATATAATTCATTATTTTTTATGGTAATGCATCTACGGTGATCTATCAAAAGCTAATATATATTGCATGTTGCATGTAGATAAGCAAACGAAACTAATACGTTATTGAAGTAGAGTGATAGAGTTTGGTGATGGTAGTTGAAGTATGATTATATCATTTAGGTCTCTTCAGCTAAGTTAAGGTTTGTAGCCAATCAAAGGCCATGGAAACGGTGTTGGCACAAAGCAGGTAGTTTAGGTTACAGTTTGTTAAGCTCTTTTAAGACCTGCTTATGCATGTCAATTGATGATTGTAGCTTTTCTATTACATATATATATATATAGACATACTTACTTCAAAGGAGTTTATAATTAAAGAGACTATGATAACCATACGTATACGAGAAGAGGTATCAATATCTGCCTTTAATAGTCCTATTTAAAGGCAACATCTCAGTAGATTTGAACAATTAGTTGTACACATTGATTGTGCATCTATAATCAACAACGTATAAAATTAAAAGATTACATGTTTGAATCGAGGTGTATAAATATACAATAACTTGTACACTTGAGCCTTGTTTGGTTGAACGGTCAGTAATGGAATGAGATGAAATGTAACACACTCCTATCATTTAGTTGAAGGTTTTGTAATGGAATGAAATAGAAGTGGAGGGTGTCATGTTACGTTCTATTCTATCATAAACAGTAAAAATAAGAAATTTTCGATTTGGAAGGTTTAGGATGGAACGTAAACTAATAAATTTATACTACTTAATATACCCTTAATAATTTTTCTTAATGTCAATTATTTCTTCTAATTCTAACCCACTTTTCTCTATACTCATTTATTACGGTCCACAAAAACTGTATGTAATTAATAATATTTGTATATTATTTTTCCTTACCCTAATAATAATATTTTTATATTATTAATAATAAATTGTACATAATTAATAATAAAATTAAAATTAAAATTTTATTAATGAAAAAAATATAAAATTTTATTTTTTAATTGTTTGTATATATTTCTATATAAATAAAAATATAAATAAATTATTTTAAAACATTAATCACATATAATAGAATAAAATAAGATTTATTAAATAATTAATGATAATATTTTTATATAATTAATAATGAATTGTATATAATTAATACTAAAATAAAAATTAATTAAATTTTTATTAATGAATATATAAAAAATTATTCTTTAATTTTTTGTATATAATTCTATATAAATAAAAATCACATATAATTTAATAAAATAAAATTTATTAAATAATTAATGATAATATTGTTATATAATTAATAATAAAATAATAAAACTTGTATTAAATTTTTTATTATTTTAAAATATAAAATATATAAAAACGGTTATACTTAAACCTTGAGTTTTTAATTAGACATGATTTCTGTTTTAAAATCATAACGTTAAATCTACCGTAACAATCATTTTAATATCAGAGATATAATAGTCATTTATTATACATTACATCTATCTTTTAAACAATAATTCACTGCATTACATTATAAATCTTTCCATCCATTTCAAGCAATTTTTTACTATATTACATTTTATTCTGTTATAAACTGTTCCATTCTATTTCATTCTATTTCATTAATTAACTTCCAACCAAACATACCCTAATTATATATTGATTGCAGATTTATAATCAACAAAATTACAAATTAACTGTTTTAATCAGGGTATAAAAAAGTGTGCAATTATTTAAATTTTTATATAATATAATTAATTGAAAATACAAAATTATTTATTTATTTATATATATATCAAGTGTAAGGTCAACATCCACTTTAGAGTAATAATGATTGTCATGGCAAAATTATACTAAAACGCGGAATGATATAATTGGATATTAGGATTTAACTTTGAACAATGTGTAGCTAATATTTTTAAAAAATAAGATTGATTAATAAGCATTTAAGCGTGTCTCAATGAACATTGTACTTTAATAGTTAAAGAGGTCAACTCTTACATTATTGAATTAAAAGTTTAACAAAACTTTTACATTTTGGTACTTAAAAAAATAAAAATAAAAATGACATTTAAATAAAAAGGGAACCAACCTAGCGTGTAAAATATGTAACAATATATCTTGACAGCGAGACTTGCTTTCTATTAATTAAAAAAATTAATTATGTGATAATAAAATATACTTTTTTATTTAAAAATATTATCATATTAGCATTGATGTATCTATTAGTACATAGGGGAGACCTTATTACATAACTCAGGGTCTTGTGAAAGGATAAAAAACGAAGTTAATGCGGAATACCTGGATTCGGTTTCATCTCTGATTCCGATGCTGATTTCGAGCTCCAAACGTCTCCGAATCTTCCGGATCCTTTAGCCGAAAATGCTCACCGACTTACGGACAAAGCCTTTCTAAAGTTTTCTCAAATCCCGAGCTTTCTTAACGAGTCAGGAACCTTATGCTCGAAAATCTTATTCTTGAGTAATTGCAGGAGACCTTACCTCTATATAGCTTCCATATCGGGCTTCCTCATCACAAGGTTAATATAGACCCAGTCCATATTAATTGGGACTCATTTTTCACTCGGACTTCGACCTATTGATTTAGATCATTTATTAGGTCACTTTAATATCTTTATCTGATCAAATGGTGTAACTTAACCAATAATTTATTTAAAACCAAAATTGTAATTAATGTTAGCCCAATTTTATGAAACATTGACAAAATTGCCCAAAGGATAAAAGTGTCTACCAATATCATTTAAATGATAGAGAATTGACATGTTCTTTTTTTTTAGTCTATTTAAGATTTGTTCTAAACAATTAAAAAATATTAAGGATTAATCTAAATGTTTCAAGATATTAAGTTCAAGTTATATTGTGTTGTAAAAGTTGAAGTTTAAAATGTAGTTTTGATCGTAATGTATTATTTATATTTTTTGGACATTTTTAATGAAAACGAGTAATTAATTTCTGAATAAAAATACATTAATTTATTAAATTACTGAAAAAATTAGAGATATACAAGAAGTATTTCAGTTCCTATTTTTAGGTTTTTGTTCGTACTACTACTACTTTTGTCACCTGCCTCGTTGCTTCTAAATTGGCTCAATGTCGTATAAAAATGATATTTCCATGCAACGTCCCTTTCTTTCATTGTTTTAAAAAATAATTTGATTTCCATAACAGTCACTTCGTGTACTTTATCATCAAAACCTCATATAGATTTACAGCTAATTCACTGAACGGTGGCACGACAAAGATAGCCTTGGATCCTTTGGAAGAGGCGGAGCTTTTGAAAAAGGATCAAAACAAACAAAATGCAAAAGCAGAGAGCCGGTAGAGTTGGTCAAAGATACTGTACCTTTACATTCATAAAAGCCTCTTTACAGATATTTAAGGAATACAATTTAAAGAATATGTAATATTAATTAATTACGCTGAAATTAATAATTAAATGTTGATAATTTAATACAATATTTAATTAATTTTCAGATAATATTTATGCTATATACTTTTTATAATTAATATCTGAAGCCACGACCACTGCCACGGCCGGAGACAATATTTCTAACGTTGTTGCAGGGTTCAATCCACTGCATCATATCACTAAATCTAATCCCTTAAGCGCGAGTAGTCTAAACTTACAACTTTCTTGATTAATCATACCGTACGATCAAAGGGTGTGAAACGCGACAACGTTGCCCAGGACTAGCTTGTGTAAGCAAAAGTAACTGACAGATGGGCCACACGAAATAGATGGGGTGGTGGGTCTCTCTCTCTCATGCAGTCGCAGCAGATCAAAAACCGTACACCGTTGAGTATTTTGTGTGTGAGGTGGGACTTACAAACAAGGAAGACGCATGATGATCATCCCTCACCACCACCCAAAATTCCCTAGACTTTGCAATGTTTTGGCATCTGGGCCAGAGCGGCAGGGGAGGTTTCACCCTTTTTAAGGTTACGTTACGCCTGGGTAGATTCTTTTTACCAAGCATATGTTCCGAGATGCATTACATGTTCAACCTAACTCACAAAAGTAACTTGCTTTTTTCTTTTTCTTTTTTTTTTTCCCCTTTTGTAATATTTGATTTCTCGGCTCCAAAGTTTATAAAAGTAAAAAGGAGAAGAATCAGGGAAAAGACTTCTTCTTTTTGTCTAAAATGTTCAAATTTAATATTTTTAAATAATACTTATGTTATATTGCGGGATATTTCCATATTCTTTTTCATTGTGAAACTTCGAACTGAGTATAATGATAACGATGATAAAAACTTACGTTACATCTCACTAAAATTAGAATTAGTTAATTCTTATGTTAATTAAAAATAAGATCGTATATTTTCGGACCTCTTGACTCTATGTGTTATCGAAATTCTTAGTGACCGGTTATTATTTTTGTTGTAGCGGATTTACTTATGTTACAATCATATCTTATACATTTTCAATTTAAGTATTAATTAAATGGAATATTAAAATAGAAAAGGAGGATAAGGAAAGGAAATGATTTACAATTATTTAAGAGCAATTATTTTGTTGGTGGAAATAAAGTGGGTCAAAGACCGGTTGACTGACATGGGGAGACACGAGGATTGGTGTTTCCATAACAAACCCCAATCTCGCCGAACTCCTTTTTTTTCATCCCACTTTTACGATTTTACCCTCTAATTGTAGTCGAAATCACGTTGTCTGACCTTAGGCTAGACCACGACGGCGGACAGCGTGTCGGGTGGGCCCAGAGAGAGACACGCCTCCTATCCTATGCTGATTTGTGAAAATGACCGAACAGGCCTTCCACGCCAAAGAAAGCGACACTAAAAATGTGATAAGGGTGCTTTGACTGTATTACCCTTTTAGCTCGGGAGTGTCTTCTTCTAAGGTATCAAAGAAATCTTTGTGGTCTAAACTCTAAAGGTTATCTTGGTAAATTCAGTGTACGGTTCTAGCCATCGATGGCTCACCTAGCTTTGGGCACAGGTTGATTAAAGATGAATGCCAACGTGAGTTGGTAAGAGGCTTTATGGATTTAAGTAAGATTGTGATTCTTGTCTTTATATATATAATTGTTTAAAATATAGGGTCGAAGTTTTACCTCTTGTAAAAGACTTATCTGACTTAAGCAAAAATTAATTTAATAAACAATATATGATATAAGATTCAGTGCTAATGATTTAGGATCCGTGTCGCTAATGATGTGTATGTAACTTGGTAAAGTAATATCAAAGGTGGAAAATATGTATTTTAAATATATTATAAATTTTAATGTAATAGTAGAAAATATGTTTTAGATAATTTAAAATAATAAGGTGACGTATGGTTAGTTACCAGATAGAGAGATAGGGCGTCATTTTCTATTCTAATGACCTATCCACGGACCATTGCATGTTAGGTGTTACTTTTATTTTCCTCATCTTTCGTTGTCCTAAAACTATGTTCATGTTCCAAAATCATGTATGGTCTCATTAACCTTCTTTTGTACCTATCATAACAAGCTTTGATGGCAACAACCACCAAATGTGTGTTTTGCCTTTGTTGAATTCAATCTATTGGAGTTCAATCGAGAGTGATTTAAGTCACGAAATTATTCTCTTAGGATTTTTTAAATTCAAATAAAGGAATTGTAAATTAATTCAATTTTAAACAATATTAATATTTATAAATATTTTTAGATAGTCTATTATTTATTTTAATCGTTACATTGCTAAGTAATTTATTTAAAATATATAATTCATGAACTATTTAGATGCATTCATTAATTGTTTTAGTGTATATAAAACAACAATTTAGTAAAACTTTCACTAAATGCAATGTCTAGATAGATTCAGGAGTATGTAAATTTACTTTTAACTAATAGATAAACTATTTTTTATAAATCAACATAAAAAAGAAAGAAAAATATATGTACACTAAATAAATAAATAAATAACTAATAATCGATATATATTTACATAATAAAATAATAATGATAAAAATTAATATTCAAATTATGCATAAAATATAACAATAATAAAATAAAATAATAATAATAAAATTTTATTTTTTAATATTTTTTATAAACCAACTACTATTAATAATAATGGTAGTCGTTCCTTCCTCTTAATCAACCATCATAATTATAATGATAATATCTATTCTCATTCTTCTTTATATTTATCCTTATTCATATTACCATTATCTCATGCGAACCAACCGCTGCCTTTAATGACACGAAAAATAATATTTATTACTCCCTCTGATTCATAATAAGTGTCGTTTTAGAGGGATTTTAATTATTCAAAATAAGTGTCGCTTGTGACTTTTTATTGCTATTTATAATTTTTATTACAAAATTGGCC
>JANZLX010000213.1:3427045-3438165 GCA_025531955.1 Erythroxylum orinocense | reverse complement strand
CCTGAGTATGGGTTTGAAGGTTGGCAGTCACCCAGTTTGCCGCATCAAAACGGAAGAAGCCAGGGGTAATCACTTCGAGGGAAAAGAAACCCCAAAAACGTGTAACCTGCGAGCAATCTCGAAAAGCATGTAAGATGGCGAGCTACACGTTGATGATCGGATAAAAGCTTTTGCTTAAATAGTAACCATAGAAAAGCTCAGATACGTTGGGGCCTAGCCCATTTTTAGATTAAATCCCATTTTCGGGTCCTCACAAGCAAAGAGTGACCGACGATAAAATCATAAGCGGACGCCGTTGTGAAACGCCCATGACCAGTAGGTCCCCAAGTGAGGATGTCTTCCTCGAAGGAAGCCAGAGGAGTAGGGAAGTGGGTGATCTCCAGGCAGACTGCAAAGGAGAGATACTGCTTGAAAAGTTGTCACTTCCAGTTGCCCTCATTAGTGATATAGTCCAAGAAAGTGCGAAAGTACTCATGGTCTAGAATGGGGGAGATCACAATAGAGCCTAGCAGACCCCATTCCGGTAACTAGTTGTTGAGCCAGAAAAGGATTTTTCTCCCGGTGCCTAGGTGCCAACGTAGCCCTTGGCGGACAATAGGCTAAGTAGCTACTATACCTCTCCAGGTAGTGGAAATCCCAGGCCTACTAATAGTGAGGGGAATATGGGCCTGCTCCAGCTTATATTTGGCTTTAACCAGGCGGACCCACAAAGCCGAGGGTCGGTTAATTAAAGCCCACACGAGTTTAGCCATGAGAGTATCGTTAGTGGCTCGGATGCAGTAGTGCTTCAAGTTTAGTAGGTAGCTTCAGTTCCTATTTTAGAGTTTTAATAGGATTAATTGTCAGTTAAATTTACTTCATTAAATTACCATGTGTCTCAGTGAGATACTTTATATTTGCAATATGTATGTAGTGGGTCATGTTTTCTTTCAACTTTCCTTCTTGCTTGCTTTTAGTTGAAGTTGTTTTGTGTAAGCTTATATATATATATAGGCTTTGTTTCTGCTTGTTTTAAAAAATGAATTAGCAGCATTCGGATTCTAGTAAAAAGCCTCAAGCCTTTGTCCTTTTTTCTGATCATCTTAGTAACAATGATACTTAAATTTTAAAATATTAGGTGAATATTATAATCATATATTAAAAAGTAAAGTAAAGTTGAAATTTTTTATAAACTAAAAAAAAATTACTAATCAAAATTTTAGTTAATTGTTATTGAATTTATGACTCTTATTGAGTTTTAATAAGAATATCAAATGTTCAAAGAAAAAAATTATTATAATTTTGTAGAAATGAAAATTTTTATAAGCTTGTGAACAAATTAATCAATTATTTGTGAATTTATAACTTTAGTACTTATAATTAGAGTTATTATTGAGTCAATTTAAATTTAGAGCATAGTTATTATAAAACAATTAATTTAATTATTTTTAAATTTATAATTTTTTAAATCTGAATTACAATCTTTATTGAGTTAATTTAAATTTGAAGCACAGTCATTAGAAAAAATTGTTTTAGCTTTCAAACGTACGTAGAAAACGGTCAGAATTATCAAGCTGTCCGACTTTTAGGGGTTTATCATGTGCATGTGTCGCAAAGTTCGTCATCTTCCTCCAAGACTTTTCATTTTTCACGTTGTAGATACTTGATTTATGAGTGTGAAACAAAGGAAAAAGAATCGAAACATCATATATGCCGAACCCTAACTCGGTTCACCGGTCATGTCTAAACTTGGAAACAGTTGGATCACCAACCATTTCATAAGCAAAGACCAAAAGGGTCAAAAAGTCTAAGCATAGTCCATTTATTTGGTTGGGATTACTGTTCTTCCTTTAAGACCTCCATGTCTCGATGCGTTAAGCACGAAGAAGCTCGATTTTGACCATTCATTTGAAGGAATTGAAGAATAATTAAAACGAAACTGGTGATTAATGTCGAAATTAATCAATATAATTAGACTAACCTTATAATTATAACATGTTAGATTCAAGAATTGGTTAAACAAATACCTGAAAATTGAGGAATAATTGAGTTTATTGTTATTTTCTATGAAATAGAGTAATAGAGATGCAAAGGATTTAAGATAATTAGAGCATTTGTTGTATTTAGCCCAAAACGGTGATTACTTTTATAATTGGGCTTCGTACTTTCTTATATGTGTCATTGGACCTGTATTTATGGGCTTGCTATAATGGGTAAGCTTGACCCATATTTTGCAGTGCACAGGAGGCTTTATTGCTAGTCAGCGTTAAATACAATCGCTTCATTAAGAATCATATGTGGATTTAATTAGGTTTTAGAATAACAGTAGTCAATTTTTTGCATCTCTGCCACTCTGCACCATAGAAAACAACAATAGACTCAATTTTTCTTCAGTTTCTAGGTATTTGTCCATTCAATTTTTGAATCTAGTATGTTGCATTTTTAAGGTTAGTCTAATTGTATTGATTAGTTACGACATTAACCAATAATTTCGTTTTAATTATTCTTCAAGAATAGCTTCAATTTATGTGGAATTTAGATGAGGAAGTGGACGATTCATGACTTTTTTTCTCCGTGTTTAGATCTTCATGTCTCAATGCCTTAAGCTCGAAGAAGCTTGATTTTGATCATTTATTTGTAGGAACAGCTCCAATTTCTGTGGAATTTAGACGAGGGAGTGGACGATTCATGCTTTGCTGCTCGTTTTTAGACCTTCAAAAGCAGTCCAATTCGGTGGGTTGTTAGGAAAGAGAATGGTTTCATTTAATGATTTATTCATTATGCATTTTAGATTAAATGTTTCACAAACATATAAAAAGATGAACCAAAATATTAGAAACTATGATATAATTAGAAAGATGGAGAAGAAGAGTACAGTGAAATTGGAACACAATCCCCAGATTTTGCTCTCCAGGGTTTAAAAAACACACCAAACCCCTAAAAGAAGGAAAGTCGCTTGCCTGATTCAAAAAAGGGTAAGTGGGTTGGTAAAGAAAGAGCTATTTCTTTTGAAAAGTCTGAAACCCTACCCATCTCCCAAGAAAGCTGTAAGACTCATCTTCAAGACGTAGGGAAAACTAAACGTGGTCAACCACGCAAAAAAGACGAACATATCATCGAAAACCCTCTTGGTGCATGAAAATGGAAGCAGCCTCATAGCAAGAGCAACACATTGCAGGTGGTCCAGAAAAAAAAATGGTGACAGTCACAGGTCTTAGAAAAAAGGAAGATAAAAAGTAACAGCCTAAAAATTTCTGTCTTCGGTTGAGCGAAATACTACAGTAGAGCCTGCCGTAGGTTTCTGACAAGATCCTTCACTGTAATGGAGGATTTCACATCCATCTGCAAGAAATGAGTTTAAAAGGAAACAGTTGAGGTGGGATTTAACCGCCAAACTATACTCTTTTGATGTCTGTGAAATATGTTAAGTTGAAGAAGCAGAATGAATTTGAAAGGAAACCAGAAAGTTCACCTGGGCAATAACAGTAACGTTAATGGTGGAACTCCCAAATGGTATGACACTGGTGCTTGTAACATTTAGGTGGAACTTTTCTGCTTCGCTTAGAATTTTCAGTAAGCTTCCTTCCTGCTTTTCGCAATGGATCCTTATAAGCACATCACCGTCTGAAACTTTCGCTTCTATCTCAGGCAGGGAATGGATGCAGCAGCCATCAGAGTTCCCTTCAGTTGAAGATGATTCATTGTCAATGTATACTTGAGACTTCTTCACGAAGATTACTGATTCTAATGATTTATTAGTAGATTGTTCTTCAAGTGTCTTCACAAGTTCTTCAAGATGTTTCAAGTACTTAAGAGCGTCTCCAAGAACAGACGCCTTGTCCGTCTGCAAAACCGAAGAATATCTGAGAATCTATTTCCTGGGAAAACAGTCAGATTGGAAAGTTACCCTTTAAGACTTGAATAGTTGCATTTATAATTGACACAGCAGAGACTAACTAAATGTTAGTGAACTAATGCAAGTTGTGATTAACTTTGTGCCTCACTAATCTACACCAGAGGAAAGTAGCAGCAATATAGGTTAACTTTACATGGAAATCGATAGCTTTACACAACCAAAGTCGTAAGTAATTTGCATCATGTAAATGTAATTGTTATGGTAATAATATCGAAACAATCGAAGTCTGCAATTATGGTACGTAATTCCGGATGTATTACCAGCAAAATTCCGGTATTACTTATCAATTCTTCATATAAATCCTTGAATCAAGTAGACAGTTAATTTATACCTTCTTTAGTCCAGGTATAATAGCTGAAAGAGCAATGAATCGCTGGCTGATCTTCTCACGCCGCTTTCGCTCGGCCATTACATGGTCATGTGCATGTACAGGAGTCCTACTCATTGCACCAGCTGCCCTTTTGGTACCTTGACCATAGTTTGTGGAACCATTAGAAATCAAATAGGAGTAGTTCACATCTTCGTAGGTTCCAATCTTAGTCTTGGTCCTTGCGTTTGAGTCATGAAAGTATTGAGAAGTAGCCGGAGAGGAACTTGAGTTCTCGAAAGAGATGATCTGAGATGATGAAGAAGGAGAAGACTTGGAAGATATTTGGTCTGTGGTGCAACCGCTCCAGCTCTTGGTCTTTAGCTGTTTCGTAGGCCTCTCAACTTCAGTTTCTGAAATCTGAATTGATCCATCGGTGAAGTTTTGTGTGGGTTGGAAGTTGAAATTCTGGCCATCGTTTGTGGAGTAGCCGTTGGAATAAAAAGACTGAAAATTCAGATGATCCATTGAGTCAAAAGGACTCAAAGGGTAATGATAATCAAAAGCTGCATCTTCCGTTCCCTGTGAATTGAAATTCAAACAAAACATAAATGAAAAAAGAGCAAAATTATAAATTGGATGAGAAATTCATAATCTTGTTAACTTGCAGATGATATTTACCTGTTCAGGCAACCAATTTGCTGATGAAAGTTCCATTAAAGCTACCTTGAATGTTTCTTTGACGATGGCCTGCAAGACCCTGCTAGAAGAATGAAAGCAAGACGCTGAAACTTAGATTTGGAGCACCTGATACTTGTAATTCAATGATTTCAAATCTCAGAATCTTTTGTATACAAACATATATTCCATATGCTTATGAAGTAAACCAGAAGGAATCAAAAACGTGCAGAAGAAACTTGAACTTTGAGAGGAAGAGAAGACCCAGAAAGGTTCTAATCAGTTTACGAGTCCATTACACCAATTCTGCATCAAATTTATTCTTCAACTTTAACCTAAAAGCGGAAAAGGAAAAAAAAGAAGACCGACCCGAGAAATTAAAGGAATTTACAGATGCAAAATAACTTCAAGACAACGAAAAACTTTACTTTCTTGCTATTTTCCCAGATGTTCACCAAAGAAAAAAAAAACATTCAGTCATAAAGCTTGAAATTCCAGGTTGAAATTATATTTCTGGAGAAAGATAGCTACTGGATGAATGCATCCCCAGGAAGATTGGATTGTTTGTTCAACACAGGCACACAGTCCTAAAGGGGTTATACTGGAGTTGAAAGCTTACCTTCTTCACTGAAGACCAAGAAGATAGGAGAGCTAAGACTTCCCTTTCTGATATATGCTAAAAGATACAACTTTTCAACCATCTTATAGATGACGGAAGGCAATGGCTGGTCCTTGAACACGGTCTATACAGGCACGTGTGAAAATGGTTTGGCTCTTCTTGTTCTTGGCTCTGGTCATTTGTTGACCGTGGATTATTCTTTACTCGCCAATTAGGTCTAGTATAAGTATACACGGCTTGGTTAGTTGGTACGCAAAGAAATGAATTACTAAGAATGAAAAAAAGATGATTGGTAATATATTAAGATTAAATAAACAGTATTTTTGTATATTTTCTTTTGGGGGAATATTTCAAAGTCATATTTATTTTCATTTTTTATTATGTTTATTATAATTCTTATTACTGTTCCTACAAAGTGAATCAAGCACACCTTAAGTTTTGGTGGTTAACTATATATACATATACACATTTTTTAATAAATTGTGATATTTAGTGCTATAAAATGAATATTTTATTTGTAATTCGGGATATTCAAAACAATTCACTTAAAATACATAAAGTTAGACAATGCTCTTTCCTCATAACTGATTAGATTTTACAACTAATTGAAGAACAAGATGGCATGTAACATTAAAGTCAAAAAGGGTTTTGAAAATTCATAGCTTTGTAATGTTTCTTTTATAAATATTTTTTCTTTTTCAATATTACAGATGAATACTTCATTTGTTATTCTATACAATTGGAGTGCATCTGGCATTATGGAGGAATCGAGGAGCTATAAGTATGGGCCATAGCTAGGCATAATTTATGATAACGCAATGCTTGAAGTTCTTGATGACAGAAAACTGGAAACAAGCTGGCACTATTGACAAACCTGCATCACTTAGATGAAGGTAATAATACGTGTTTAGCACAATCTAATCCATCATAGATAGCTATCGTTCATGTGGCCTAAGCACGTTTGTTGGTTTTTTTAAATACTGATGTGTGAATCATTTGTTTTGTCTAATAAATCATTATTGTGGCAACACTGTGATGACATGCAAACTTCATTCATTAAGTTTAATTGCAAGATTATGTTGTGTTAAGTTGTGTGAAATTTTGACATTTATCTTGTTGCTGTGGATCAACTAATTCTAAGTGGTTAGATCCAATCAAGTACATTATTTCTTCTCTTGGACAAAAGAACAACTTCGCCACCAAAAGTTGAAATAGGAGAAAGAAAGGTTACCCATAAACAATATGCAAGTACAGAAGAAAACAAGGTTATTACAATATTGCTTGTATGGTGTTATGGTCAGAGCTCAACATTTACATTACATGTGCTAAAACTGACGAGAATTTACTGGCAGCTCCGGAAAGTTAGGGCACGTGGTGAAAATGACTAAAGAGGAACCTCGGCCGAAGCCATCGGAGGTGCCAGGTGTGGTGGCTTCATCTCCGAGTCTAAAATTGGATCCGTACGGTGGACTACCTTGAAAACACGGTTTTAATGGCGTCTCTGGGACCAATTTTAGTGTTTACGGTCTTGATAACGAAGAATTTGTTGATAGTTGCATTACCATTTTAAGTTGAGGTTATTCGATTGATAGTTGACCAACTGTGGGAGAACTCATAGTCTATGTTGGATTTAGGACAAAGTTTTAGTGGATAACAATATTGAATAAAAATAAAGATAAAAATTTATTAAATACATATTTTAAATGTTATAAATTCCTTTATAAGCTTATATCATCTTTTTGTTTGATTCTTAAAGTGAATAATTTTTAGGTTTAATTTATTTTGTGATTGATTTTTTAAATTTGACTAGTGTTGTAAATTATAATAAACTAATTAATTTTTATTTAAAATCTATTTTTTAATTAAATTTTAAATTTGTCAATAGGAAAGATAATTTTCTTCTTTAATACTATTTCCAATTCTTCACGTTCAATTTTTATTATACATCGTTTTTATAACAATTTAATATCAATTTCAATTTAAAATTTTAAAACACTATTTTTCTTTAAAATATATCTTTTATATATATATATAGAAATTAAAATGCAACTTATGCATTGTTAAGTTTATCACAATTCACAATGCAATTCTTTACTTTTCTTTTTTACTTTTATTCACGTACTTTAACCTTTTAAATATTTTAATGTGGTATTTTAATATATTTGGTTTGAAACTCTTTTGAGAGGTGGATTGAATTTTACTTATTGAGATTACTTCCAAGGTTGGTGAATCCAACATTTTGGGACAATGTAAGATAATAAATGATAATTATAAGATTATAATTGTTGGGACCCGATCCCGAAGCCAGACCCCAACCAAAAACGAATCGAAAATGAAGAACAAAAGCGACCAAATCATAATCGAAGCGAAATCGAAGAAACAGATTTGCAATTCCAAGAAAAAGTTCGGGGTCCAACAATAACCTTTTGACACATTTAAATTACTCGATTTCCTATGATTTTGGACATTATGTAGCCATCCATGTAAGAATAATCTTGGAATGGGAACAAAGAACAAACTATACATTAATAGACTAGAAAATCTACATCGTTTGCCTTCCCATCATTGTCTATCATGTACTAAATTTTGCTACAACAATTTTATTGAATGACTTTCTCGAACTTTTATAAGTTGTTAATAGAATTCTTAAAAATTGAAATCATTATTTCACAAAAATTTTAAGTTATAATGCCACTGCTCATAATTTACTCTAAATTTTTATTGGTAATAGCTAATGTAGAATCAATTTTAGGTCTTTTAAACATTTTTCTTCAAGTTTTATGTCTCGTGTTTAGCCTAATTTTTTATTTATTAATACTTCCCGCTTAGCTATTTAACCTAAATAATTTTCTAATTATTTTTTTGTAATAGCTTGTTTGATTTATTCTTACACCAGCCTTTTTTTTATTTGTGTATCTATTTACTTATTTTATATTTTATTCTTATTCTTTACTTTGTTCTATATTTATTGTATTATGAATTTTACATGTTTGTATATTTTAATTTATACGCATTTATATAGCATTAGTATTTTTTACGTCTTTATTTTTTTGTTTACAGTATTCTATCTGACTCAGTGAAACTCTTACTGGGTGTTGTTATTATTGTTGTAAAGATGTCGCTTATAAATTGGATTTGCTTGTCCCTACTTAAAAATAAAAATATACATTCCCTAAATTTAATTCAAAATAATTGAATGTTAGACTAATTGTGGATAATTTTAGAATAAAATAGGTCAATTTGATGAAAAAAATACAAATGAATTTAATTATATATTTATATGGTCAAATCCTTAATTTTTAAGATTTTAATAAATCACTAAAAAATGTTTAATATGAGTATGCTTAAAACCTATACGGTTCAACATATTCATTAACCTAAAGGCATTGAGTTTAATTTCTATCTTTATATTTAATTTAAAAACATTCTTGTTAGGATATGTATTTTTGCATTATTTATTAATTAGATATATAAGATGTTAATTGGATAATGACTTGGATTCTAAAGTCATATGGATAATCTTCTAATTGAAAAAGAATCGTATATTGATTTGGAGCCTGTTATCATGTTGATTTTGAAATTGTTTTACTGCTGGAATTACTGTTGGATTTGTGGATTATGGATAGAAGAAAATAAAGGGATTTGCGTATATCATGAATCTGTGGCAGATATCTATCCTTAATGTGAGTGTGCGGCAAAGGGGCTTTTGACGTGTATATTGTAGTATGTTTACGGTGTTCGTGTGGGTATAAGGCACAAAGTTTATGTGAGATAAGGCAACATTGGAATATGCATTAATTGTCCATAAGTGTGCATTAATTGCTTATTAAAAAATGTGAGTTTTATATAAGGTTGTCTGGGCATTAAAATGAATATGGCAAAGTAAGGTATAAATGCAGAATTGATTTTGAGTATGACATTAAAAGGAGAGTGCTAGGTGTAAGTCATGTGTTATTTGGGAAATACACTGCATGTCTCTATAGCTTTTGATATGTCCACCGTGGGTCTTGCAATTATTAGATGATTGGGTATTAAAGTGAAGATGCGTGTGTGAGATGGACTCTAGAGAGTTCATTATTTAATCAAATAGTGAGTGTGTTTGGTGGATTGGCCTGCGCAGATTGCAAAGCTACGAAAAAGCAGCTAAGGTGTAAGGCGTCAGATGTGGTGACTGTGGAGTTGATTTGTGAGCCACGGTGAAATTAATTTGTGAGCAAGTGTTAGTCTGCATATGTTCTTGATGTTGCAGGTGTTATTCTCATGGTGAGGAAACTGAAGTGATTATGTGTTCTTTTTTATGAGCCGTGGCTGTGGTGATTTGTTTTATGAAGAAAGAATCAGCTATGGTGGAGAGTTTCAGCTGGATTATTTGAAGAAGATAAAATCCACAGGAAAGCCTTTCTTTTTATCTCAAGTGTATTATTATTTTGTTCTTAGTTAAATGATCACTTGAGTTATTTATTTCTTATCTTTATTAGCAAATACTGTTGAGAAAATCCTCTGTTGAGGTTAGTACGAAGTGTTCGTACTATTGGTTGATTGAGAAAATCCTCCGTTGAGGTTAACACGAGTCGGTCGTGTTATTGGGTGTGACATTCTTTTACGGAAAGTGAGGTTGAGGGATAGTGCTAAGGTTGAGCAGTGTCGGATTAGTAAAACCTTGGGTAAATCTATTGTATTTCGGTGAAAGTCATTAAGCTGCGTGAGGCCCCCGCAGACATAGGCAAGGTGTTTCAAATTGCGTTACCAAATTTTTTATGTTTTTATTATTTCAGTTTTTCCAATTGGTATCATAGCAAGGTCACCGATTCAAAGCTTGGTAGCAAGTTGGTGCAGATCTTAGTTTCGTGAACATGGCTACAAAAGAGGCACTACAGGTGGAAATTGGAAAAAGTGTGAATGATGCGGAAGATGAAAACGAAGACTTGGTACTACTCATACGAAATTTTGGTAAATGGCTGAAAAGAATGAAGAAGGGCAGATCCAACTTTAGATAATCTGGCGGAAATTCATCGAGCACCAATTCAAGTCAACAAGTCAAAACACAAAAAGGCGAACAAAAGGGAAGAAGGATTCAGTGTCATGAATGTCAGGGATTTGGTCACACTCAATCCGAATGTGCTAACACATTGAAGAAACAAAAGGGAAAGTCCTTCACAACTACCTGGAGTGAAAATGATTCTAAAAGTGATTTTGGCAATGAAGAAGAATTAGCAAATAATGCTGTATTGGTTGCATTACACAGCAAAAGTCAAGTTACTTGTTTAGCAACAACTGAGAAGAAAGTAACTGACAGCAGAATAGGGAGAAAGTTTAAAATTTTCAAAATTAGTTCAGTTCGGGATTCAATATCAGACTATGACAGTGACAGAAGTGGCTTTGATAATAAATTTGGAGATATCTATGAGAATTACAAGGCTTTGTATGAGAAATAGGTGAAAATGCAGAAAAAGAATGAGAGTTTGAAAGAAGAGAATCTTAACCTGAAAAATACCATACAAGAACTAGAAAAGAATTTGATATTGACGTCAAATGAACTTGGTAAAGCTAGAATGAAATTAGTAAGTACCGAAAAGGGATTGAGAATGTTAAATGGAGGTACCGAAAAACTAGAAAAGTTG
>JANZLX010000213.1:3382734-3394422 GCA_025531955.1 Erythroxylum orinocense | reverse complement strand
CTGTACCCCACAGATGCTTCTTCTCTCTTCGGCAGTTCTGGTGACACAAGCATACGTTTCCTGTGTCTTCAATTCTTCTTTGTATTCACGCATTATCTGAGTTGAGATGTTTGAATATATGTGATTTCTGTCACACTTTATACTTGTGGGTTACTAGAAGAATGAGATTCATTGTTAGCTATACTCCATTCCTATTCCTTACTATATTTATTCATATTCCTATTTCCATTATCTTCTGTAAACCAAGCGCCCTTAGACTATTAATAGGACAACCCCCTTATTAGCTGCAGCAACTATTGGCTATCCCAATAGGGTTTAGATGAGATATACCACCAGACTTTTTGTTCATCAGTAAATAAACTTCTTTCAAAAACAAAAAAAGGACAACGATGAGACATCATTTTTCGCATAGTTTTTCATATCGAATATTTAAAATGTACAATAATCGATGTATTTATAATAAAAGACTAACAAATTATATGATAAAAGCAAAAAGTTATTTAGCTTATTCAAATATTAACTTTTGTTTGCTTGAGTTTATATTAACAGAGCTTTTTCTGTAGATCTTTTTTTAGAAGAATTTTTCTAAAAAGTTAGTTGACTGTTTTACTGTCATTTAAAAAAGAGTTTTTTAAAGAGTTTTATACAGTATACTGTTTGGTAACATAAAAATAAAAGGCACTTTTAATTTTAACTATATTTTATTTTGTAATAAAAATTATTTATGCATGAAAATATAATTTAAACTATATTAAACATTATGCAAGGCACAATATATTAATTATTATATAATTTTAAACCATATGAAACATAAATAAAAATATATCTAACCAGATATTTTATATGGATTATAACATAAGTAAAACTAATATAAAAATAAATATTAAAACATATAAAAATCCAAAAAATATTATATACATTCTAAAACAAATATTCAAGTTGAGTAAATAGTTAAATACATAATAAATTATGCATTTTATTGTAATACAAAACAACTGTGCACGAGATTAAAGATGATGAGTTTGTAAGATAAACGTGAAAATGAGTTTGTATGTATTGTAAGAATTATGTGTAAAATATAAGGACAAAAGGAACTAAAAATAGGCTCATTAATTGATTCGAACAAGTCATCTAAGAGGTTTTTTTAGAAGCTCCAAATTTGAGCTTCTTAAAAAACTATATTTTAGCTGTCAAAAAAATTATATTTATTAAAGAAACTTTTTTTTTATTTAACAACTAAACACCTATTTCCTTTAAAAAGGATTTTGTGGTGAAAACAGTATATATTGACCTTCTAAAAGCCTATCCAAATAGACGTGATGTCACCAACATCATAATTCAACTCACCGCTTAAACTTCATTCAAAGTAATTAAACTCAATTTAAATAAATAATTAAAATAATAATAATAAATTATTATTTAATTTGACTTTAAAAATTGTGATATAGACAATATTTAATTGATTCAAATGTAATGTTTATATTACATGTATTTTATTGTTATTTCTTAATTAAAAATTAAAAATTTTAAAAAAGTAAGGAAAATTTTTAAAAATAGCAATCTTTAAACTACGTCAACATTATTTTAATTAAAAAAACAACTCAAAATCCGAATCGCCTCATTAGTCATTATCATCTGTGAATCAAACAAACACCTCCATCATTGGATAGGATACCAACGTAATTGGGAAAAGGTCCAAGTATAGTGAGCTAGTTTGATTATACCGAGGAATTTACAGGGACTTTGACAGTACTTTATGTTCAAATCTCAAGAACAACATACAATGGACTCTAGGAAGGACAAACCAGCAAAAAAAAAAAAAACAAGGGAGGGATCGAACTCCTAAGCAACGTGCGCCTCGATAACCGTATACAACAGGAATTTGCGGTCAACCCTCAACCACGCAAAAATGTGAAGCGAATAACGACCTACTTGGTCTATGCAACTTGACGGCAAACACAAGCTTATGCTAATATTTAATGGCGATTCGGATATGGACGGGGTGAATTTTGATTCTCATCAGTTCTTCACGTGAACTTCAGAACAGCCAGTCTTAGGCTTCTAACCAAATCCTTCACTGTCATCGTATCGTCCTCATCCATCTGCAGAAACATAGTTTCATCTGTATCATTCAAAGACTCATAAAACCGAACCATTTTCTAGGGACGATAAGTTCATATTTGTTTTTAAAGTTAATTTGACACTATTCTTTGCCCAAGGCGCACTCAAAAGATGAATTTGTAAACACATATATTTGATGTTCATGAACTTATATGGTGTGAATGAATCTTAGTTGAGACACTGATATGTAATTAGCTTCTAAAAGGGCATTGGAAAACCGTACGTACCCGAGCAACTATGGTAATGTGAAGGGTGGAATTTCCAAATGGCAGGACACTGGTAGTAACAATAGAAACGTGAAGATTCTCCATTTCATTTAGTATTTTGGCAAGAACACCATTTCTTTTCTCGCAGTGTATTCGTATGAGTAGATCCTTGTCGGAAACTGTTGCTTCGATCTCCGGGAGAGCCGAATTGAAGCGACCACCAGAGTTTGAATCGTCACATGAAGAAGAGTCGTCGTCGGCAGATAGCTGAGACTTCCTGACAAGAACCACTAATTCCACAGTTTGCTTCTTGGTCTGCTCTTCCAGTTCCTTAACTCTTTCCTGAAGTTGTTTTACATACTTGACAGCATCTCCGAGGACAGAAGCTTTGTCCATCTGAAAAATATATATATATATAATCATGAACATAAATCATTCATGATCTGGTGGCTGTGCCATGTATAGAGAATAGTGCTATGAATCCATAATACCTTCTTCAGGCCAGGAACAATGGACGATAGTGATATGAATCGCTGGTTAATCTTTTCTCTCCTCTTTCTCTCGGCCATAATATGGTCATGTGCAAGCGAAGGATTTCTAGTCATAGACGTGGATTTAGACCTCTTGTTACTTGCTTGGTTGTTCCTTGACTCGTAACGATTCTGGTTTTCATAAGAAACCTTCGAAATAAAAGGCCGAAAGTTCATGTTCCCCGGAGACAAAGCCTCTTCCTTTGGGTTCAGGTTGAAGCCTAGACCCCTGAGTAGCTCCTGGGAATCGTTTGTTGGTGAAACTGAGGCCTCAAAAGAAAGAATCTGAAAGGTTTTAGAAGAGGGTGTTGGTGGTTGTTCAGCTGTGACGCCTGAGTTCCAGCTGCTGGTTTTCTGCTGTTTAGACGGCCTCCCAAAGCTATTTCGAGTAACATCTAAAGCGGAATTGCTTATGATGTGACTTTTTAGATTAGGGTAACAGGAATGTCTATCCAAAGGTAAAGATCTATGGAGATCTTCTTCAACTGAAGTTGTCATATTTTGGGCGGTGAACCCATCAACAGAGCTGATATTGCACTGAGAAATTAATTGGTAATCATCCATACTCTGCAAAAGCAAGACCATGATCAACTTAAAAGAAAACAAATAAATGGCTCCACACAACTCATAATCAAGTGGGGATTTAATTAAAATCACAAGAAAAAGAGACTTGGATCTTATAATTAAAATCCTTGAACTTATGTGGCGAGTGATGAACATTACCAGGTCTGTGAACCATCTAGCTGATGCTGTATCCATGAAGCTTCTTTGTTCCCTTTAGATGAAGACCCTGAAGGAATTCCTGATCAGTGCACCAATTCCTTCTCTATATTACAACACTCTAGCCTGAAAACTAAAACCAAACCCAGACCTATAGGTACCCAAGAACTTCTGGTTGATCAATATTAGCTTTTAACCTAACTCTCTGACAGCTGACTAAATTCTGGTTTATCCAAGTATTTAAGAACAATCACAGAATTACCATTTTCTTGGAAGGGCTAAAATGGTTTTTAATCTGGTTTCCTATCCAACAACAAACGATGATGTTCCCTTATTATAGTCGATTTCTGATGCACGAATGCATCTCCTACCCACGTGTGAACATTTTGTCTTTACTTAAGACTGTCTCATTATCCAACAGAAAGCCTTTAGGAAGCAAGATGGGATTGAGTTAAACAAAAAACCAACCTGATATTGATTGAGACATTATGTCTAAGGTATCGAGTAAAGAAGCAATATATTTCTTATCATTGCCCACCGACCTAAACCTTGTTCCCATTGCAAATCTTCAATGATCTTGATGTGATTCTTGTACTTACTTGGACTATTGTGTAACATAGGGTTCATTGACTTTGTTTTTGTTTTTAGGAGCATTTATATAATCCTGTTCCTAATAAAAAATGAACTATTTACCAATATAATTATATTTCCTTGCTTTTAAAAATAAGGCTATTTATTGGGATTAGGATTTATTAAAAATAATAATACCGACTCTATTTTTTCGTGACTCAAAATTTAGTCAAATAATTTAAATTTTGTTTAATTTAATTTAATTTCAAATTAAAATAACATTATTTTGATTAATTATTTGATAAATTAACACGTTAAAATCGAGTTAGACTGAAATCAAAATTCGATCAGCTTGAATATCCAAATTTGCCAACCCTAGGTTATCCTTTTTTTTTTACCAACAGACTTTACAATTTACTAGCCAATTTGATAAATTTCAGAAGAACAAGTCATTTCATTTGTATGAAGCTGCAGATCGAATTAACTCCTGAGCTCATGATTGAATTCTGAATCTAGTAGAACTACACAACCTAAACAAATAGTCAAACTGAATTCTCCAAAGGACAACTCATAACAATTGGTAACATCAATTCATGTCCATCATCACATTATTACGAATTCATTATTGGATTGAGCTGTTAGGAAGAGTTTTACATCCAAACGCATATTATTCTTCTTGAATCGGAAGATCTTCCTAATCTAACTATTGTTGCATTAAACCTGGCAAAATCGTGTGTCAATTATTGGATAAATGTTTATATATAACAGAGTTGCTGTATATTTATAGCTTGTAATAATTATAAATAACATAAACGTTATGATAATAAAACCATCTGTTATCGTAATATTATGATAATACACAGAAGGGTTCGTCAGAGAGGAACCGAAACCATAGAAAAAAGACAAAACAGGGGTCTGGTCCTAATCATTATTGACGACAGATCAGAATCCTATACATAATCCAAAGATGTTCTCCCTACAAGCCTACACAACAAAACAAAAAGGTCAGGTACCAAGTTGTCCTATTCGAAGGATGATGCTTGCAACTTTAGATTTCATGTAATGAATTTGTGTTATTGAATTAATTTTATTATTTAATCTTAAGTTATCTACGTTTTAAATAATTTATTTGAATGTGATATTATTTGTTTACAAGAACATATCTAATACGTATTATTTGTTTGTTATTTATTCAATATCTATAAAAATGAATTAAAACCATTAATTTTATATTTCTATCATAAAAAATTAGAAATTATAATTAAAGAATAAAAAGTTTGTGGTTCTATGTTACAGTTTGGCAAAATATTTTTTAGTTAACTGATGGAGTTAGTGCTTTATAAGACAACCTGGCATGTCGCATCAGACACGTACCACGTTGATACAAGTACTATTTTGTCTCATATATACATTTATATTGATTAATTATTTAATAAATGATATTATGATCTCCTATTTTTATTTCTGTTAAAAATATTTTTATTTAAATTTAATAAAATTTTTAATTTTAACTTAAAAAATCAATTAATAAAACTTAATTTATAATCAAAATCAAAATGAAGAATTTATTGTAATTTACTAATTTCCTTGTTTTTTCCATTTATATTAAAAACTTCTCTATTAATTAAAAATAAAACTGCGTGGTATTAAAAATTTCTAAACTCTACAACTCAGTAGGATTTTTTCTTACTGCTGTTGTTAGTAGTTTTAGTTTCATTGTAATTTCCTTTTTTGTTCTGCTTGTGCCTCACAGGCTTTAACTATTTTTAGGATTGAGTAAGTTTCTGTTCAACATAGGAACTCTGATCCTAAGCCTCTTTTCAGTTTTTGTGCAATGTAGGAACTCTAATCTTAAGTGGGAATGGCATTGGACACTTTCAGCCTTCGAGCCTGATATGGCAGAAAACCCAGCTAACTCGAGGTAAATCTGTTAACACAAGTCGGATCAGACCGAACCTGACCTAGATGTTATCTCCTATTCCTAAGCATCTCCCCTCATAACAAGGAAAGGCACCACTAGTGCAATTCCTGTTAAGGCCTTGCAATGGTCCGAGCGTCTAGTGCAATTAGAAGTACAGGGAAGAAGAAAACACTCGAGCAAAGGACGCTTGGTTGCTTCTGAATATGGAGACAATTGAATAAACAGAACAAACATTATAAGAACCAGAACCAGAACCAACATGAAATCCAAACACATATTTTGAGGTTTTCTTTTTCTTTTTTTCCAATTTATTGATGAAATCGAATCCCCTACACTCTACAGCGAAGGAGATGAAACAAACTGTCTGGGTAAGATAAAGAGATCTTTCCCTTCAAATGGGGAAGTCCAGTCATGGGAACCAGAAGCAGGTGTTTCAGCATTTGCAGCTCCACCATCCATCAATCTTGGCATGGAGGTACCATTGCCACTGGTAGCTGATCTTAAAGCTAACTTAACCCCCAACCCAGAAGGATTTGAATCATAGATTTCGCTGCCATTCTTTAAAGAACCAGGACCCACCCACAATCCACCAAGGCTTGGTGATGATAAACTGCGATCCATACTCCAGTCTATGCTGTTATAGTCTAAATGTGCCATCGAGCCTGCAGTGCTCCAGTCTACTGGAGATGAGGCCCCTGACGAACCAGTGGAACCCAAGCCAGAGAAAAGTCCAAGAGAGGAAGCAGCAGCAGTAGCAGTATTTGATGTTCTAATTCGTAAACCATTTCCTCTGCTTGTTCCTGGAGAAACCCCTGGAATGTTGCTGGGAACAAGCTGTTGCTGGTGTTGATACTGAATTTGGTGGAACATCTGGTTTGAATTAACATTGCCAGGGTTGAGACTACTTGTAATTGGAACGTTAGGCATGATACCGTTGGCCTTCATGGTATCAACACCATTTGTGGGATACCAACTGCTTGTAGCTCCGGGAGAAGATGAGTTTATACTTGTAGCTGGAACAGGTTTGGTGTTTACTGATTGAGATCGCTGCATCATCACAACTGGTTCCCTAACTACTCCTGGCTGAAGGTTCTTATATTCACTTCCAACAGCAACATACCGGGTTTCTGCCTTAGCTGGTGGAGGTGACACATGCAGAGATGACGTCAAAGAATAAGACACTGAGGTATTGGACCCTGCAATATGCCACCTTTTTTCCGTTGATACAGCAGGTTGTTGAGGTTTTGCCCACTCTAACTTCTGTTGAACTTTCTTCAAAGGCTGCAAGCTTTTACTTCCTGCTTCTAAGGATCCTCCAACTGAGACAGATGTTTTCGTATAGTTAAAATCCTTGTCATCTCTTCTTTGATGTATCATCAACGGCTGGTTGGATCTGGGTTGTGGACTTACCACATTCTGCCTCAATGCTATTGAAGGTTTAGAATTATTAGCTGACGGAGGATACCCAGTTTCATCAGGCTTTGGGGGAAGAGAGGTTGGTTCAAGCTTTAGTGTTCTTAAAATCTCTGCAGCCTTGTCAAGATCACCCTCAGAGGACACCAGTGTTCTTTCAACATCCTGCTTTCCGCATTTATATCTGATCTCCATATCAGCAATTCGAGCAAGTTCATCAGATATGTCAATTTTCAAATTACCATTACCAAGGTGTTGATCCCTATACTTGTCTGCATCTTCATTTCTTTCAAACAGCCAGGTAACAGATTCTTCTACTTTCCCTTCATTCAATATAAGAGCCATGGTAGCCCGTTCATGTGGAAACCCCATCGCGACCAGCTGTTGAGCAAGTGCCTCAAGCTTTCTTGACATAAGATAGCCACTGCATCGCTCATGCAACTCCTGAGCTCGCCTCTCCTTTTGGCGCTGATGCTTCCGTTCATTCTTTTGACGAATTTTTTCCCGCTTGTCATTGTCAGCTCCTGGAATTATTTCCTGTCGGGCTGGAGAATTAGACATTTTATCTTTGTGATCTTCTGATTCACCAGACCAGCTACCATTGTTTGAGACAGAATCATACTCAACCCCAGCACCAAACAAACCACCAACATGATCATCGGTTTCATCAATGGTTCGGAAACGGCCATTAATTTGTAACGCTGAAGCAGAGGATGCTGGAACGGTTTCAAGTGTGTGAAAGGTTCCAGAAAGTGGATTATAAGCACTAGCTGGGATACAACTACCTCCACTTGTCGCTCCTGCAGGCTTTGATGGAGCCTTCTGAGCTTCCTTCACAACCTTTTTATCCTTGGACTTGGCTTTTGATGCTGGAGACATTGTTATCTTGTTTATAGACAATTTATACCTGGAAATTATTTATTGATTTTTTGAATAATAAACTTTAATTTGTAGTCTAGTGAACAAACTAAAATATCACAATTAACACAACACTTAAAAGGCCTCTTCTATGGTCATCATGCATTCACAATTTCCCGAAATCTTAAGTATTTAGATCTCCAAAAACTTGATCGACCATGAATGACACTCTTTTGCATAAGAAGGTTATAAATAAAACAACTAATAATTAAGATAATGACAACAAATATACACCATATATCTATTGGATAGAAAAGACAAAGTGAGTACTCTCTGGATACAATGTGGCAAGAACACGTTCATCTATCAACCATCTTTATTAGAAAGAGCCCAGTGTCCAAAACAACACAATAAACTTCTTTTCTCCCATTTTAAATGTCAATTAACCCAGTGCAGCAAATTTTTTTCTCTATTGCATCTCAATGCAATTCAGAAAAGGGCACTGAAATGACAAGACTTCACCCACTTTTCCTATAAACCAGAGAGAATAAACTAGTATTTACAGCAACTTCCAATTGGTTAAAAATAAAAGGCAAGTTAAAGGGTAGATCTGCAGGAATTAGGAAATTTTAAAGTGATTAGAGTCAAAAGATCCTTTTTGACAGAAATTAAAACTTTTCAGGTCCACAAATGAAATGGCTACTGAGTAGTAATATTGAATTTAAATCTTGAAAACCAGGCCAAAAATGGCATTATCTAATATGTTGACTATTCATCTCCAAAAGTCAATAAAACTGAGATTTGCTAAATCACATGCATAGCTACACTTTTGCCACCACACTAGAGATGCGAACCTAGTTCCACTAATTATAAAGTTCTGCCAAAAGAAATTTAAAATGCACTAATGAAATAGGCAACTTTCTTACATATGAAAGTCTAAAAGATTACACAAGTTATAAGCCCATTGCATCGTCTTTCACATCTTGTAATACTATAACAGCGACTTCAATTTTCTTAAAGTCATTGAATATTGATGATTAAACAATGCATGAAACTGCAGTCAAGTAAAATTTCCGCATCGTTCCATTAATAATAAATAGCACACTTCATAGGGTTGGGTTTATTTCATTATCCATATACTTCCGCACTTAGGATAGTAGAAATAGAAAATGTCTGATACAACAGGACACAATTTCACCAATGATTTCTCACTCATGTACCAGAAAGTCGCATTCTTTGCTGTTACTTTCATTCCTCAAGTGATGCATTCAGAATTCTAAGATGTTCTTTGCCAATGGTTCAAATTCAAACAACTACTGTGTGAGTAATTTATGAAACTAATTTTATCCCAGTTTTTGATCGTATTAATAGCTGATCAAACCAAACTCAAACATTGCATAGCTTATAGCTTATTTCTATATTCACATTTCCGAGCATTGACACTCCTCTATCACAGAGAAGAATATGTAATCGACCTAAAACGCAACAGGGACGATGCACTTGAAATGTTTCATCAAATTTGAAATTAAACAACATGAATTCAACAAATATCGACAATTTCTCCTTTAGACTTCTTCATTAACTCACTGGGCAGATTAATCGAATAAAAATGGGAAAAAAAGAAGAAGATTGGATCGGATATTTGAACGCAGAATCAACCAAAATTCGAAATCCCCAATTTACAGAGAAATGAAACACATCGGTCAGGTAATAAAAGAAGATCAACGATAAAACGAGTGAAGGAAAGAGAAGAGCCACACCTGTAGAGAGAGAGAGAGAGAGAGAGGATGAGAGAGCACGAAACGGTCACCAGCCGATCGGTTGTTTAACGTCAGAAACAAGGGAGAAAACGGGAGAGATAAAGAGAGAGAGAGCGAAGGGGCGAAATGAAGTGAGAGTCCAAACTCAATCCACAGAATTAGGGTTTCGAGATAAAAATAAATAAATATAAAAGGAAAATCGAGAAAAAGGGGATTTGGCAAATCCAAAAACTAACCTCTGTATTAAATTTTTTTTTTAATTGTATGTGTAATCCTCGAACTGGAAGTGGACTCGGACGGGGTAGCGACCTCATCTCTTTCTTGTTAAGCCGTTTCATGATCTATAATCAGTGTTCTGAAATTTAGACCGGTCATTGAATCGAAAGTTTTACTGATTACCGGTTTGATCGGTTTGACCAATCGGTCAATTAATCAATTTTAACAGGTTTAGATTGAGTCAATTAAAAACTGATTTTTTAAATTAAACCGGACCGAGTAACCGACCGGTCACCTGTAAAAATGGTCAAACCAACCGATCCGATCCAATTTTTAAAATAGAATCTATAATGTCATCGTTCAGGGTATTAATAAACTGTTTATGCGAAATAGGACAATTGTACATTATCATATTTATCGCAAGAGTAACAGATATACTAACTAACTAGCGACTTATGTAGAGCATTTTGTTCTAGAAACTACTTATTTTGATATTACACTCATTGAATGTAATGTTCTTTTTTTTTATGAACTTTTTTTTGATGAACAATGTGATGTTCTTCTTTTAGAAGATATTTCGATAATCTATTTCCTTACACTCCTAATCTACTTTCTTCCCACTTACTAAAAAAAAAAAAAAAGTATGTGTAATCCATTTACTCAATTGTTTCATTTCATTGGTGGCCCAGCGCCAGCCCCTCCATTATCTGTTAAGCATAAGGTAAAATATGCCAAAGTGCATATTATTATAATTTCTAAAAATTATTATTAATTTAATACTATGATAAAAATAAACGTTTTTAGAAAAGAGTATTATAAAATTAAAATTATACAAGAATTATTGATATTTTTAAAAATTTTTGATAATATATTAAATTAAAGAGGTGTTTATCAAATTTAAATTTAAGTATATTATTTTAAATTATGGAATATAAACTATAATTAACCATTTATTATAAGTGTGTTTCAAAATAAGCAACTATGATAAAATAGTAACATTTTTGTCTCTTTTTTAAGTCTTGCCTCTCTCACTCTCTCTATAGGAGTGCAAATGTTGGTCTTGCCGTTCATGTGCAAGGTGAGGTCTAGGTATTATTTCTACGTTGGTCTCTCTTAGATTTTCGTTTTAACTTCATGGATTTAGGGTTGCAAAGACTCTCTATTTGAGAGAAAGAAGACAGCGAGTTCGTTGTTTCTCTAGAGGATGTTCAGACGGAAGACTTTGCTGCGATTCTTAGGGACGCACGAGGTAGGTTTGTGACTGTTATTTCAGGTTTTTTCCCTGCTCAGTTTGATCCAGTTCTTGCCGAAATTATGTCTATAAGGGAAGCTCTTTCTTGGCTAAAAGACCAACAGCTTGCCAAGGTTATTGT
>JANZLX010000213.1:3357630-3374296 GCA_025531955.1 Erythroxylum orinocense | reverse complement strand
CGAATGTTATCAAGAATGACTTGTCTTCTTGCTCTCAAGGCCTCAACAATTGTTCCTTCCTTTTCAATAGCCTGTAACAGAAAAGGAGAAAAACATCAATAACTAATAGAACCATTAATGCCTACAACTGCTCCTCCATATATAAGAGTCTTCGGTTTTATACACACGACTACATGCACATTGTAGTCTATATAACAGTCATAGGCGATATACACAAAGGAGAAGAACATCAATGGTTGAAATAGTTCACAGAACCACTAAAGCCTAGAACTGCTCCTCCCTATATATGATTACATGCACAAGCACATGCTTTAGGTAATTCTGTTTGAGTTGGCTTCAACTCCAAACAAGTAGGACAAGGTAGCAATATCAGGTTTTCTTCATTCAGCTCTTTTTTATGAGATTCTTTCTATTTGAACAAAAATAGACACATACATCAAATACAACTTGTAGATCATTTGCATGCATAGACATTCTAGTTAATTTGCAAAATACTGAGAAGTCAGCACCTGTTGCTTTGCAATTGCATCATCCAGATGTTGGAGTTCATAGCGATTACGAATATTAGTTTCCTCAAGTTCAAATAAAGCTTTCTGCAAGTTTATCCGTTCTTGAACATTTTCACTAGTTTCACGGCTTAAAATGTCCAACCAGGAGAGCTCATCATCTACAGCCTTTTCAGTTGACTTGACACTCGGCTGAGACTCCTTCTCAGCTAGCTCCTTTCTCAGGCGGCAAACCTCAATCTGCCCAATCAAGCATTTTTAAGTTCCAATTTCAAGAATACTGGCGTCAGCAAATAGTTCAATACAAAAAAACAAAAAAAACTGCTTGCCTGAAGACTGTCAATCATCCTCTGGTAATCCGATACATGAGTATCAATTGTGCCTACATTTTTCTGTAGAAGTGAGAATAAAAAGGGTTAAAAAATTTATGAGCACTAATAACAATCAGTATATGTTCGAAATCTACAAAAAAAATTAGTGATTAACTTACCTGTATATGTGTCTTTATTTCCTTTGCTCGATCAGCATATTTCAAGGAATTAAGGGTATGATGATACTGACTGTCTGCTGGAGATATTGTAGCGACCATGACAGTTTGAGAATTACCGCTAAGACCATCTTTCAGCATTCGGGTCAGTTTGCTGCAACATACTGAAATTAGTTGATTACAAGGAAGGGGAGGTTACTACTGCAACATAATTTGCTCAGCAACAACAAATATCGTTCTTTTAAAAGAAATACCTATTACGGTAAGGGACATAAGCAAGACCCTTCTTTTGTTGTTTTCCAAGGGCATTAATGCAGTTTGCTAATGCAAGAAGGGATCTGTTAATATTAGCTCCATCCCTTAGCTTTTGTCCTCCAATATTTGTTTCAGAAGCTCGTTCACTACCAGCAAGATCTACAAGTGCAAGTTTTCCTCTCACGACCTGATCACGGTACTTGTTTCTCTGTTTTCTTTTCACAGTAATTTCCAGAACAGCATGTGATCTGTTCCATGACCAAATGTTTTTCTTAGTTATTGTGAAAGTGGCATAGCAGATAAAGTGAAAAATATTCTGTGTCTTCTATGCAAAATAATTCCCAAAACAACATGTGATCTGTTCCATGAGCAAATGCTTTTGTGAGTCATTGCAAAAATGGCATAGCCGAGAAAGTGAAAATAATTGCAGTGTCCAATCCTTCACAATATAGATGTATGGATGTATCTATAATGTTAAAATACATTATGCAATTTAATGATGAATTAGTAAACTTGGACTTTTGTTAGTATTTACTCTTTAAATGTACAGTTACAAGAAAAATCAGAGTAGAAATTCAAAAGATACGAGAATGATGGGTTTCCATCAATCTTACAAACCAGATGAACAAATTCATATAAATGCAGTGCAACCTTCCGGCCACTGGTTGAACAAATAAATTATCTCAAAATGTTTATTTACGAACCTAGATGATGTTGCATTAGCTTCCGTGCTTTCTGTTTTTCTACGACTATTCCCCAAATTCAACAATTCAAGAATTTTATCAGCTGAATGGACCTGAAACAAAGTCAAAAACCAGCAGTGATAAGCGGCTCACCATAGCAAGTATTAATTCAAATTCAACAGAGAATTGGAAATGAAAAAGAAAAAGAAGTTAGTTTAAAGAAAAAGTATGCACAAGCTGCATGAAATAAACATATCAATTCAGAACAGATTGTAATATAAACCAAAGTGATTTACCAGCATTTAAAGCATGTTATCATTAATTGTAGTGCACGGTTATCTACCGCATGAGATATATGAGGTAGAGCAGGCAATATGAGTTACTATCTCCAGGTTTGCCAATAAATGGACTGTTGCTACAAAGTCCGAGTGAAGCTACTTCATAAACTGTAGCTTTTATTAAGTTTAAATGATATTATACAATGAGGACATCCATAAATTTCACTGTAGTAAAATCGTAAAAGTGTATTGAGTTTCATTGACTTCAGGTGAGATTTCCAGTTTTATAAAATCGTTAAAAAAAATTATTCATCCAGTTCTAAAGCATATATCCAAGTTGTAGTCCGTGAATTAGCGGCAGATTGGGTGACTTAAAAAAAGAATTAAAAAAATCATCAGTTTGACAACCAGTGAGAAGAAAAAGAAAAAGAAGTATTGACCTTAATGCATCTCAGGCCAGGAACTACTATTCCTTGCTCTGGATCTTCTCGAAGTTCCAAATGTCCTGATGATTTCTCGAGCAAATCATAGATAACCTAAATCCATTGAAAAATTAAATGTCGATAAGTTTTTTTTTTTTTTGAAGAATAAATGTCGATAAGTTGACAACAAAAGAGAATGAAAAAAAATCCAAAATTTCCAAATAAAAAAAGTACCTACCTCATTATAGACCTCAAGATAGGAACACGAAACTTCAAATTCATCAGAACTCTTGTCCTTTTTTATAAGATGAAAAATTGTGTTCAAACTGAGAACCATAAGTCCAGGGTCACCCTTGGTCCCCACCATTGTGTATGTTTTACCACTGCAAATGTTTCCAGAGAAAAGGAAAAATGGAAAGGTGAAGAAGGGGGTATGAAGAGAGACAGAGATTGTAAGGTGCGTAGACTTCGACGACAGAAGAAATCATCATAGTTCACGAAAGTGAGCATGTCATTATGATAAGAAAATAAGCTCAAAACGAAGAGTTTCATCATTGACCTTAGCAGGCATAGAAAAATTAAATATTTATTCCTTGTCCCTAACAAGTTCAAATATTGGTAATTTTGATTATCAAACAACATTCCAAAGTATCCATTTATTTAAGATCTATAGATTAAAAACTGCTACCCTGCATTTATCGTTAATAACTGATGTTCAAGCAGGAGAATTTGGTAGAGGCTTATATTTACACAACCATAACAATAAATTCAGGTTCTCAATCATAAAACTACAACAAAATTAAGAGGCAATATAGATTAATTTTTACTTCTACTTACTACATCTGTATGTCACCCTTAAGGATCAAAAGAAAGCTAAAAGGATAAGAAGCATAGTACAGAGACAAGAAAACTGATTTTTGTTTGAAGTACCTTCCAGTAGAGCCATACGCAAACACAGTCGCATTTAGACCTTGAACGACCCCAGAGATCACAGAACATATGCATCTCTTATAAACGTCCTGATAACAACGAAATCAAGTAAGAAAACAAAAAACGATACGGTCAATCTCCTAAATACATACATACACACATACAAATCGCTCATCACCAAATGTCACACACCAAATTTGAACAGCGGGGACCAAACGCATGATCGAAACAATATCTCTTCTCTTTACTACGATTCTGTATTCTGTCAAGGTAGCACTTTGACTGGTCAGGATCCAGTACAAGCACCTCCTGACAATCATTCAGTTCAAAAAAAAAAATCAAAACACAAATTATAATGAACAGAACATGTAAAGAAAAAGCAAATTCAACACATCTTATACCTTATTGGCGGTAACACGAACAATATTTCGCCCGGTTTCTCTCTCCGACAACGGTCTACATTTCACTGCCACCTGTAAAAATCACAGTAGATTTTCCTAAATATACGAGCGTGTGTGTGTGTGTGTGTGTAGAGAGAGAGAGAGAGAGAGAGGCAGTAACCGTAAGAGTTGTGGTTTTCTTGGAGGCAGGAGCTCTGATACTAGGCATTGTTCATCAAAATCAATCTTGAAGAAGATTGATTCTTAAAGAATTGAAAAAAAAAACTGAATCGGAGAAGAAAATGCGAGTGAGCTTAAAGGAGTATATACTGTAGAGTCCTACAAGGAAAAAAGTGAATGTGCATTTTCTATGCATCCAAACAAGAACAAAAAGGAAAAGAGGGAGATTTAGGACGCGTTTAGGCAACGAAAATCAGAGAATAGGAAAAGAAAGACTGAGGAGAGAAGAGAACAGGATTCGGTGGTTGGTAGGTCTATGGCAAACAAGCTGTAGAGAAATAATGAAGTAGAACAGCAACAAGAAGACATACAGAGCAGAGAAAGAGAGAAGAGCTTTCGTAGTACTTGAGAGGGAGGAGGGCGAGGGAGAGCTGTTGTGGAGTCGTGACCGTTGGATTGTTTTCGTGTAGAGAGGGAAGCGAAGGTGTTTCTTTTTACCTTTGTTTTTTCATTTTTTAGTTATTTTCAAATGGGCTTGAAAAAGAAAGTGTTAGTTAACAACCAAGCCATTGATTCCGCTGGTTGACGCGGTTGTGTCATTATTAGTCTTTTTAAACTATAGGTAAAGAGGTTACGTGAGTTATAATTCAACTTTTTTAAATTTGGAAATTATAAATTATATTTTTCTTTTATGAATTTAAATAAATAATTGATTATGAAATTTAAATCCAAGTATTAACGGTTCTAATTAAGAGATTTTACATAAATACACTAAGAAGATGATAGAAATCTGACAATGAGATTGAATGTTGTCAGATCAGATCACGTATTTTTAAATTAAATACCACATGTTCTTTTTTAATTTTGATTGTCTTTCTTACGTGCTAGATATCTAGAAGACCTACCTAGTGATATACATGTTGGGCTTGTTTAGTTCATAGAAAATCTCATAGCACGGGAAAATAATATATGATTATATATATATTTATTTAAATATAAGGTGGGTTGAGAGCATTAATTGAGAAATTTATGATTATATCAAGCGGCAAGGGCATTGACTGTTCATTGATTGGTTGTTATTAATTGCCTCCCTTGTATGTCAGATCAGGTGGTGCTTTTCTTTCGGTGGTCTTATTAATTTTTTAATAATTTTTAAAAATTAAATATATAAAATAACTTTTTTTTAATTGAATTTGAAATTAAATTACTCAAATACAAGTATGCCTGAAGCTTAAAAAAATTGAGTCTTAACTCTTAAACCGGTATAAGCTTAATTTGATATATAAATTAGCTCTTTGAAAATATCTAAATTTATACCATTACGTCATGTCATTATTATCTCTAAAGCAAATAATTTCAATTATAAAATTACATATTATTGGATTATTTTTGTTCTAAACCAATCTAATTTAATTGTAATAACAACATTTTATTAAATTATTTGAACCTGATAAAACTTCTAACCCCAGATAATTTATTTCGATAGCCTTACTAAATTTTTAATAATTAAATGAATAAAATAAAATATTTAATTAAATCCGAACTTGAGTTACCCAAATACAGGTCTATCTAAAACCTAACTCTTCTATTGCTTAAAAAAATTGAGTTTCAAATCGATATGAGCCTGATTTGAATTATAAATTAGCTTATTGAACATATCTAAATTTATACCTATAGGTCAGACCATTATTATCCCTAAATCAAATAATTTCAATGATAAAATTACGTATTATTGGACTATTCTTGATCTAAACCAACCTAATCTAATTATAATAACGGCGTTTTATTAAATTATTTGAACCCAATCAAATTTCTAACCCAAAATAATTTCTTTGGACAGTCTTACTAATTTTTTAATAATTTTTAAAAAATTAAATGAATAAAATAAATTTTTTAATTAAATTCAAAATTGAATTACTCAAATAAAGGTCCGTGTTAAACCTAACTCTTCTATTGCTTAAAAAAATTAAGTCTAAAGTTAATATAAGCCTTATTTAACCAATAGCTCATTGAACATATTTGAATTTATACCTACAAGTTAGACCATTATTATCCCTTAATCAAATAATTTCAATGATAAAGGTACGTATTACTAGACCATTCCCGATCTAAACCGGTCTATTTTAATTATAATAACAGCGTTTTGTTAAATTATTTGAACCAGATCAAACTTCTAACTCACAAAAAGAAAAAACCAGACCAAAATCAACCCTTTGTCATCTTGGCAGCAGACTGATTGACAGTTTAATCTATACAGCGCGTGCGAACTTCATCAGGCAAAAGGAAATTGCAGACTCTACTCTTTTAACTCTTGCTATGTCTTCATAAAAATCAGACATGGTCACGAGTAGCTCCAAATGGTACACAAGAGAGTGATACATATCCAACCAAGGTTCAATCACAAGTTTTCACGTTTAAGCCATGTCTTCTCATCAATCATTGGAAACGTGAGCACAAGTAGATGTTTCTGTATTCACAAATGAGGACGGTTTTGCTATATACATTATCTTAGGGAACACTATACACAAAAGGGTATTGAAATAACTGCACTAAAGGCCCTATTTTGGTTGAAGAATGCACGTGTTGAGCAACTTTCTGCAGGTATAATTTTCGGTCCAGGATAGTTGATGATCACGGTTCACGTCTCATACCTGTTCCTATCCAAGCAATGGCTCCATGTCAGTCTTGACAGGTGTAGATGTTTGATTTTCGTTATCGTCGTACATATCTACGCTCTTGATAAAGATACCTGGACCAAGTTAACAAGCAAAGCGAAAGAAGCTTCAATTCCAAGATATGGTATAGTTTTCTGGATAAGCAGAAAGGAGAAACAAGAAATGCATTCGTATAGTAGCCATTAACTTACCTATAAGCCATACTCCAGCTGCGATGAATAATATTGCTGTTAGAGCAAGTGCTGTTACCCTCCAGTTGTTCACATAATCCTGTGAACGAAACCCATCAAACTTGTAACGAGGCTCTTCGAGATCCATTAGAAAGTACATTTAGTAAGAACCTAGGTTAAGCACGCTATGATGATGTAAAAGAATCAAGAGTCTGTCCAGTGCAAGGCTAAAGGAGAAGCTGAATGTGCCTTAAAATCGTCATGTATTGTCATTGCTCATAAGAATTGAAGGAAAAGAACGAATCAAACCTCACTAAAAGCAAAACTATGAATATTTCATCAGGCTGAGACTATTACTACTAACAAGAATGATACATATGCCAAAATTTTCTCATGTACATGAACCAGCAGTCTAAAAATACTCGGATTTCCTTAAATTTTCAGAATAGAACTTTAAAGCACACCTGGAGGACCCCAACTAGCGGTGAGGAAGGCACATCACCAAAGATATGAATTGATACAGTTGAGATAGCCATAGATAATGGTCTCAGACTAGGCTTGACACAGTGAAGAGACACATAATTTACTGGAGCCTGAAGAAGAAATTTGCAATGATATTTGTTAGCATTTTAAAGAAAATGCAACAGGAAGATGTTCTTCTAAGTATTTCTATGTATATCCATACATATATGCAAATAATTAATTTGTTTCTGATTGACAAGTCGAGCTCCGAACAAGTGAATGTGAGCAAGCAAATAATAACACCAATGAACAAAACAGATGTAATTGTTCTTTCATGAGAAAGTGCAAATGATCACTATAAGCACAATATCTTTTGGGGAATATATTTAACCCAACTGGAATTTGAAGTTACCTGTGTAGCAAACACTAGTATCTCACCCACCGAGAAAAGGACAATGAAGCCAATCAAGCTCTTTAGACAGAATGCACTAAAGCAGAATATTGCACCCAAAAATGTTGCTCCCGAAAGAAGCTGTAAAAAATACGACATTAAGCAGCATTTACAATAAACCATTTCCGTGGAAATCCACAAAGAAAATGCTTGTTCTTCAATACACAACAAATGAAAAAATGAATATCTCTGCTAAGAGAGGTTCAGCATGATACAAAATGAAGGGAGTGTTTTCGATATTTCCTCCAAAGTATCCACATAAGACTTGCATGAAGTTTAAAATTATAACTTAAGAATGCATAAATTCAACTTCTCAGAATAAAAACACTGGAATTAGTAACTCAAATTACTCTTAAACTATGAAAATAAACAGGAGGCATGGACCACATCGCTGTCTTCTTCACTTGGGACTTTTCTAAAAGAGTAAGAGAGAGAATAACAGGTGGAATATGAAAGCATATTGTCCTCAAAAGAAGAAAAAGATGCCCTCAAAATCCCATGATTTCAAAGACCTCATGAAAAATGACAATGTAAAACGAAATCTCATAACATGTCGCATAACTTACCTTGAAGGCATTGGAGATTGTAGCAGTCATGCGATCAAGCACAAACCCTCCTGCCAATGTTCCAAAGATCCCACATACAATTGTGATTCCTCCAAACAACATATCTGCATTACTCTGTCAAAAACCTCAAGATTATCCCTCATTACCGTCATCACAAAAAACCAATCAATAAACAGTGGCAAAGACAAGAACTAAATAAGTGGAAACAGTATAATATATCCACACAAGAAGGCATTCAATTAAAACAGAAAAGAAGAATAAGAAAGCGCATACCATCTGATAAATGTTATAGCCAGCTTTTGGTCCCCAGTACGAATATGCTCCAATAACAAAGTTGTATGCTATGTAACCTGAGAAACAATGTGTAGATATCCTGAATATGATCACTGCCGATAATATCTTTATGGAACAATAAAGGGACAACTTAGCAGATTGATTCTCTGGCATGAATTCATAATGAACAAGAAAATGTGAGAAGATAACAAGCTAATGATCAGTTATGTGATACTGAGAGGATATTTAGTTACAATACATGACGAAGGAGGAGCTAAAGAGTGAGCATGATACCCAGCATATTTACAACATAGACTTTATCAAGAAGAAGCACTTTCATATCCTTAAAGAAGTGTGATAGCTGATCCAACAATCTGGGAATACCCTTAAGCCTGCCATGGAGAAAGCAAAATGACTGAGATTAAATCAAATTAAAGATCATACCATTCGTAATCTCATGTATCCAATTGTTCAAATCCCAAGGAATAAGAAACCACAAAGAGCTGCTTTGACAATTAAAATTTCCAAAAAAATTTTGCAATTACAGAAAGCAAGCAATTTAAAATTTCCAGAACATATAGAAAAATAAATGCCTCAAAATACTTGATCTGAAGAATGAACAACTTACTCAGATGCTTTAACATATTCATGACTGACAACACATTCTTTATTGCTCGCATGTATTGACTCATTGTCTGCACGTTAAACAAAATATCGACACTCAGAAAGAGAAAACCAACCTCAAGAATAACAACCAAATCAACATAAAAGGCTCTTTTTATATAAAAATCCATATTCACATGCATTGTTATAATATGCACACTAAACAAAGTATCAATACTGAAAAATTAGAAAACTGAGCTCTAGAATAACAATGATATCAACATAAAGATTTTTAATACAAATCAATATAAATCCCGAACAAAGAACAATGCTTCATGAATATATATATTCAGCCCATATAATTGATCTTCGATAATTATTTGCAAATATTCGCTAAAAGAATAATCAATACAATTGCCATAATTGCATTTAATGCAATTTTCTGCAGGTGTAACTTTAAAACCCTACTGTATGACAATTGATGGGGTTTGCTTGAGTCTTATCTATTATATAAGGATGACATTACTATTTTCCATGATGCTGTAACCATAACGTATTTAGAGTTTCAAATAAGAGATGCACCAAAGATAATATTGTTTGCCATCTCGTGAATATGATAAGAATGTTCAAATTCACAGGATCAAAACATATAAATGTCCGCTGCTTCATAAGCTTCTCACAATAAATGATCCCAAATGAAATTTCAAATAAATACCAGTATCACCCCATATCTAGCAGTGTTCAATCACTAAAATAATGATATAGCAAAAATTTCCTAATAAACATAGATCCTAAAGAAAAGGTAAAAGTACCATGCATGTTATTCTCTCTGAATCCGGTTAAAACTTCTATATCCGGAGCATAGATGGTTCAAAAGGAACAGCAGCAAAACAATAACAATGATGAGGAATATGGAGTACCTGTTGTTACAGATTCGGTTGTGTCAGGGGCTAATCGCTTTCTTGATTCAGCAGGAGCAAAACCTGTCATTTTCATTACAAGTAAATATGTCACAGAGAATTACACAGAGCTTTTAAAGCATAAATGATACATCACAGTTAATGCACCTTTCAGTTGTAAAGGTTTCATGACAAATCCAAAAATAGCAAAGGGAAGCATCAAAAGTGCCTCTCCCCAGAATGCATAGCGCCAGTTAAAATGGTTCCCCACCTAAACATTTAGCAAACAAAAAGAATAATAACATCAAGGATATTCACAGACAAATCTAATGGTAACAGAGCAAACAATCCCTTTGGCAGGCAATGATAGAAGTTGCACTCCAACCAAGAGATGACAGTTCACTGCCATTGAAGGTTTATGTATAGAGAAATAGAGAAAAATGAAGCTACTAGTGTGGCACGAAAACTTACAAATCCACCATAGACATAGCCCAAAGCAACTCCAGTAGGGATACACATGTAAAACATAGCAAGCCAGGCTGTTTTCTATAAAATGGAAAGAACCAAAGCACATTCAGCAACAAAAGCAAATAACTTCAGGTATTGTAAAGCCTTTATAAGCTTCAAAAAATATGAGTGTAGAAAACAAAATCCTGCAGACCTGTGCAACTGGGGCATGGTCGTCTATAAATGGCGCAGCAAGACTAATAAAAGATGCTTCACCGACACCAACTAGCCTAAAAGGACAAGATTAATGGTAAAACTAACAAATTTAAAAGGAAAACATACACAAAGGATTAAGAAGTTTTGACTTTTCGGATGGAAATAAAATCTGACACTTACATGCGGCAAATTGCAATAGACCAAAAATCAATCGCACTACCACATCCAGCTGTAGCAAAAGTCCAAACTGATAAACCAACTCCAATAAGCCTAAAGGGGTTGACACTGCAAATGCAAAAAAGACAATGAGACCTTGCAAAACAAATTACGATATAAAAGATCAATGATACACAAGGAAATCGGAGTCGGTTACTCGTTCTCCTAATCAACAATACAAATAAAGCCAAAAAGGTACAAATTTTACCACATATACACCCCAGTCAAAACTTGAGAATCAAAACAGATCATGAGCAATACAGATTCTCACCTCTTGGCCAATGAAGCAAAAATTGGGGATGCCACGAGAAGTCCAACCATGAATGCAGAGGATAGAACACCATCCAGGAAATTATTTAACTTGAAATCTCCCCTGCACAACAGGTACAGATACAAACATAAGTAGCGAAAAGATTTAAGTACCCAGAAACGACACCTAGCTGATGAAAATCCAAACACGAAAATATTGATGTGTAGAGATAACAGCAAGCTAGAAGAATTATAGTGCTTACTGAATCCCACTACCAGCAGTGCAAATTCCCTTATCATCGCAAGTACTAAGACTCCCATTGACCCCATTACTCGCTATGGCCCCGCGATCGACATAATTCAGCATATTAATCGCACAAAAGATCAGAAGCAACCTGTTAAAAGAACAAAAATGAGAAACCCCATTGTAACATCCACAGAAAAAAGCAACTAGCCACAGGCATATTTTGTTTTCTCCAACTCAAAGCAAAAGACCAATCAGGAATTTCTGTTCTTTTTCCCCCAAAAAAAAAGAGGGGAAAGCCACAACCTTTTAGGGGTGAACCATGAAGGCGCCGGAGGAGCTTCCTCCGATGAGATCTTAGCCATGGACGGTCCGATTAAACGCCGGAGGTGGTGACAGTGGTTGTCGAGAGGACCCAGAAAGATATGGCCTTCGACGTTATACGTGTACAAACTAAGTATTATACATATAAAACTTACGATATTTTGAGTACAGTGGCAAATTAGCCTTCATAAAGATCCAAACTTTACTTTATCCATCTACAATTCAACACTTCGATCTATCAGCTACCATAAGTCTTCGTCGTTATATCTCTTCCTCCACCTTAAAGAAAAGCTTTTTATGTAATTTTTCTTCGTTATAAGGTAATGAAGTGATAATTATTAATTTTGTTTAATTATAAGGTAATGAAATGATAATTATTAATTTTTAAGTATGTGACGTATTAATGAATTAATAATTCAAATTTAAATAATAAATTCAATGTAATTAATATTTATCCCCCTCAAAAAAAATATTTATAAATTTTAATGTATATTAATCTTCTATTAATTATTCTTTTGAACATTTTAAGTGTTGTAACCCACGGCTACAGCCAAAAATGCTCATAGAGGAGTGACACTGACATAAAAATTCTTTGACAAATAGTTTATCAGCTGTTTTTTAATTTATTGACTAAAGATTAATTTTTAATATCTTAAAAAATTATTGATGTATTTAGTAAATAACCTATTGATTAGCTTATTTAACCAATAAACTGATTTCTAAAAATTTTATAAGTGGATGTTTTTTTGGATAATAAGTCAAAAATTAATAAGTAAAAAATCAATTATATTCTCTTTTTATAAATTTTAAATTATAATATATATCGTATCTGTGTCATATTATAATTATAGATATTTTTAACTTATTAAACAACAAAATTTATACATATTATAAAAAAACTAATATAAATGTAATTTGTTGCATTATTCATGTTAATAGAGAATTTAACGTTGTATTATTATTATTATTATTATTATTATTATTATTATTATTATTATTATATTTTTATTAAAATTATAAACTTAATTTTTGTAAAATTAAATATCTCAAATCTAAATTATTATAAAAATATTCAACTTAATACTAAGAAATATAGTATTCACGTCCTTATAAATTTTTTTAAATCATTTAATACTAAATAATTAATTTTACCAAACATCTTTAATAAATAACTGGTCAAATTAACTGATATAATCAGCTATCAACTAATCGTTAATAGAATTGCCAAATATGGCAATAGGAGAGTAACATTCTAAAGACAAACCGTTCTTTTTATTCATGCAACTGAAGTACATAAATGTAATAATGCTCCCTTTTACAAAACCCTCCTGAGATCCCCACAATTTGAGTGTAAAACCTGAAATAAGCTACATGCAAAACCCAAACATTATGTTCTACCTATACATAATGACATCAGTAGACGATTAGAGGTGCATAGGGATCAACTTTCACAAATTTTTTATGGCTGTGTATGCAGAAACATGAATGTCATAGCATTCTCCATCCCAGGAGAAATCTTTCGACATGGCATCCACTATCTTTCCGTTCCATTTCGAAGGGTTATTCTTCTACAGAAAACCAGGTACTGACCAAATATTAGAAAAACCAGATATGAAAAGTTTCATCTTTTAAATGTCAAACTCACCATTTCATCTAGTGCCTGGCTCAGAGACATATTGCCAAAGGTAGACTTAATGAACTGCGAAAATTTTGAGGTTTCTTGATCGTGATCCACAAAATATCTGCTAAGACATATTGCAGTAGAAGACATATGTCATGTTTGTTTCTGGTCAGAGGAGAACAAACTGCTCTGCAGTTCCTTGGAATAAAGATACAGTTACCTGAATCTGTTCACACTGGCTGCTATTTCTACTGGAGCTGCTCCATATTTCAAAGCTTTGAGCTACATATATGGTCAGTATGCAAGAAATAATTAAGAAATAGCTCACAAAAGCCAGCTTGGTTGTGATTTTATTGAGCAACAAAACAAAATAAAAACAGTTTGTCAACTTAAAAACGATATACATCTACGATAATGCAATAGCTCGCGCCACAGAGTCTAGAAATGGCAAGTCAGGGGTAGTAAGTGGAGAAGAGGGTAACAAATAAAGAATAAGAGAGAAGAGAAGGTGTATATCAGATATAATAGGTAACTTTTCTGTAAGCTAGAAACAGCACCGACTGGATTCAAGTCTGGCAAAATGACCGAGAGGTGAACTTGCTGGTGTCTTTTTTGTTTTTGTCAAAATCAGATGTTTGGGAACTGGCTTCAATTTTATGAGCATTCATATAAGCAAAAGAAAACAAATTGCAAGATATCAAACATAAGAAATTCCAAGTACGTGAGCTAAAGATTTGGCTTATAAGAAAATGATACTTACGGGCACTTGGAGCAAAGGATCATGAAAAGAATGGCACAATATGATATCTGATCCTGCCACGATCAGATGTGAGAGGACTTCATCATATTTGTTGACTAATCTCACTGTTTCATCCTGTTGACGTAGGCAAAATAAACAAGACAAAGGGATTCGTAAAAAATGAAGAGGGTATAATAAGCATGCATTTTGTTTTATATCTTCTGTTTATGTTTAGAAGACAGGTTGTTTGGGTCTTATGGTTGAACTCTGAATTTCAAGAACCTGAAAATTGTAGATACAGTTGTTCATTTAGGTTGAAACAATGGAAACTACTCAAAAGACAGTTTTCTAGCATATCAGTTCCTATAAATACTTTACCCATTTCATGCTGAATACATATGATGCTAATCAACTTTGAATTAATGTCTGCAATCGAATGTCTTCATGTCACCCTATTCCTTTTCTCTTCAGAAATTCCTTACCTTAGTAAATGCACCCAAAATACAGGAGAGAGGGAAAAAGGAGGGTATCCCATACCTTGATTTCCTGCCCAAGAAGCTCCAGTGCCCTGCTTGTAGAGGCCATTTCACTTGTCATGAAGATGAACTGTGGGAACAACCAACAAATTTAAAATTAAGCAAAAAGCAACTGCAGGACAAAATCTATAGAAAGTCTCTGCAAGACTGAATCTACAGAAACTCTACGCAGACTGAAATGAGAATATAACATTTTATGACTCATTGTTCCAAGTACTTTGAAAGCATCCTCATTAAAAGAGCCAATATCAAATTTTTTTGGCATTCAGAGTATAACCAACAGTTTCTGCAATACAAAGAACCTGAACATCCTTCCTGGTCGCTATAGTATTCCCAACAATCACTTTCAGGTTATCCAGATCAGTATCTGACATTTCTGATAAGATGCTTCCAACCTGGTAAACATCTTTGCCTTTAGGATACGAATCAAATGGAGAAAAACAAGAAAAACAAAATACATTAAGAGTTTTATTATACTCTAGTAATCAGCAAAATGGAATATCTATGGAAATGGATATTGTTCGACTGTGGGACATTAATCAGTTGGGATAAATTTGTCTGGACTAAGTATTTGACCAAGTAACAAGGAGCTTAGACCCAAAGAAGGAAAAGCATAACACCCTAAAACCACCAAGATCAGATTCTGAGTTGACACCACTTGTGAAATATATCTTATATTATATGCATAACAAGTTAATCAGTCTGATGGTAAATAGGAGAGGAAGCGTTTGTTCTCACTTCTCAGAATTCTAAGCTTCAGATTTTAGATTCCTTCTGATTGCCTGGCCCTAACAGCAGTCATGGCTATACTTTCAAGTTAAATGTTCCCATAGAAAATAAAAGTGCTCATAGAGACTACTGACTATTCCTTGTTTCCATATCTATTTTATCATACAAACTCTTGAAAATACAGAAGTCCGTGAACTAAAACCTAGATGCATACAAATAATAGTTACTTTCTTTCATGATGGGTTTAATTTTATTGACGGTATATTTCCTAACAAGGCCAGGCAACAAATTTATCAACCAGTTCACACCAGGATCATAAACAAACCATGAAGTCCAAATGTAATGCTTACAATAATCATAGAAGAATTGTTGGTTAAACCCAACTGCTGCTGCAATGCATTTCGGCAAATAGATTTCCCTTTTATGTCCTCCATGGAATAATTTTGTGGAAGAAATTTGTCTTTTGAAGGATCCCAACTGGAGTCGTCAAATCCATAAGGAGCAACAAGTACCTTGTCTCTGTATGAAGTGGGGATCAGATAACTTATCTTGCTAAAAGATAAAATAATAAAAGTCAAGAATGTTCTCGTGTACGGATGTTTCAGAAATACATCCATGCAGGAATGAGAAAAAAAGAAAAGAGCAACATGTTATCCAGTTAACTTGCATAGCTAAAGATTTTTCCTTTGACAATTTGCACAAAGAGGAAGGGAATCTCAAGGTCTGAAACTTACTTGTGCATCGATAAGGTAGGTTCCAATCCATGACTTAAGCTGCGAATTATCCTGCCTTTCGAATGCATGGAAGACAATATAATAACCTTATTAGAGTATACTATTCCACCCTGCAATTCACAGAAGAACGATGCTCAAACTACTGATTGCATAACATTTTTTAACTCAAGTTGTGAGCATAATATCATTATGAAAAATCGTTGTCACATTGTAATGATGCAAAAGAAGAGTTTGTATATCTATATTGAAATCTCTAGATAAAAAGAGGACTTTGAACTAAACATATCACTAATAAAGATAGATTGCACAAATGTATAGCATTTCATTTGCAGGAAGCATAAAAATGACCTTCAAAACATTGATGAGATGTGTCTTTGAATTATCTTGCAAA
>JANZLX010000213.1:3339774-3352330 GCA_025531955.1 Erythroxylum orinocense | reverse complement strand
AAAAGACCCATCTGCTATTCTAACATTATCCCTGTTGTTTCCATGAGAGTATGTTAAAAATTTCTTTTGAGAGCCTGACATATATTTTTTAGCCCCAGAGTCTATAATCCAATGATTATCTTCAGAATTGTTGTACTCAATACCTAATTTGGCAAGGTTTGATCCACCAACTGTGGAAGCAGAGTTTGTTTTTGAAAGAAGTTGTCTTAAGGCCTGAAGTTCCTCATTGGATAATCCCCCAGCTAACGATGGTTCAGACACTTCATTGCCATTAGTCAAGTAAGCCTGACCCCTTACCACTGAGCCACCTCGTTTTTCACGACTCTGATTATGCCTTCCATGCAATTGCCAGCAAGTTTCTCGAGTATGTCTTGATTTTTCACAGTAATCACATTGTAAGTGATCCTTGTTAGATGTGGTATTTACAGGTTTCAGCTTTTCAGTAGAACTTACTACTAATCCTGCTTTTTCAATGATAGGTGTATGTAGCATAACATTTCGTCTACTTTCTTCTTGCTGTACTATTCCTGCTTTTTCAATGATAGGTGTATGTAGCATAACATTTCGTCTACTTTCTTCTTGCTGTACTAGAGAATGTGCGAGCTGAACAGAAGGGAAAGGATCTTTTCCGAGTATTGTACCTCGTATATGATCATACTCTGGGTTAAGAACTGCTAAAAAATCAAATAACCCACATAACTCCGCAAAATACTGTGATACAGTCATATCTCCTTGCTTTGTGTTATGAAATTTATTACAAATATCGAAAATTTGAGCTTTATTACCTATTTGAGAATAGGTCAAAGAAGCAGCTTTCCATATCTCTGCTGCTGTGTCAAGTAGCAAGTATGCCCGAGCAATCTCCGGTTTCATTGAATTGATGAGCCAAAACATGACGAGAGAATTTTCGGACTCCCATTGATTGTAATCAGAATTATTGACGGCGAATCTTTTACTGTCATCATTAATATAACCCTGTAATCCTCTAGCTTTAATGACCAACAAACAAGATCTTGACCAAGTAAGATAATTAGTTCCATCAAGTTTTACGGGAATGATTTGAAGTGAAGGATTATCAAAACTCGACATAATTACCTTCTTTCCTTCCATCTTCTTTAGTGTTACTTAGGACAACCAACAAAGAATGCCAATAGAGTAAATAAAAGCTGCTTAAACAAATGTGCTTCTGGGGGAAAAAAATTTACCAGACGGATAGAAACACAAAATACACCGAGGAGAGGCGAGGAAGCAAGGGTACTGGCAGAAGGTAAGGATACGTCTGACACCCCCAGAGGAGAGGCAAGGGGCCGGCGACCCTAATGGAGAAAGAATGGAGGCGAAATACTGGCCGGAGGGTGGCGCGTGGTGTTGAATTTTTAATATGGGTAGAGTGTAGAGTCCACTATCAACAATTGGGCTTGGGTCAACTATTGTCCAAATAACTAGAACTAGTTGTTTGGATAGTTAACCCTTACCACTTATAAACCCTTTAACATTTTCATGTCTAGGCAATATGGGACACTCTAACACTCCCCCTCAACTGCAACTGGGGCTGGACATCCAGTTGTCACTTGAAATATACGCAGTGAAAACCAGACCGGGCCGCTGGGAATGAACATCCAGACGTACAAGCGGGAAATTAATAATCCGGGTCAAACCTGCTCTGATACCATGTTAAATGACCGTTTCACCACAACAGCTTAAGAGGCTGTGGCGGCGCGGTTGACGTCGGATCTTTCATAGTGGAGTCGCCGGTCATAGTTGAAGCAATCTAGGTGGGTGGTGAGAAAAAAATACGTTGCTGTTTGGGTGAGTACAATCTCACCCACTGAAGAACAGCCGAAAGGAAAAGAAAAATAATGAACAATCCCTAAATCAAATAGGGCTCTGATACCATGTTGAACATTGAAGATAATTTGTATTTTATGTCTCCAGGTACATATGAGCAAGCGTTTATATACAGAATTCCTAGGACTATTTACGAAGTAATCTAGCAATTAATTCTATGAGATCTCTCAATTATAGGAGAGATTATAGGAATAATAATAACAGTATCAATGCTAATAATACAATATCAATGCTCATAATCTCTAGTCAACACATTCCATATGAAAAACAAAAAAGAGAGAAGCACTAAAAAGTTTTGCATTCTTCATGAACCATAACCACTAACTTTTCTAGAAAATAGGATGATTAGTATCATAAAAGTTTTAAGTAAACATCATAATAAGCACATAGGTTACGCCACTAACTTTGGTAAAATAACCTCCACAAAATGGCCCTTTTTCTGTAAAGCATGTGATAAGCCCCTCACATATGATGCCAGGGATCCAACGACCAATGGTTCCATTTCGGTACAAATGTGGATAACATGGAAAGTATTCCTGAAATTGACATATGATTAAAAGAAAAGATTCAAGAGAAACAGTGTGAGGAAAAGAAAAGTAAGATATGCACAAGTTTGTAAGAAGATGACAAACTATTGAAAGTAAAACATTGTCTATTGCAATCCTCGTACAGAGGCTAGGCTGCACAATTTGCAAACAGCATTTCATCTTTAGTAAATGAGATAAATCAAAAATCCTAGCAGCATGCCTCTATTCCCCATGCAAGCATTGGTTTGTAATGATATCATAGAATCCTACATTTCTCTTCAAAATATATCTAGACAAAATGTATAATCATCAGTATGATTTCTGTTATATATGCAAAAGTACCTAACGTGTTATCTTTAAGCATTGGGAATCAGTTAAGGAAAGAGTTGTAGCGTTCAACAAATGATAGTACTTTTTTCTTCCATCTGAGACGTGGCGGAGTTTTGCTAGAACCTCAGAATCACCTTTCAGCAATATGTCAGAGAAAATATCAGCTACATTAAATTTGCAACTCATGACCATATTTCTAAGATCAGATGCCTCTGCAGTGTTAATAGTTCCATTGAGGATCATTGAGTCTATCCGATGCAGTAATTGCCAGCAAACTGAGTGGTTATCTGGTTTCCAAAGGATAATGAACGTAAGAACATTGCTCAAGGTTTAGGTATCTAAAACCTCAAACCAATACTAGAAAATACTATTAGAGAAAATTGTAAGAGTAGATATATATTGCTCCCTAAGCTCTTAAATGGACGTGTATTAATGTTCTTATATTCATACTCGATTTCATCGCAAACAGATTCAACATCAGAGAGCTTCTAAATCACTTAAATGTCTGTGCTTCTAGTGATGATGTACAACATTGTGCAATAGTTAATGAAGCAAAGCTGTAGAGTTAGCCAGTGAAAAAACCTTAAATACGAACCTACACAGAATTCTTACAGTGAGTAAAATGACGCAACGTTTGAAATTACAAAAAAGCTGCATTATTGGATGCACGGTTCATGCTATAACCCATGGAACAGAGAACTTCAGGTTATAAGATTCAGTCACCTCTTCCAAAACTAGACTGCTTTTCAGCCTCCAGTTTCTCTATCCTATCTAACAAATCCTCTTTCTCTCTGTTTGCTTTATTAAGCTCCTCGATAGCTTGCAAACGCTGTTTGTTTAAGAACATGATGTCTGCATATATCACTCAAAAACGGGTCACGTAAACACGGGGAAACAATTTGGATTACGAGCATTCAAATTAATGATCACAAAAAGGCTCACTCCGCTGAGCTTCTTTGAAGAGCCCCCGTATGTCATTCTTCTTCGCTGCAACCTCAGAATCAGATGGCTGATACGATTCCTATGAGCAAACAACCAACCAATGCCTTTCTAAGCAGACAACAATCTATACAAAACGCAATTTCAGAGGCACATCACACATGGGGTACCTGAGACAAGTCTACTCTCTGATGATGACCTTCTTGCCTAAAATGCAAATTCATTAAAATAGTTGTTCAAGGAACTAAGAAGTTAATAAGTATGTGAAGAAACGAATCAAACCATGTTACTCCTTTTCCCAAAATGTACTAAGAAAAGTGGTAAAAAGTTGCAAACAAATAGACCACTAAAGGTAAAAGTTTTTCAAAGAAACTGAATTGCAAACGCAGAAAAATCCAATTTGCCATGAAACTGGTGAAGGGAAAGAGAAGCAAAGCTTTAGAAAGATTGAGGCAGCAAATTTACCCCAAACAACGAAAAGTTCGAGCTTTAGCTGGTTTGCGGCCAACCATGGACATCACTCCGGTCGCGGGAGGTAAAGAGATCGCAGCGGTTATCAGAGTCGCCATTAACGCTCTAGCAACTCCAGTCTTCCGTCATCAAAGAGACAGAGAAAGAGAACATCAAAGGACTGATCCAACAATAGAATCAGTTTCTCGTGACCCTTTTATCAGTTTTGCACGAATTTTCAGATTTTTTTTTTTCCTTACATGAACGTAACATTGACATCAATATGGGGCCAAACCATGCGATCTTAAGATAAGGTAGATGGAAGTTACCAATCATTGAGAGACCGAACTGTTTCGTTACTTGTCTTACCTTGTTAGTTCACAATTTCTCACATTTTATGCAGACACAAGTAATGAATATAACAAAAGAAAAGCCTTCTGCAAGTAAAACTTTTTCATTGTGGATGAAGCTGAAAAGGAACAATTTTACAATAGATGATGACTACAGTCTATGCTTTCTTTTTTGTTTTTTTTTCTCAAATCAGTTGTTATTTCATTAACCCCCCATTACAACTACAGGATAAAATCTTCCATTTTTCCAGGAAATCAGACTTAGAAGATTGGCCCAGCTTTCAGGATCTCCTCTGTCAGCTTGTTGTCCTCTCCAATCTTGTGGTCAGTAAAAGTTTCAAAATTGTTGTTGAACAGACCAGCTAGCTTCAGTAGTGTGTCTTTGTAAGCTTTCTTGTCCAACCACTGCCAACAAAAAAAGCAATTCATCTTACATCAGAATTTTATTGAAGGTAAGACAGACAGACGGAGGATTTAGACATCAAGGAATAGATTACTAACAGTGTTCACAGGATTCAGGATTTCAGAAGGTACTCCCTCAACATGAGTGGGAATTTCAAGACCAAACACTTCGGTTTTCTTGTATTCTGCTTTCAGGAGGCTACCGGAGTGTATAGCATCAATGATTTTCCTCGTGTAAGGTAACTTAATCCGGCTTCCTGATCCATAGCTGTAACAGGAAAATTACGTTTTTAATTTCAAGGAAATGTTCAATGCATTCCAATTAAACTTGATGATCATTATGGTGATTGTGGATACACATACCTTCCACCTGACCAGCCAGTATTGACTAGCCACCCTGTTGCACCATGCTTCTGCATTTTCTCAGCGAGCATAGCTGCATACTTGGTAGGGTGCATCATTATGAATGCTGCACCAAAGCAAGCTGAGAATGTTGCTCTTGGCTCCTTCACGCCCTCTTCCGTCCCAGCCACCTTCAAAATCATTCAAGATCGTCAATTTTCAAGTTTTTTTTGCTGCGAACCATGTTTCTCAGAATGCTGAGTATATATCAGCAGTCATTTTTACCAGAGCAGTGTAGCCGCTTATAAAATGGTACATAGTCTGTGCCAAGCTCAGCTTGCTCACAGGTGGAAGCACACCAAATGCGTCACATGCCAAAAGGATAACGTTCCTTGGGTGCGGACCAACACAAGGTATCTTCGCATTAGGAATGTACTCAATTGGGTAGGATGCACGGGTGTTCTCTGCAACAGTAGGACAATAAACAAATTAATGGTGCCCCTCAAATCCAAATGTGAAGGTCACACACGAATAGAAATTGCAATTTCATCTCATTCCAATTCCGGTTCACCTGTAACCGATTTGTCAAGATAGTCCACCTCTCGAGTGTGCTCATCAAACACCACGTTTTCCAGCACTGCCAAACCAAATTGTTCATGTGTCAGTTCAGGCACGCAAATACAGCCAACCGTTAAGCAGCATTCCCTCTCAGTTCCTACTGTATTGAAAAGACGTTTTGTTAAACATTCAGAGATTAAGGTTTGAACAATACCAGCTCCAAACTTAATAGCATTCCAAATATCAGGCTCTTTTTCTCGAGAGAGGTCAATGCATTTAGCATAGCACCCCCCTTCGATATTTGACACTCCGGTCTCAGTCCAACAGTGTTCATCGTCTCCAATAAGGTATCTATTGGGATCAGTAGACAGAGTTGTCTTTCCAGTACCTACCAAGAAAATTTTGAAATAGACTCCTCAGTAACAAGGCAAACAACTGAAATAACAAGCAAGCATATTGGCCACATCAAAACATGCCACAAGGTTAATTGCGAGGATAGGGTAAGAAGGCACATATTCTTTTTTGGCTGGGACTTGGCACCACATCTCGTTCATGACATGGTGATACTATACCTGACAATCCAAAGAAGAGGGCAACATCTCCATCTTTTCCCATATTGCATCCAGAATGCAAGGAGAGGATTTGACGCTTAGGCATGAGATAATGCATAACACTGAACAGACCCTTCTTCATTTCCCCGGCGTACTGCGTGCCGAGGATGACCATTTCTCTTCTAGCAAGATTCAAATCTATGCTAGTAGAGGATGTCATGTAGTGAGTAAAACGATTACAAGGGAACATGCCAGCATTGTATATAGTGAAGTCCGGAGTACCGAAATTCTCCAGTTCTTCAAGAGTGGGTCGGATACACCTGCCACCCACCCAATTATCCAATTGTACATACTTAGATCATACACCTTTACATTTTCGTTACGAGGTTCCTCCGATTAAGGGGGCACAATATTCAAACATAGAATTAACATAATCAAGAGTTCATCAACGACAAAGGAGACTTATCTGGCAGGGATCTAGGCCACAAGTACTTACTGCTGTTAAAAGTTAGGGATTGAATGTTTTACTTACATGTTGTGCATAAACAGTGAATGGTATGCCCTGGCAGAGACAATCCGGACTTTGATTCTGTTCTCAGGATCCCAGTTCAAGAATTGGTCGTTTACAAAGACCTGAAATTTATATGAATTACCATAAGTTAAGCGGTTTGCAACATGTCTTTCAGAATCAAGTTACTCTTTTAGAAACTACATATATCATTATGTCATTAGAACATATCTCAGCCACTTGGCTTCTTTCATAGCTTCGTTTTCAGTATAAGGTGGCCTAGTTTTGGCACAGCCAAATCGGTGCAAGTGGTTATTGATGAAACTGAAATATCAACTGCTAAGGCTCTCGACCCCCGGCATTTATTAAGATCCATGCACTCTATCCACATATAGCATAAACACAGTGCACATGGAAGTCAAACAGTGGCCTAGTGGTTGCTAGAATATACATATCAATCATACCTAGTGGTCATAAAACGCGGACAAATAAATAATTCATGAAACGACAAAGTTGCTACTCCAAAAGGATTAGAAATGATATGGCCAAACTGGAAGAAAAGGACAAGATGGATACCATCCCACGGGCCATCACAATCCTCCAAAATCAAACGCATCCCAATACAGCACGTAATAGCCTTTTTCATAATATATTTTTGGAGATCTTTTGGCAATCTCAACTTTGAAAAGAGAGGGGGGGTCAGACTCAGAGCCTAAAACCCCACATGGCCTCAAACGGATAATCATAAAAAATTAGCAGGGGAAATCATTTTCAGGGATCAAATCTTGACAAACAAAACTATATTATAGATTAAAACTTTGAAGTGATTTCTTGTATATATGTGCTTAGAGATCACTTTTACTAGAAAATAAAGGAGTACCTTGTCCAAGGAATTCAAGTAGTCAACGGCTCGTTCTCTATTAACCAGGAAAGTATGCTCGTCCATTTCAATGTTAGGTGAACCTCTGCAATTTGTTCCGGCGCAATGAAGTGTAATTGATTAAGATGACAACTAACGGAGAACAAGAATAAAAACTGCAGATTAGAATGTCACTCACTTGCCCCACCAAAGCTCATCCTTAGTAGTATCGTCCTTAACAACACGCTTGTCCCTTGGAGACCGACCAGTCTTGGCACCAGACAGGGTCGCCAGTGCACCAGTAGATGTAATAAACGACCCTTTCTCGTACTTAATAGCTTGCTCATAAAGCTCTGCACCAAAATCCATCCAAGTAATTAGCCAAGTACCCACTAATTACAAACACCGATTACTAAGGAAAGCGTGTTTCAAACAAAAGTTAATAGGATTAGACTTAAAAGTACTATTTTTAATTTTCATGAACAGGAAAATTGTCTGCCGTATTACCTGCAGGAGAGAGGTTATAAAGAACATGAGTGAACTTCAAGGAGCTGTCACTGACGCTGATGGTGGGTGCATCAACGTGGTGGTGATGGTGAACTTTCGGGGTGGCGTCCGCCTTCTTGTTCGCTGGATCTCCTCTGACCACCTTCGGCCCTGTCTCTCTCGTCAGTGAAGCCAAAGATGCACTGTTTCAATATTAAAAAAATAATATGGTCAGAACATTGAATTTCAATTTAATTACATCATCTGACGTTGGGGTCCATAGATGATGAAAAGATAGTTTATTTAAATGCACGAACGATCCTAGTCCAACCCTGTACGGCTCCACCTCTCCTTCACTTTCTCGCCTTTCATGGTTTCTGCCTCCTCTTTAAGTATGTTCGTTACAGAAATTTAGGGACAGGTGAATAGAAGAGAAATTACCTGATAGATTGGAGCTGTAGTTTCTCACGTTCTGCATCGGTGATAGAGGCAAACCCTCCTTGAATCCCTTTGATAGGGGTAGTCGGCGCCGACTTCTTCCTCTGAAGAGAGTGAAGCTCGTCAATGGTCTGTGCCTTCACAGTCGCCTGTGTCGTTTCTGGACACTCGTGCCTGTTTTCGCTCGTCGTGATCTTCGCCAGAACTTTCTTCCCTCCCTTCCCGTTTGCAAACACCACCGCCTCACCGTTGCCGTTGTCCGCCATCTCTCTGCACGATCACGCACAAACAAAAAAGAAAAGCACATACATAGTTAGCGTCCATAACACGTTTTAGACACCAACAATCTCGTATTTCGATTCATAACAAATGTTCAATGTCGTTTATGTTCTATATTACTCCATTCGAGTTCTGGGTATTAAACAGACAACCCCGTCAAGATTGCCATGCAGAAGGAAAACCAGGTAAAACCCAGCATCAATTCGAGTCATTCATTCATTCATCCATTTTACTCAGTTGCTTCAGAGAACAAGACAGAGGGAGAACGAACCAGAATAACGAAACCCGAAACTGGAAAACACCGAAAGTGAAAGAGATTAAAGAGAGAAACTTGAGGATCGGACCATGAAAAAGGGAACCCCAACTCTCGTGTTTGAAAGAGAGAGGAAGAGTAAATGATGCGAAACCTTAGCATCCAACGAGCTCCTTATAAAGGGTTGCAGTGGCCATCTTCTTAACCACGGTTTAACCACGTTCACTCTAACCATGGTCAGATTTTACCGCGTTTTTGGGTTGGGTTGAGTTAGGATGGTCAAGTCAAGTTGCAAAAAGGGCAAAATTCTCCTGAACTTCACTTACATCAATTACCTCGCAGCATTCCATTTATATCTCATGCACTTATCTGCTGCTCCTCTTTGATTGGGAGTGATCGCCTTTTTCACGTGGTCTCGGCAGCACCTGAGACTATCTCTCTTTTTACCGCAAATTTGCGTTTATTTACGGTGGTAAATTGTATTGTCTTGGGTATACGTCTGGCGTATTGGTTGTTGAGAAATTTTATCCGCTTCGTGTCGCCACATAAGGGTATTTATGAATGCTAAGGTATGAGTAATTGTGGACCGTCCATTCTAAGCTGTTGCTAGCTGGCTAGTCTACTTCACTTGATAGGTATACATATTCAATGGCCGCCAGATTATATAATTATTGAGATAATTCTAAATTATTCAACCAAATTGACTCCGGCATTGTGCTGTTTTGTTGGGCAATTTGATCTTTTGAATTTTCAATAATTAAATTTTTAATTTTTAATTTAATAACTAATTTAAATTAGTAAAAATTAGTTAAAAGATTTTTTTTGGCGTGGAATGGTCATTAAATATTCCATATATGTTAATCACATTAACAAAATTCTTAGTTGAGTATAAGTTTTAAAATATGAATAACTAAATTAAAAATTTCAAAAGGTTAAATATTAAACTAATTCTTAAAAATATTTTTTTAATTTATAATCTCTAATATTATATTAAAATCTTTTAACCCTGCTTATATGCCATTTAATCCTTAAATAATTGGAAGACTATAAAGTTTAAGCTATATAGCTTTAAAGATGGGATCAAATCATCAGTTTCTATTATATTATTTTATAAAAACAAAGGACCAGGTCACCTGAATAAAGGTTACACCAAAATTGGAATAGAAAATCTTGCATTTGAAAGATTGGATCTAGACTAATTTCAAGGTGCAGGTAAGTTGGTATGGGATTCTTTTAGTTTAAGTGAGGTTGCAGGTTTAAACCGCTCTCATATATGCAGTTGTTTAAAACTTGAAATTAAAGCTTTGTCTCTTGCAAGAGATCTATTTGGTTCGAGCAGGAATTAGTTTGGGTGCACATGACTTAAAAGTAATTTTATAATAATTAAAACCTCCAAAAATATTTCGTAAGGAAAAAAAAAAAAAAGGATCTAGACTCTAGAAGTAGGGAACAGGGGAACCGGGTTCTAAAAGGAAATACGGGAGCAAAGACCATAACTCTTCCACCAAGTTAATCTTTTCAAGCTTTCGCATAATCACGTCCGCGTCAGCCGATTATCGTTCGGACATCAATTCCTACTTACTGCCGCCAAATCAAACGCCACGTCATTCGCTTCCCTCTGAAACCATCCGGGGTTTAAACGACCGTACGATGGCAAAAACATTACTTAAAAATTAAATCAAAATAAGAACTCTCACGTCAGGGTCAAGTTCTGGTTGCCCAAGTGGCCCGTTATTCCTTTCTTTATTTATTTATTTATTTATATTCCATGAATGAATACAGTGAATCGACAGCCATTGCGGACTATTACGCCATTGAACCGAAACAGTTGTAGAGGAGGGGACCATTTAGTACAATTCACCTCTCCAGATTGTTGTTCAAATCACGACTTATCTCCAACCAAAACATTAACTAAATTTCTTTACAAGCAAGGAAGAAGATGCTTACAACTTCCGTGTTTCGCTGCAAGAAAATTCACTTCGATTGGATGATTTGCGTGTTGTAGATAACGAATAAGGTTCTTGGAACCGTATCCATTTAAAGTGGGAGTTGGTGGTAAGGAGTCTAAAGAAGGAAAGTTTTGAACTGCATGTTCTTTTAACCAGGACTCAGGAGGACAAGATAGACTCCACAGCTATCCATTGGTTTATACATGTTGAGAGGGGGGAAAAAAAGGATGCCACTTTGTATCCACGTCATTATCCACAATAGGATTGACATTGTTGTTACAGGATATCATTGTTATAGTTTAAAAGACCATAAAAATAATCAAGTGGGTTAGCGTAAGTAGCGCATATCTTCGTCACTTAACCAAAAGGTTTAGGATTCGATCCCTGCTCTTGGGAATACAGCAAATTCTTGGGCCAACAGTAGCCCCCGTTTGGGATGTATTAGCACCGTAAAGGGGAATTAGTCACCGACTTCGACCCAGTGAACATCTTCTAGGAGACAGAAAAAAAAGGCCATAAAGATCAATTAGAATTTAAATTGAGCGTAAGAATGTCCAAAATATAAACTATAAATGTATTTATAAATTTAAGATTTTAGGTTAATTATAAAAGTTCAAATTTTACTCAAAATTTTAATATTATCTTAAATTTTAAAAAATAGTGTTAAAATGTTCTAATCAAATTTTAAAAATTAATGTTTGCCATATTATATTAGTATTTTTGTTACATAAATGTAATATATCGTATTTGTGTTATATATGAATTTTTTATTAAAAAACTAGTTTTTCTCTGGTGTAATATTGAAGAAAATAAGAAATATAGTTTTATTTGTTTGTTAAGTTAAAAATATAGATTTCGATCCCAATTGAAGTGATGTTTTCTCATTTTAATAATTTAAAAGAGTGGATCACGTTAAATATATAAATAATATATTATGAATTATTAAGACAATTTATTTGCCCAAAATAAAGTAAGATGTAATCTTGATAATTATTAAATAGACAACATCTTAGTTAACTAGTAATTTTAAAATTGATAGATATTGAACGAATTCAAAAGGTTTAATAAAATATTATAATTTTAATAACTTTTAATTATTTAAAATCTAATTATAATATAAAATATAGATTTGTAACCTAAAAATTTTTGATCATCTTAGGTTCAACCAAAATGTCAAACCTAATTTCAAAAATAATTTGTTTCAACTTAAAACTACTTTGAATTTTCAACTTGTCTTTACTCTAATTTGGTCAATTTTTAAGTTTAATTTTTAATTTTTCAATTGATTTATATGAATAATATTTATTATTAAAATATATTTGTTTATTAATTATTAGTTAGTCAGATAATTTGGTTTTTATAAATTAAAATAAACCACTTAGTTTGTATTTAACAGTATCTTTTTGTTATTTGTAACGCCCCAAATTATGGGTTAGAAGACATGAGTACAAATTACGAAATTGGCATGCAGTCATGATATTTTTCGG
>JANZLX010000213.1:3323168-3335940 GCA_025531955.1 Erythroxylum orinocense | reverse complement strand
GAAATTATGTCTATAAGGGAAGCTCTTTCTTGGCTAAAAGACCAACAGCTTGCCAAGGTCATTGTGAAGTCAGATTGTTTGACAGCTGTCTAATCAATATTAGCTCCTTCACCAAATCGATCTGAGATTGAAATTTTGACCCTTAAATGTTTATCATTTAAGCGACATTTCCTTCACTTGTCTTTTCAATGGACGCGTAGGATTGTCAATAAGGCGACTCATATTTTAGCCAGGGTAGCCTTATCATATGCAAACCCACATCATTGGATTGATCGTCTTTCTTGTTTAGTCTCCATTTTAAATGCAGATTGTTCGGCTTCTGTTTTTGTTATGGGGGAAAGACTATTAGATTTCGGGTGTACGAGGTAAGCCTGTTAGCTTGGGTTAGTTTTCTTTGCCTTCCTTGCCCTTATTTGTTTTTTTGCGTTAAATGTTGATTTTATTAAAAAAAAAGTGACTCTCTAACTATAAACCTAAAATCTTTATGTAAATAAGTCATTTCACGAATAAATAATTCAAAATTAAGTGGTAAATTGAATTTAGTTGATATTCATAAAATTCAACGTATATTCTGCAATTTACTATTTTTAAAATAGCTACAATTCAATTTTAAAATGTTTAATTTACCACTCTTTTGTCGGATAGTAAAAATAACTTGATTTAATTTAAAATTATTTCGATAAAATGATCATATTTTATTCTTATAAAAAATTAAAATTTAAAAATTCTGAATCGATCCGACCCAATTTATTATTAACACTACCTTGGTCTTTATAAATTTTTTAATTAATCTAATAATTGACATTATTATTATTTTTTTTGAGGGAAATAATTGACATTATTAAACGCTTAAAATCTAAAGCCCGAAAGCCTACTTGCAAGTTGAGAGCAACATTGTCCTGGCCTCACAAAGTGGATAATGGGCCATGTTGGATTGTGTTATGGTCTGAGCCTTTAAGATATACTTCAAACTTAATTTATAATTTAATCAAATTTAAAATAGTATTATTTAAAATTTAAATATTTAAATAATTATATTAAAAATAATATTTCATTGAAAGTATTTAAACCATTTATATTAAACTTTAAACTAATTATTTCATTTAAATTTAATTTAAAATTCAATTAAAGATAATTTATTTACTTTAAATTAGATGAGGCCTAACCTAACTCCTATAGATAAAATTATACGGTCCAAACGAGTCCACGTCAGAATTTGCTTCCCCCACGATTGGATCCAATCACCGCCTGAGGGGATCTCACTCTCCTTTCAGGAAAACAAACCTAGGCAATAATTTTCCCCACCACGTAGGGTGAAAGCGCGTTCTAGGCAACTTTATCCGATCAACAATTTCTCATCAACGGTCAGGATCAAACCTTGATTCCTACACGCCAATACCCGATTCCCACTCCTTGAAGAAACAGGGCAAAACTGGGTATCAGCCCAGAGTTTTGAGGGTAATATAGGAAATATAACCAAATCTCTTTCTTCTCTGATAGGAGTTGAGTTGCCATACTTCGTCGCTTGCTTTCTATGTGATTGCTTCTAAACTTATACGCAAAGAAAAACAAAAGAAAAAAAAATTCTCTGGATAAACACATCCGTATCGATCAGGTGCTACCTTTATCTTTTCCAATCGATGTTATGAAATGTTGTTAATACGTAAGTTTTGTGTGTGTGTGTGTGTGTGTGTGTTTTTTTTTAATAATTTGAGAAGTTATGAAAGTTTGCATCTTTGGCTGGTTACTTGCTGTTTCTGTTTTGTGCGGGAAGTTCATTTTATGAAACTGCGAATGGGTTTTTGCTCAGGAGCTATTTGTTGAATTGGGTATGTCTACTTTGATGTTCTTCGGTTTTTGATTTATTTTCTTTGGTCTTAATAGGTCGAGTATTCTTGAAGAATGTCTTTCTTTTCTTCATTTGTTTAGTGTTTTTCTTTATAGTTTTTGTTTCTAATCTAGAAATAGATTTGATGCGGGAAGTAGAAATCATGAAAGATTTGTTTTTGGTGATTTTATCTGAAGCATACTAGATAGGTAGCCACTTTAGTGTGGCTGTATGTAAAATGGTGCAAAAGCTTCTTATTGGTTTGTTTTTTTGGTTAGTTATGCCTGAGGTGCTTGCTGATATTTAGAAGTATGAATTTGAGTTTTAGGTTGATGTTACAGTTGGGGAATTTATTTAGGAACAATGTCGTGGATGTTATTGTATCTTTAGTAGTTAAAACGGACCTTCTAGCTCCTACAATATCTTGTGTAGTGGCTGTAGAATGTAAATAGCAATTGCTAGTTGTAAGGAAGTCGGTGATACTTCTTGGAAACATCCAGGAAATTCACAATTTTCAAAGCTCTTAACATAAGAAATTTGTATTTTCTTTGTTTCAAGTGAAAACTTGCTCATCAACTAGCCAAATGCTTTCCAAGTTTGTTCTCTCAAAATCCGTGAAGATTGTGGTCTCTCATTGTCAAAGTTTACCCCAACTTTTCTTCAATCGGATAACATTCCTCTTTATGCGGTCCTATTACTTGTTACTTTGTGCTATTTTATCTTCTAATGAAGAAATTGTACTTTGGCACTATAGGTTAGGCCACCCTAGTTTATCTTACATGGAGCAGTTATATCCAACTTTTTTCAATAAAAAGAAACTTTCTTTTCAGTGTGAATTCTGTCAACTCTCTAAACACACCAAAACTTCTTATACACCCCGAGCCTATGAACCTAGTAAGCCTTTTTTCCATCATTCATGGTGATGTCTTGGGGCCATCAAGGGTCAGAACCAAAAACAATGTTAAATAGTTTGTAACCTTTATTGATGATCATACAAGATTAACTTGGGTATATCTTTTGAAAGAAAAAGCAAAAGTTTTTCAGGTATTTAAGGAATTTTATTCCTTTACACTAAACCAATTTCACACAAAAACCTAGATTTCATGAAGTAATAACGGTAAAGAATATCTAAGTCAATCCTTTGGTCAATTTTTAACCAGCAATGGTATTATACATCAGATTTCATGCGCTAATACACTACAATATAATGGCTTCAGAAAGAAAAAATAGACATTTACCTAAGATTGTTAGATCTATTATGCTCATAACAAATGTTTCAAATCATTTTTGGGGGGATGCTATTCTCACTTTTGCTTATTTAATAAATAGAATGCCATTAAAAATTTTGGGGTTTCATACACCTTTACAAAAATTGCTTGAGATTTATCCCTTGGTTCCCTTTGTTAATACTCTACCTCAAAAGATTTTTGGTTGTGTTGCCTTTGTGTGTAATTACCATTGTGGCAAACTTGAACCTAGGGCTTATAAGTGTATTTTCTTGGGTTATTCATCTACTAAAAAAGGGTACAAGTGTCTCTCGTACTCTAAAACGTTATTTTGTTACTTTGGATGTGACCTCTGAAACGCAAGCCTATTATCCAAAAATACCCATTCAAGAGGAGAGAAGTGAGAGTGAATGGTTCTTTTTGGGAAGTGATGGTTCATCTGACACACTACACCAAGAAATTCTGCCTTCTACACCTACCCATGACTCAACCAGACCTATAAAGGACTTTGATTCTCCTAAAATCACCTATCTTTTGCCTAGTCTTGATCAAACCAAACCTGATTCTTATGAAACCATCTCTGAAACACACAATTTTGATAACATCAAACCTGAGATGCCAGGTCCTGACACCACCATTCCCATTGAAGCTACTAATATAGCGGTTCCAATCACAAACCTGACCAGAATTGCACAAAAAACAATGAATGTGATAAAGAGAAGGATACTAAAATTAGGGTGGACAGATAGGAAGACAAAAATCATGAGGTGCCAATACGGTTTTACTCAAGGAGGAGAGGCAAATAGTAGGCACGATGTGAAGCAAAACTAGAAAAATCCTTCACACTTCCCAAACAAGGCCATGAATCAAAACCTACTACAAATTCTGAGGAGATAGGATGGTCAATAGCTCTAAGGAAGGGAGTAAGATCTTGTACAAAGCATCCAATCAACAATTTTGTTTCTTACAACATGTTATCACCACATTTTAAGACTTTTGTGACTCAATTATCTACTAAAAAATTACCTGAAAATTTCCAGGAAGCAGTGAAGGATCCCAAGTGGAGAGAAGCTATAGATGATAAGCTGAATGCACTTAAGAAGAACCAGACCTGGGTAGTAACAGATTTACCAGAGGGAAAAACAGTGGTTGGCTATAAATGGGTGTTCACTATCAAATATAATCCTAATGGAAGTCTTAACCAGTATAAAGCAAGACTTGTAACTAGAGGTTTCACACAGATGCATGAGATTGACTACCAGCAGACTTTTGCACTTGTAGCCAAATTCAATACTATTAATATTCTATTATCAATAGCTGCAAATCTTAATTGGCCATTATATCAATTAGATGTAAAACATGCCTTCCTTAATGATGATCTTAAAAAAGAGGTATACATGAAAATACCTTCGGGACGAGAAGAAGCTACACATCCTCAGAGTGTATGTAAGCTCAGAACATCACTCTACGGCTTGAAACAATCACCTCAAGCTTGGTTTGATAGATTTGCAAAGGCAATGAAGAAACTTGGCTACTACCAATATCAAACTGATCACACCTTATTTGTTCGATGGCTGACTAGTGGTAAAATTACTATTCTTATAGTTTATATTAATGATATTGTTATTACAGGTGATGATTGGGAAGGCATGAAGGAGCTAAAAGGTGCTTTGGCTCAAGAATTTGAAGTTAAGGATATGGGCTATTTGAGATACTTTTTAGGGATGGAGGTGCCAGATCTAGTAAGGGCATTTTAGTATCCCAAAATAAGTGTACACTTGATCTTTTACAGAAAACTGGGATGATGGGGGTCAAAGCCTATTGAGACACCCATGGAATCAACTTATAAATTGAGTCTTAAAGAAGAAGACGCACCAGTGGATGCAGGGAGATATCAAAGATTAGTTGGAAAACTGATCTATTTATCTCACCCTCAACCAGTCATTAGTTTTCTTGTGAGTGTGGTTAGACAGTTTATGAGCAACCCTGAACAGGAACATATGGATGTAGTACTTGGAATCTTGAAGTATTTGAAAATGACTCCTAGAAAAGGATTATTCTTCAAGAAAAGCGAGACAAGTAGTATTGAAGTATTCATAGATGCTGATTGAGCTGGATCAGTGACTGATAGGAGGTCTACAACAGGCTATTGTTGTAGGAAAATTTTGGTGCAAGCATCATATACACGTGGTGCGGAAAACAAAAAAATTTTTATTCCGGGACTTTCCCAAAGTTCAGGATTATGTATCTATTTAAGGAAATACCATAAAACCTAGCTGAATATTCCTAAATCACATATATGTTCATAACATATATATATGGGAATTAATGACATTTACATAAATCAATCATTCATATAATAACCATGTAACTTGTGTGTAGTCTCCTTTGTTTTTCGATCTTCTACTCGTTGGGTTGTTGCAAACCACAACAACCAAAACAGACCGTCTCCAACGGTATCCACACAAAGAACGAAGAAACTAACCGAATTAAACTCTTTGATTCGAAAATGGCTAGAATAAATACAAAAGTGCTAGCTCTCTTCTTTGTTCTAAGGAGAGCAAAAATATGAAGGAGAAAAAGAAGATGAGGAAGATAAAAAAGATGATGAGAGAATCGTGAAGATGACTTTTTAAAACTTATAAAACAATTTTATACGATCATCATCCTTTATTTGCTTTCATTATTTTATCTTTTATCATTTAAAGACAATAAATGCAATAAAACAAAAATGCAACACTTTTAAGACACCTTTTCTCCATCTTTCACGTTATATATATATATATATATATATATATATGCTGAGGTGGTCCAGTCATATTGGGGTCACTCCTACCAAGTTTTGGATGTGGAAAAAACACCTTTCATGACTTGCTTGGATTAATTGTTAATCTAAGTGGCCAACATAACCGGGAATCCAAGGGGACACACGCATAAGAGTGATTTAGAGGATTCGTAAAATAGTTTTATATAGAGATCCATTATATGGAGAGCAATAGAACCAAATGGATCCCGGTAAGATCAAAATATGTCCCGATGAGATTGTGATATCGAAATTGCTGAAACAGGTCTCTGGTGTTATATATATATATATATGCTAAGGTGATTCAGTCACACTGGAGTTGGTCCTACTAGGTTTCGAGTGTGAAAAAAACATCGCTCATGACTTGCTTGGATTAAGTGTTAATTTAAGTGGCCAACATAACTAGGAACCTAATGGGTCACGCGCATAAGAGTGACTTGGAGGATTCATAAAATATTTTTGGATAGAGATCCATTATATAGAGAGCAATAGGACCAAGTGGATCCCAATAAGATCGGAAAATGTCCTGATGAGATCGCGACATTGAAATTGTTTAAACATGTCTCTGATGTTTTTTTCAAAATCCGTTAGGACCAACCCCAATATGACTGGACCACCTCATATATATATATATATAACATGTAAGATGAGGAGAAGGTGTTTTAAAAGTGTTGCATTTTTGTCTTATTGCATTTATTTTCTTTAAATGATAAAAGACAAAAATGATAAAAAACAAAATAATGAAAGCAAATAAAGAATGATGTTCGTGTAAAATTGTTTTACAAGTTTTAAAAAGTCATCTTCATGATTCTCTCTTTATCTTCTTTCTTTCCTTCATGTTTTGCTTTCCTTAGAATAAAGAAAAGAGCTAGTACTCTTGTATTTATTCTAGCCATTTCTAGATCAAAGAGTTTGATTTGGTTAGTTTTTCCGATCTCTGCGTGGATAGTGTTGGAGACGGTCGTTGTAGTTTGCGATAACCCGACGAATAGAAGATTGAAAAACAAAGGAGACTACACACAAGATACATGGTTATTATATGAATGATTGATTTATGTAAATGTCATGAATTCCTATATATAGGTGTTATGAACATTTATGTTCATTGAGAATATTCAGCTAGGTTTTATGGTATGTCCTTGTATAGACACATAGATCTTGGACTTTGGAAAAATCTCAGAATGTTTTTTTTTTCCACACCACGTGTATATGATGCTCACATCGGGATTTTCCTAAAATGTTATCAGAGTACATAATCAATATTCAAGATATCCTTGAGTATCTTAAGTCTAAGGATACTTGCATCATTGCTATGATAAGATTATCACTGACATTAGAATAAAACATCCATGTGATGATCTCATGGTATGTCATCCAATGTCTAGGGATAATTTAAATATTGACATAATTGCATATAATAAGAATCTTTGTGGTATGATCACATCATGATTTCCTTTATGCTATGTCATATATCATAGACTTCATTAATTTGCTTATAGATCATTAATTTCGCTATTAATTCCTCGTGTGAGGATAATTCTGCTTTTGGTTTGCTAGTGTCTGATTGTAAGGCCATTCTTGTTTCTGGGTCGAATATTAAGGTTTTTTGGGTTAGGCGTCAAGAGAATAGGTGTGCCCATCTGCTAGCGCGTGACTCTATTCGCCATAGCAGGTTTCATTTATGGGTTGATATGCCTGATGTGTTGTTTGAGGTTTATTCTCGTCGCTTTTAATCTTATTATCTTCTCTTCAAAAAAAAAAATGAACACCAAATTAATGAAATATGCATTTCTTTATTATTGAAAATAAAGTTTGTATATAACTTTGTACAAAACGCACTAAAAGCGATCGACTTTAGGGCATTACTCTAACAATTATACCTTTGTGTAGGGTAACTTGGTAACTTGGAGAAGTAAAAAACAACTAGTGATTGCCAGAAGCAATGCAGAGACTGAGTATAGAGCACTAGCATTGGGAATTTGTGAAGGAATATGGATTAAAAGAGTTTTGGCAGAACTTCAAATCAAAATAGAGCCTCAAATGAGGGTGTGGTGTGACAACCTATAATTATTGGGATTGTAAAGAATCCTAGCTATCATGATAGACCTAAACATGTGGAGATAGATCGTCATTTCATAAAAGAGAAAGTAGATTCTCGTTTGATTGATCTAGCTCACATCCCCACTAGCAAAGAAGTTGCAGATGTTTTCACAAAAGCATTTACTAGGGTCAGATTTGAAGAGTTAAGCAGCAAATTAGGAATGATCAATATCTATTTACCAGTTTGAGGAGGAGTGTTAGAAGAACATTTTCAGTTTTATTACTTTATTTGTTTCTTTATTTGCTCAATAGTTTATTTCCTAAAATATCGTTTTATCTTTTCTATTTCTAGTCCCTATTTTCATGGGATCTTATTTACTTCTTTCTAGGCAATAATCAAGGGATTGAATAGCAAAACAATTGCTTTTCTTCCCTGTATGTTTTTCTGTCATTTATGAGAAACAATATACAGAAATTATCCTCCAATTCGTTCATAAAAGTTTTTGAAAGATAACATTCTATTTTTATACTTGTGAATCTGTGCGTCATATTCTGTTTAACTTATATAAACTGTAATGACAAGTTCTAACTGTTGCTTGCACTGTATTTTGCATCACGTAATTGGGAGTTGGAAACATATTGACAAGTCAAGTACTCCATTTTTGAATTAAGACCATTGAAATTCCTTTAACATTATTAATCTAAATCTTTCTCATTTTTAATTTCCAAAAACTCATGCTTTATATTGGTGGATTTGTTAGGAATTTGTCTGCTTTTTTCATTTCATTGTGATTTTCTTTCTTGAAATCCTTTTAAATTTCTTTAGTTGTTGGTTTAGCAGCTTTGCGTTTTTGCTTTAAGTTGTCATGTTCTTTTCTTTTTTCCCTTTTGGTAAATTCTACTGATCTTCACCGCATTAATTTGCAGATAGATCATTAATATTTTTCCTTTTTTTCGCTGCCCCAGGCCTCTTTCGTGACTAATCATTGATATTTCCCATGCTATTGAACTTTTTTGCCATTTCAAATTTCACTACTAGTTCTTCAGTTTCACCAGTTGTAGGTGCTTTGTATCCATTATTGACATTAAGCTTGTGATACTATCATATTAAAGGGGACAGGAAACTGATAATGGATCTGAATCCTATAAAGGATGCTTTTGAGCGTGTTGCAAAAAGGCAGAAGCTTTTGTCTTCTAAGACCCAAGAAATGATAGACCATACAACTCAGGAAATTGAGAAGGCGTTGGAAATGTTACATTCAGAGCACCCCCGCTCTGAATTTGACTACAAATCTGAGCTTGGTGAGCTTAAGAAAAAGTTGCAAGCGATTGCCCCTCTGAGTCAACTGGAAAATACACAGAAGGAGCTTAATTTAGCCCTGAGCAAGTATCCAAAGATACTTGAGAAATCCTTTCACCCTGATATAGCAAAAGCTTACAGAAATGTTGAGTTTGACAGCCAGACCGTTAAACAAATAATTGCATGTCACTTCTATCGGCAAGGCCTATTTGATGTCGGTGACTGCTTTGTAAATGAGGCCAAGGAACCACAATGTGCTGTCCAAATGAGGTTCCTTTTCTCAGAAATGTATCTGATACTTGAAGCTTTGAAGAATAGAGATCTAGAACCTGCGCTAAAGTGGGTTGCTGCCAACTCTGAGAAGCTTAAAGAAAATGGATCAGACCTTCAACTGCAACTTCATCGGCTACAATTTGTGGAATTACTGCAGAGTAGAAGCAGGGATGAAGCTATCGCGTACCTTAGAACTCACGTTGCCTCCATTCACTTGAGTGAAATCCAGAAACTAATGGGTTGTCTCCTGTGGGCGGGAAAGCTTGATCAATCCGTGTACTCCCAGCTATTATCATCAACTAATTGGAATGCAGTGGCTGATGAACTAACAAAGCAATACTGCTATCTTATAGGCCAGCCCTTTGAGAGCCCGTTGAGTGTGACTATAGCAGCAGGGTTTCAGGGTTTACCACCCTTGTTGAAGTTTATGACTCTGATGGCAGGAAAGAAGCAGGAATGGCAAACGATGAAGCACCTTCCTGTACCAGTGGAGTTGGGCTCGGAGTTTCAGTTCCATTCTATCTTCATATGTCCAGTGTCCAAGGAACAATCCACAGATGATAACCCTCCAATGTTGATGTCTTGCGGTCATGTTTTGTGCAAGCAAACTATCAATAAGATGTCAAAGAATAGCTCAAAATCTTTCAAGTGCCCTTACTGTCCATCTTACATTGATGCAACACAGTGTAAGCAAATACATTTCTGATATGCATCCTCACCTGTAAAGTGGGTCGTGTAAAGTTAATGTCTTTATCCCCAAACTGTAAGGAATGGATGACGTTGAAACCTGTTGGATGTCCTGTGAAGCAAAAAGGGGTGTAGTAGTGATGTAATGGCAAAGTTGAGTCTGTCCTGTACTGTTCCATAATGCAATTGTTGTAAATAAACATTCTTTCCACTTCTATGTAGAGAAAAGAACACTGAAATTCACAGATTATATACAAAGGTTAGGACATGTTAAGAAAGTTTGCGCACGAAATTGTTAGGATTTGGTTGATAGCTTGTTGGCTATAGTGGTCTAACCAGTAAAAGTTGTTTCTCATGTGCCTTTAAATACAAAGGTCTCAGCTTTTCTACAAATTCCCAAAGCCCAAACACTCGATGAGTATTGGGATTTGAATAAATGATGTCTGCAGTATTATTGCATTGTTCAGTTTCCTTCTTCTTCTTCTATACGCACGTATAAAAAGGAAACAAAAGGAAGAACATATAAAGGGCATGAAACTCATCAATGTCAGTGAAAAGCTTCTCAAAGGTGTGTGCAATTCAAGGAAAGCAACAGTAACCCCCCAAAAGTGAAATAAAGAGGTTGCTAAGGACCTTTTCTAACCTCAAAGTTAAGGTCAGTGTCATCCCTTTTTACACGTACTTCTTCCACACCTATGCTCGTAAAAGAGTAAAAGCCTAAAAGGCCTTTCCTTTATCTAACTCGCTTAAGATATGTACAACAGATAAAAAGCAAAAATACGTTTACTCACGAATCTGAATGAAACCAATCTTGACAAAAAATTGCATAGTTGGTTGGTGGGCATCTAATGATGAGCAAAAAGAGGAGTGGATTGTAATAATTTCCATCGCACTTGACAGCTATGCAAAGGCTTAAAAGTATTGACGAGTCCATTTGGAAAACTATTCAGATATGTGCTTTCTTTAGGCTATTGGTCCTTTTTGTACGTAGGATAAGGCTATTGGTCCTTTTTGTAAGTAAGGATTTAGGAATAGACATTATGACGTCTGAAAGAACCAAAGGGTATAGTATTTTTGTAAACTTTTATATTTTGCTAACATAATCAAAAAATTAAAAAAATTTAATACATAAATATAAATTAATGCCGACATTTATTAACACAATTCAGCACATTTTGCTTATATTTATAGGATCTTTACTCAACTTAATTCTTTCATTAACGACAATAGTTTTATACAAGATTTTACTGAACCAACACCACTCAACTCTTGATACTATCCCTCGTCTTCATTATCTGTGAAAGAATTTTGCATCCAATAACAAGACCGACTCATGTTAACCTCGACAAAAGATTTTTCTCAACAATCTTTTTTTTTTACACGGGAAAGAAAACAAGAAGACTAGCTCCGATAATCTAATCCCCTATGAAGGGATCTATTGTAAAGGGTTCCTTGCTTGTCGCGGTGAAGTACATCTAAAAGGCTCCGGCAAAACATGAAGACTTGGCGTTGTGACCGATCCTAGAGATGCCAAATGATCCGCACAGTGGTTCCCCTCTCGAGACGTATGGTCCAATTATACGTCGCAAGCACGATGAAACAAGTCCCGAATACCTGAAATCAAAAAGGAAAACTCATTTAGATTAAAACGGGAAGACGAAAGAATATTAATAACCTTGAAGAAGTCCACTTCTAGAAGCACACGTCTATAGCCCTAATCTCAGGCCAATAGCAACCTGGAATAATGAATCTTTTGAAACAAAAATAATGAATAATAATATATAGCTATCTCTCACTATTCTGAAGACTAAAAGTCATATGATCTGCCCATTTACCATAACCACTAAAGCTGAAGGATTAATAAATGACTCACGTATTTATATAGTAAAAATCAGATCACACATAACCCAGCAGTCAAAACACCCAGTCAAAATTTTCACTAAGTAAATAATTCTTCAAGCGCAAGAGCTATGTCACGCAGGTATCAACACACCATCAGCTATTCCCAAATTTCTTCACGCCTAGTAATATCACACACGAGCCTCTCTCAATGCAGTAAAACATTCAGATCAAAAACAACACACTTTTCTTCTTTCATTCACCATCAAAAACTCACCAGAAAACCTCTCTGAAACATTCACGCCTTTTTTGCAAAAACAAAGACATTACCCAGTGGCCCACGCGGTAAGACCAACACTTGAGAAATTCATGCCAACATCCACCAAGAAAAGAATCACCTGATAACTGACCTGTCACTACTAAAAACTAGGTCATGCTGCAGTAAAAAATTAAAGACACAGGAACTTTCACGCCAAATCACTCTCATGTCATCTTACATTATCCATATTCCAAAAAGAAATGTAATTCACTCCAATTTTTATTTAAGATGGACTTTTATTTATGCAATAACACTATCCAGGAATTCAATTTAAATAAGATTTCTTGATTTATATTTTTAATTATTATTTTGAATATTCACTAATTAAAAATGTCAAAATTAAATAATAAGACATATCCTATCAATGTCCATCTACAATGCAACCAAACATTTTTAGAAGTGGGTCAAATGAAAAATCTTATTCCAATTTCCAACTCTTTTTTACGCAGTGAGCACT
>JANZLX010000213.1:3292585-3308857 GCA_025531955.1 Erythroxylum orinocense | reverse complement strand
GGCACGTGTCCTGTCACTGACATCAGACAGGGAAGTTCCTAGGTCAATGGGCGTGGGGTCCAATCTAGTCTAGTCTAGCACGCCCTTGAACCCAGTTCACGTGTGGACGGTAGACGTGAGTATCGTAATTCGTATCTTATCAACCGGGTCGGCCCGTTTTTTATCATGTTGTTTGGGCTTATTGGATCTTTAGAAGCCCAGATCAAGATGATCTTTTACATGTGGCCCTAGTTATTTGGTGAGAAAATCAACTACATAAAAACAGGTAAAAGTAGTGAGTATGAGTTATTAATCATGATTTATTTAAATTGCGTTAAATAAATCATGAGTAATATTAACAATTTTATACGAATAATAATTATAAAATTAAAAGAAATAATTTTTATATAATTTTAAAACTTGCACAATGTGAATTAGTCATATTACATTACATAACTAGTTTTTCATCTAGTTGATTAAATTTTCTTATCATACCATGCTTAAGATCATATTTTATCATCATATTAGCAATATTTTATCAAAATAACTAATTAATTTTTATTTAATAATATCTTTTTAATTAAATTTTAAAGCTTTCAATAAATAAAAACAAAATTTTCAATTATTTTTTAAATTTTTTAAAATTTTAAATCTTTAACTAATTTTATAACAGTAATATAGTTAAATCTATTAAATCTTAAATCTTTGTCTTACCACCTAACTTGATTTTTTTTTAACTCAACAGGAGAAGTACACGAAAATTAAACTAAAAGCCGAGGAAAAACTTAATTTTAAATCATTGATATTTAGTGATATTGTATTTACTTTCTCGTTTTCCAACTGGCATAACTTGTCGTTAACAGCATACGAACACGTCAATTCCCAAAAGTGTGGATGGGGTCGTATACTAAGAAATCATGGACTTCACAAACTTGCATTTGATGTACATGATGACATGGTTGAACTAGGATGTTACCAGACCACATATCGATAATTGTTCGATTGTCTAATCAGTCAGGTATTTCAAGCTTTAACCCGAAAGGAGCTAATGGAGTTTAGTGTGTAATAACGAATCAAGTAAACGCATGTGTAGTGTATAACTTGGTTATGATGTTAAAAGTAAGAAAAGGATCAACGAGAAGCCACAAGGAAGTTTCGTAGTTGGCGAATAACGACCAATGCAAGCCTGCAATTAAAGCAAAGAACAATTATGTAGCCCTTCAAAGGACGCGAACGAATCTTCTTAACTGAGTACAGTGAGAACCGAAAGGACATGGAAAGTGACATTACCAGCTTGAACTCAGCTGTTTCTAACTCATCACTACGAGAAACAGATGGCTTGCATAGGAAATTGTAATACTGGTATGAACACAAGAACCTTAGTATTACAGTATGATCGAAAACAGTTAAAGGGATAGGTAAATGGAGGCGAAAAAGAGTTATTATTTCCTACTAAGATTTGATGACTTCTTCCCCAAGCATTTCAACTTCGAGTCCCACACGGCATAACTTCTAAGCAGCCAGATAAATTAGGCTGCTATTGGTCAATAAATATCGACTACAAGTTGTGTATCACTATCACTTGCTTGATCGTCGGTGCTTTTGCACATCACTTGCTTCATCAGTTTCTTTGTCTACATCTACACTCGCCATTCATGGAACAACTAGTTGATTACAACTTCGACATGCCTTAATGCCTCCATTAGAAGTCTAAATAACACTAGACCAAGCTTCCAAATCATGACCCATCTAGATTTTTTCTTTTAGACGAAGGTAGAACTGACAAGAACTTGAAAAAGTTTACAACTTTCTGTTCTACAGTTTTAACTAATAGACCAGTCAGTGGTCACATAGTACTGGACTGTGTCCAAGAGATGCTGTTTCACTTGACGTTCTCTATCATTGTCCTTTAAGGTCTCAAAGGGACAAATTTCCCATGCAGTTAAATGCTTGTTATAGCGTACAGACTTCTTGATTTTTTTAGCCAACGGATATTATTTCTTTTGTTGTCATTTCAAAGGAAACGAAGGAGAATTTCTCTTTCCCCTGCTCTGTTTCCCGAGATAGTCAAAAGATCTTTGGCCCACTGCTCCTTTCTGTTGTATCCAACTTCTTGGCCAGGAAAAAAGAAAGACCTGCCCCAGAAGTTAAAGAAGCTCCATAGCTCCACTTCTACATGGAAATGGAATCCCATAAAAAGCCTGTTAAGTTCATACCTGTGCTGGAGTAGGGCACCGAGCGCGGTTCATGTAGTACATATTCGAAAAATGAAGAAAACCCTTTTAACATCTAAAGCAAACCATCCTCTTTGTCTGAAATTCAAGATGTCACATGGCACTTAGTCCTATTTTGTGTACTGCATAATTTGTGTATGTATGCAGAAGTGCACTTCAAATTTGATTGGTTCGAATCAATTGCATCACATAAAAAAGAGTGCAAGTAAAATCTTAATAAAGTAGGGGCTTTGACAACTATATAAAGAAACATAGCCATAGCCAAATCCCGAAATGCATGCTTAAGCATATGAGGTAGGTGTCCAATTTTGCTACATATTGTTTGCAAAAGAAAAGGCAGAACGGAGCCAGAACACAAACAATCAAATGCAAGATTTTTTCCATGAACCCGCCACCTGCTTTCACATTATAGACAGTTTCATGAACCCTGTTTTTCTTTTTACGTGCTCTCTTGTTTAGCACTAAGCAAACCAAGGCTTTGCTTTTCCCAATTCTTGCTAAGCACTCAAGAACTTGGTCCCCACCCTGTTCCGTACCATGGCCCGGACGTTAGGTGTATCTTTACATGTACTCATCATCAAGCAAGCTTTAGCTCATTTTATATAAACCCTACAAACATACGCCACTCACTTCATCATTTTCACAACATTTTCCTCTTCCTACCTTCCGCCATTTTCGCTCTCGCTTCACCGACACATGAGTCGAGGAGGAGGTATAGTTTCAGGAGTAGTTGTTGTTGTTAGCTATGGAAAGTCCAGATCTTTCGCCTCCCCATGTGGATGCATCTAGGCCGTCCCTTGGTTTCCCTCTTGGCACTGCCTTGCTCTTAATCGTCATCTTCAGTTTAAGTGGTGTTTTCTCTTGCTGTTACCACTGGGACAAGCTCAGATCACTCCGTCGATCTTTCTCCAATGAACGTGATCCTGAGCCCGATATTGAAGCTTCACCTTCCAAGTTTAAGCCTGCCAACATGGTAATTTCCTTTCTTTTTAGACCAAATTTAGACAACCTCGGGTCAAATCAGATTTGCATTTAAAGAAATGGTGATCTATGTTCATTGTTTTCTTCTATCTGGGGCAGGTGTTTTCACTATCTGATGTTGACACTCAAACCTTCGCTTTTTGTTGGTTCTTGCTCTTTTCAGGATGTAAAACAAAATCAAAGCCAAAGCTTGCCAGTTTTAATGCCAGGTGACCAGATGCCAAAGTTTATAGCATTGCCATGTCCATGTGAACCACCTCGAGAAGAGAAACCAGTTCCTAAACCTCAAAAACCACCCAAACCGCCACGATTTCCGGTTCCTCTGTATTAGCAAACTTTCTATGATGTCTGATGTACATATTTGAGTGATGAAGATTGAATCTTTACATTGGAAATATTAGATTTATTTCCATTATTATCCTCCAGTAGACTAGACCAACTTGCATACAATAACCTATTTTTTTTACTCTTTGTATGTGATATGTTTCTAGGAGGAGTCGAAAGATTAGGAGAAAAAAACACTAAAATCCAAGTGTGGTTGATGTGATTCTATTTCTTGGCTTGTTCAAGGGACCACATTTACTGTGATTTTTGTACTTCTTTTTACCCCTCCTGTACTTTTCAACTTTGATTGGAATTAGTGGTGATCGTTAATACATAGAAAAACTTGCTCCTACTTTTGCTTTTCTGCAACTTTGGATCTCTGGAATTTTGAGCCTGAAATGAAATGGTTTAGTTTGTAATGGACAGCATGAGTCAAACTTACCATCTCTGTTTCACTTTACAAGAGGATTACGAGTAGTCGACAAAGTTGGTGCTGCACCAGGGTTTGCAGCAACTTTGGTTTTGTCCACAGTTTCTGGGTTTTCCAGGACCGAAAGTTCCAGGCTTTGCGCCTAATCTGAAACACTAGTCTTGTGGCCGGCCATATCCAAGCAAAGATACGATTGTCCCAACAACAGATAGGCTCCTTAACGAGTCAGTGGAAAAGTAAGATCAAATCTGCAAAATCTCATTCACATTAGCTATCGGCTGGTGCAAAGAAAGATCAAATGATGGAATACTTAAAAAATTTTATCAACAGATCTTTTTCATATTACCTCAGCTGATACTCAGAAGACATAGTGGAACTTAAACAAATTCTTTTCATCTATTTGGTTGGATTAGATTGAAAATACTGTTTTCATATATTTCATTTAGAGGACGTGATCTGCAAGGAATTGTGCAAATTAACATTAATGTTGAAGAGGAAAAAAAATAGAGAGCAATCCATTTGAGGTGTCACAACACAGAGTCTATAATGCGGCCATTAAAGAAATTCTCTCGAACACTTACTAAACATCATATCCATTTCCAAGAGATAAACAGAAAGCCAAATTTTCATGACCTAATTTTACTGTAGCTCAGTGCTCAGATGCTTTTTTCATGCCTCCACCATCCCTCAGGAGTCGGGACAAATGATTGGACTCCTCCCATGAAAATGATAAGTCATTTCTATAATTCTATTATGTTTCTGGTCGATGATGCATACCAGTACATACAAGCTTTCCTTCACTTGAGCCACCTAGGCAGCAACCGTATATGACTTGATTTGACCACTCTCCTCTATCAACCGTGTGGGCTCTCTTCTTGTGCTTGAAGACAAAAGCTTGAGTGTCCCTAATTCCCCCATTTTCGCCTTGGCTTGTATCCTCTGCCTTCCATGGTGGAACCCCGTTTTGTATGAGTTCCTCCAAGATTCGATTCCTCCTGGTTTCACTAATTTTCGATAAAGTTCAGATTTTTAAAGCCAATGTGCAAGCTTTCTCAGTGAAGCTAACTTGGGTTTATATTCGGTAGCAGTCACAAAATTTATCTCCATCTAAGTTCAATCTTCCTTGGAAAGAGGGAGCAATGATCCCCTATCCAAATTATCCTGTACTAACCTGTCCAAGTGGATTTAAGCTATCCATTTATGTGAGACCCATATAAGTGGATGGCTTAGATCTATTTAGACAGGATTGGTACATGAAAATTTGGACAGAAAATTTGGGATGGGAAAGAGGCACATACACAAACATCGTGGACCACACTGTTCCTTATAGTTTAAAAAATTGAAGCGAAAAGGAGGATTTGGAAAATGTACGGATGATAAGCACTGTCATGGGAAGCAAAGTCTCAAAGTCTTGGACCCTTGACAATGACCAAAAGCACATGCAAGCTCTGGATCGTCAAGGACAATGGTTAGTGGCTTCCTAGTGGTCTTATCCTAGATGCTGGTGACGATGACGATATCTAACAACCTTTTCTTTTCTTTTTGTAGCTCGCCGTTATTTTTTAATTATTAAATAAATTGCAGCACTCCCCATTTACACAATGCAGAGAGTTCGATTATCATAGCAGTTTTGTGATGCTCTAAAAAGAATCATGCGAAAGTTCCTGTAAAGCGTGACGGCCGATAACAAAAAGACGAGTTTGATTAATTAGAACACAGTGTGCCTTCCTAAAGAGCTAAGAGGTTTAAGAATCCGCAAAATAAGGAAAACCAATGATGTCTTAGTGACTAAGCTAGGATGGTCAATGGTTGCTAGACCAAATTCGTACTGGGTTCAAATTCTATCGGCTAAGTATAATTTTGATCCTATAATTTTCCTCTTTTCTTTGATGATATAAGTTGTTTGATGATTTGGAGTTGTTTGATGATTTGGAGGAGTATCAAAACAACTTAGCGTCACGTTTTGAACGACATGAAATGGATGATCTGTGATAACTTCAAAACGAAATTTTGGCTCGATCCATGAGTTGAAGACTGGGAACCTCTTATCTCTCATGCAGTGACCCCAATTTTACCGGACAACACTGAACACCAGGTTAATCAATTTACAGACACAGCTGGTAACTGGCATTGGGCAGGTTTTCAACATTTGCTACCGTCGTCGATCTGTATGACTATTGCAAGTATCCTTCCTCCAAAGCCCTATCTAGGGCCGAATCAGCTTATTTGGGGCCCAACGAACAATGGAAGATTCACTACCCAGTCAGCTTGCTCCATGATCTTGAACCGCGAAGAAGTTGCGACCACCATAGACGGGAGGACTATATGACAATAACATGGCCCACAACGAATCCGAGCATTTCTTTGGCTTCTCTTGCATGATAAACTTCTCACTAATTAACGGAGGGTATATAGGAAATTCACTTCGAATGTTGTTTGTCACCACTGCCACTTCGAGAAATCTTCTCTTCATGTTACGAAGGACTGTCCCAAAGCTCGCTTCTTATGGAATAGGTTTCTCCCTCAGGTTATCTCGACAGAGTTTTTTACACTAAACCATCAGGAGTAGCTCAGGAAGAATCTTCACACTCACCAACTGATAGGGGGATATAACCGGGCTATTATGTTTGGCACAGCGTGCTGATTTCTCTGGTCCAGACGTATTAGGGCACTCTTCGATGAACAGTTCTCCTGGCCGACTTCACCAGATCATCATATTATTGAATATGTACACCACATTCACGAGGCGAAAGCTTGGCAATAACGATCTTGACTGGGAAATTGCACTCGACGGGACCAGCTCATCTGTTGAAGTAAACCTCCCCAGGGTTGGGTGAAATTATATACAGACAGAGCTAGCAAAAGCTCACGCCTTTCGGCCACTGCAAGTGACTTGCTACGACACAGTTCGGGCGCTTGGTTAGGAGAATTCGCTCAGAACCTGAGTTGTTGTTCCACGACTACAGCTGAACTTTGGGGCGTGCTCTCAGGTCTTAACCTGGCTTAGACCTTGAGGTACCGCCATATTGAATTAGAAGTGAATTCGCTTACTTTGTATAATATGCTTTCTTCCCCAACGACGTGAACTACTTCTCTGAACCCGTTATTAGCAATCATTGATGAACTTTTCAACCGCAACTGGGTCGTGGTTAGTCGGCATATATATATAGAGAAAGTAATTGATGTGTGGACTGGCTTGTAAATTTCAGAGGACTGTTCGAATTAAGAGTCACTACTTTTGAGCACCCACCTACGGGTTGCATACCTTTCCTCTTAGAGAATGCATCAGGGTTTTCTCCCCTAGAGTGACCATGTAATTGTCTAGCTTGTTTTCCCTTAAAAATAAAAATAAACATAAATTATTAATAAATCAGATATATTTTATTTTTAATTTAATACTTTTTGAAATTTTCAAGAAAAAATTATTATACAAAGTTGTAGATGTTAAGGGACAATTTTTCTAGACTATTGCTAATTAATAATATTTTAAAAATCTAATCCAACTTGTAAATTAAGAAATTTAAAATTTAAAAATTCGATCAGAACCATTATAAAATTGACGAATAATTAAATAAAATAAAAAATTTTAAAATATGATAGAAAGAGATTGTTCTAACATATAAAAAATGTTAAAATTAATTACAAAAAATTAATTGATTTAATTTATTTTATAAAAATCAATCAACCAATTAATAAATTAATAAATTTTAATAATAAAAATTAATAAAATAAATAAAAATGAAAACTTGAAAATTGAACTAAAAATTTACCATATTCAAAATTTTTATAATTGAATCGATTCAATTTTGTAATTATTGCTAATTAAAAACTCACCAAATGACCAACTAATTATTAATTTAAAAGTTTCAAGCCTAATTTAAATATTTCAAGTTTAATTTATAGTCAAAAGATTACTTCACTTTAATTATTTGGATGATTTATTGAGAGTGGAGATAATGTAAACTTTTAAATATTAATTAAATTAAAAATATCTATTTAATTATAAATTATTGACTGTTTAACTGATTTATTTTAACCTATTCGTTATTTTATGTACTCGATAATTTATTTAATATGAATATAAAAAATAATAATTAATAATTTTATTGACCTTTAAAGATATTATGTATAAAGAATATTTTAAAAAATGTTTGCTTGTAACTATTTGGAGAATCAAAGTAGGTAGTTCTAAGATGAATGGTTGTGGTTAGTGGAAATCCTACTTAAAAACCTAAATTACTAGTTAGTGCTCATATCTTCATTTTATGAAAAGTTGGATTAAGTTTAATTAGAGAGAGGTTGATGGGAGTACATGCAATTTTGCATTGGAGACATCCAAATTGCCAGTTTGTGTAGATAATTTAGATATGTACTTAGTTTGGTAGATTCTGTTAGATCATCTTTGGTTGAATACTATTATAATATGTAGTCTCTGATAATGTATTAGTAAAAGTGGAAACCTTACTTTTATAAGTAGTGTACTACTTAATGTTTCTGTTACCTAATCAATAAAATTTGTCATCTGCTATGTACTTTTTTGTTTTTATTTTTTGTTATCTTGTTCTTTATTTGATGCTTACATAGCTGAAGTGGATTGCTGATTATTTTTTATAATAAATTATAAAATCTTAAGTTATATAACTCAATTGAAAATATTATTATCATAATGCTGATATATCATTCATATCAATATAAAAGTTATTATTAATACGCTTGGTAATGAGCTGGATGAGTTGGATCCAACTCGCCTCAAGCTCGAACCATGATAACTTTCTTATTTTGTTATATTTAAAAAAGAAAATAATGTCATTTTTTTTTCTGCAAAACAGTATCATTTTCTTTATAACTAGGCCTTGGGTCGAGTTGGGTCTGGACAATTCGAGTCCGAGTCCGGTCAAAGGCTCGATTGGATCGACTTTGGCCCGAAGTCTTCCAAACCTAATTTTTTGAGTCATTAAATAAATTTTTTTACATAATAAGTAATGACAATACATAAGTATAAATATAAAAACAAAAATTGATATAAGCGTTGATTAACATAATTCATCCAAATACTAATTTGTACATATTTCATAATTATTTTAAAAGTATTAATGTAAATAAATTTTAATTTGAGTTATTAATATTTAAAAGATTGAATATTTAACTAAAAATTTTAAAATTGAATACTAAAATAAAAATTTTAAAAATACTTTCTAATTAATTATTCTTTTTTATTAAAAAGTAAAATTTCTAACTTTTTATATATGCACAGTTTAAATATACATAATAATTTCTAAGTATTTATTTTTAATAAATTATTTAACAATTTAATAATAAAATTATAGGATTCGTCAGTTAACAAATCGACAACGAACTTTAATGTAGAAAAAATTTACATCATTAAAGTATTGAATAAATTTAAAAGATTTGAAATTAAAATTTTAAATGTTGGAAGTTAATTGGAAAATCACTATAACAACTCAGTACAAATTTTACTAATACACGAAATTTAGAAAATTTCAGTTGTTTGCAATCTTATTTCTGATTAATATTCTGAAATAACAAATTCAATATTGCGTTGGCCCAATCTAAAGCATGGTATTGGGCCATTTACTATTTTAGCTCTACAAGGTTTGAATTGAACCCTACCTTCAATTTCCTTCCCAATTCGCAAACAGTTCTGAATGAGAAGCAGCCACCAAGTGCCTGTCGAAATGCCAAAGCAGAGAATTTCCAACACCCAACTTCGCGAAGCTTCACAGGATCAACACACCGTTGCCGTCCGTCGATCTCAGCGACTTCTCCGTCTAACACCCATTGTTCCCAATTCCCATAACTCGAAACCTGCAAAGAATCGCACAAATTGTCCACTAAAGAGCTCAAAGAATCCCAACCCATCTCACAAGAAGTCAGTTTCCGCGAATCACGTTCCTGGGTCGAGGAGATCTTTGCGTTTGGTTGCTGGAATCGAGAGGACTTCCAGTCGCCGGCGATCCCCGAGGCTTGTTGGGAAGGAAAGCGCTGATAGTAATAGCGAGTCCACAAAGATTATTAATTCCGGTTCCAATAGTTCAGTGGATAAAAAACCTAAGAAGAAGCAAATTAGTCGTGTTTCCAGTATATCTGCACACAGCAAGAAGGTAATTTTGAAAGTGGGTAAGAGTCCATGTAAGGAGGTTTTCCAAAGAAATGAAAAGAGTCGCGTTGGTCGAGAAGTTGTTTTGGGAGTCAGTGCAGAAGTTGTTTTCGGAGTCAGAGGAAGAAAATTTTGCAAGAGAAGTGAAGAGCTAGAGGGCGTTAGTAAGAAGAGAAAGAGAGAGGAGGAGGAAGATAAAGGCAGTGTTCAAATGTGGACGGCAGAAGAAGAACGTGCTTTGCAGAAAGCTTATTTCACGGTGAAGCCCACACCGAATTTTTGGAAGAAGGTCTCCAAGCTGGTATTCACTGTTTTCTTTTTCTTTCAAAAGATCCTTTTAAGTTATATTAGGTGCAGCTAAAGTATGTGCTTTAATACATAGTAGCAACTTTAGCACTCTTAGTTGTAATCTTTAGTTGTTCGTGAGAACTATATTTGATGTATATGAAATTAGTATTTATCAGTTTCACCTGATTATCAATGGCTTACTTCATAAACAGAATCGAGAACTTAGTTGCTCTGGTAACTTCGTGGTTTTCAATCAAAATCGTTTTAGTTGTGTGGTTATCAGAAGTTGACGTCAGACATATGGCCTTGAGCTCCTTCTGTCGTGGAGTAGCATCGACGACAGTGAGTTAATGATATCGTTTATACAATGACAGGTTCCAGGGAAATCTGCTCAAGATTGCTTTGATAAAGTCCATTCTGACCATATGACTCCACCCCAACCTGTGCCTCGGTCAAGGCAAAATAAACTAAAGTCATCTCCTGTTTCAGGTTTCTCACTCTCTGCAAGCAAGCTACTCGACCCCTGTGAGATAAAGACGAAAAGGTCGAGTTGTTATAACCGGAACGGTTCTCTTGCCGCAAAAACTGTCAGATTGTTGTTGCAAAAGCATTGTCAAACAGATCAAGTTCATGAAGCAGACCTATTTTCTGTTCTGGAGCCCAACACGAGTTCATCAACTCTTGGACCTTTGTTTGATGTTGTAGTCTCCACTCCAAAGCGATTCCGGGAACAGGATCAGAAACAGCACGAGACATCTTCTTCTGGGAGTAAAAAGCCTCTTTCAAGGTTTAGTGGTTCATTTGTGAAGGATCTTATTAGCCCCCCAGTTCTGAAGCAGGTGAAGAACAAAGCATTACATGAGAAATATATTGACCAATTACACTGTAGGGAAGCTAAGAGAAAATCAGCATGTGCACAAAGAGGAAAGGGCACTATGGATAAAGAGAATGTTGAGGAAATCAAATTTCAGAAACCAGATACCATTAGAACTGCTAAGGAGGCCTTGTTTTCTCATGCGCAAGATGCCCTTTATCAGATCAAATGTCTTCAAACCAGTGCCACCGGCAATGTTTCTGATTTTGATGATGAATATGTTGGCATTGATGACATTAATGAAGATGAACATGAATTGTAGCCATTGTATTAGTTCTAACTAGTTGTGCCAAAGTTGACAAATATTTGACGATCTAATATCACTAATTGGAGTTGCCGTGTATAGCAGTTGGATTCGTAACTTCGTCTCACAATGGTCTTCAGATTCTGTTGTAAACTTCTGATTCTTCTTTTTCTTCTGTTTTGGAGAAAGGTCAATTCCTAATTCTGAATTTATTAAGTTGGTTTTCTGTAAATCTGTTGGCCTGTCTTGGCTAATTGGTGGATTTTGTTAACCAGATTTTTATGCAATGTGACTATTGAAATTGATGGATAATATACATGAAGATTCAACTGCGCGAACACAGATAATGATTCAAATGTAAACCAATCAGACATTGGAAGAATCGGATGGTTTCTTTTCAAATTGGACATTGAATTTCATATTGTTCGTCATCAAACTGTTGTGAACATCAAGAAGTCGTTATCCAATTGTTGTCAGTTAGATATAGAACAACATTTTTTTCTGTTGGATACCTCATCCTCTACAAACTATAAATCTAGCTTTTCTTCTGATGCTGTTGATGTCAGCACCGATGAGCAGAGGTTCGTGTTAAATTATTTTCTGATGTACCCCACAGAATTCCAAGAAGCGGGATTCCAGGTAGTATCCATGCAATGTCTTGAGGGTTGAGCAACATATTTGTTTTCGTTTAAACGTTTCCTCTGGGTTTCTGCTGACCTCATAACTCAAAAATTGAAAAAGAAAATTTAAATCTGTTCCTTTCATTTGGAACAATCCGATGTTGAGCTTAGTAGAACATATTTAATCAAATTTTCAGTTTTTCTTTGTAGTAATCTGCTCCTGTTTGCATGATCAATGATTTAGATATCCTTCCAGATTCAGAGACAAAATGTCACTTTCATATGCAATTTTAGACTTCAATAATTTGTGAGGTTATGTCTTCTACAGCTACAGGCTACCCCATTATGATGATTAAAAAGAAAGGAATTATTGAACTCTCTGACCACATATTCAAACTACATTCTTGCTCTTTCAAGGAATTTCGACAAATATTCTTATCCATAATCTAGTCAGAAGTTAATGGATTCTCTCCATGGAGGAACTTATGCTATGCAGCATTATTTAGACCTGGCCTACCTTGGAATATGTAACGGGTTACAAGATGTAACTTTTACAGATACGGAACTCTTATTGCATTGGAGCATTTTATTACACCTGGGAAGATAGAGAAGATCCATCTATTCAGAGTTCAGATCCGATAAAATGACTACCTTACTTTTGACTTTCTCCTCCTAGAGGTATCTTCCTCCATAACCAGCAGTTCTAAACAATGCTTGCTTAATGTCTTCAGGGCTTACCATAGTTCTCTGCTCAGTATGCTAAGTCATTACAAAGAACATGTATGAGAAAATAACAAGCATATATCCCGATCAAAATCAGATTAAAAACTTGTTCAACAGATTAGCAGAATTAAGAACCTTACCTCTGAACAAGAAGCTTGCATTGAGAAATCATTGAAGCAACTTATAACGCACTGTTCAATCTCCAATCCTAGTGCTTCAAGTGTGTTCACTGTGGATAGCAACAACCCTGGTTTGGCTGCGCAACAGATATCAACTTGGGTATCGATCTCTCTTCTTTCCACATGAAACTGCATGTCAATGTACCAAATGATTCAACCAGGGAAACTTGGTACTTGACCAAATACTAATTTGTGGGGGTTCTCAATCTGTGTCATATCTGGATCCATACCTTGGGGGAATTTTTTACAAGTACCTCATTTGGCTTCTGCTCCTTGAGGTTGGTTAGTAAGTTCATTTGATCTGAACCCTCTTCACCTTCTTCTTCTTGCAACTTGTTGATCCTTTCAAGCAGTTCTTTCATATAATCTATAGTATCTCCAAGTATTGAAGTTCTGTCCATCTGCTAGCACTCATACCCACTTATCAATTTATGCCTCAAAAGATGAGTAAAAGAAACTCTACTCACCGTAATTTCTAATGTCAAGTTAAGAAAAATAGAGTCAACAACTAAGGAATCACAGATCACCTTGCTGATCTTCGGGACTATTGATCTTAACATAGAGAGACGGTCGTTCAAGCGCTTTCTTCTCCTTCTTTCCGCCATTAGATTCTTCGAGGGCTGCCCTTCTAACTTCTTAGACTTGTTCTTTTTAACTCCACATGGAACCAGAAAATTGCTAGCTTGTTCCACCTCAACTTTGCAGCCATGTTTTCCATCTTCAAAACTGTGATTGCTTAGAAGACCAATCTCTTCGTCTTCAGCGATTGATGGATAATCCTCGTATGCTTGACATAAGGATGTGTCATTCTTAGCATATGATGTGCCAATCTCTGGTACTGAAAAGCTACCAACAAAAGGGCATGTTTGGTCAGTGAAAGAGTACTCAAAGTTAGGTTCTGTTGAAGAGGAAAATCCAAAAAAAGAAGGATTTGTTGTAGCTAAGCTTGTAGTGTCATGAAAAGAATCCAAGTTCCATCCACTGGAGAAAAACTCAGTGTTATCAGATGTGAAACTTGTCCAAGTATCCATCTTTGGAGCTTGTAGTAGCTCTTCTAAGAAACTATGTTGAGTTAGGTCCATTCTCTCTGTCTAGAAAAGCTCAAAAAGAATTATCAGGAAGTAAAAGAGAAGGTTGGAAACATGGAGTTGCACCAAGTTGGGAGGAATATATAAGAGACCTTTTTGGTCATTGTGTTAGTACTATGTCTCTCACTGTGTGAAACAAGAAGCACCATACCTATGGCCCTTAAGACTAGAATGGAATCTGCTTTTCCCCTTCTCTCTCAAGGTGAATTCATGTCTTTTTCACCGAAATTATCAATAAGACAAGCTTAGTATATTTAATTAATCTATCCAAACCCTGAAAGCTTTGACCAACAGTTCTGTATCAAACCAAAAAAGACTGGAGTTAGCATCATAAGGGTTGTATACTGGCAGGTATATATATATATATATATATATATATATATTCAACCTTGTAATCATACAAATTTCTCTTCTTCTTTTTCTCTTTTAAGGTTTAAAAAGTTTAATAAGTATTAGACCGTCATAAGATCGGTTAAAGATTAAATAAAACTAAAGAATTTAAAATATGATTGAAAGTGATTGTCATTATTTATCGAAAAATTTGAAGTTTAATTAAACAAATTATTAAATGAACACTAATTAATTTATTCTAGTTTATAAATACTTATCAATTTACAAAAATTGACCGATTAATTGATCAGTTTTTAACAATAAAAATTATTAAAATAAATCAAACTAAAAAATTGAAAATCGAACTGAAAAATTGGACGACTAAAATTTTTACAGTTAAACTAATCGAACCTGTTAAGTTTTTTAATCATTGCATTTTCCAATTGTTAGGTCCGATAAATAATTAAACATAATATTATTGTTATTCTGCAAGTGATTTTATTCTTGACCCTTATTTTAAAGAAAAGTGGGATAATTACCGTGATATTTATTATTTATAAAAATGAGTTTTTACTTCATTTTATTAGTTATATCAGCTTGAAACTTTATAATTTATTATTCTAAACAAAAGTAACCATTTGAGACTACTTATCTCAATGCAAGAACGTTAAACTTGATTGCCTTAATGATTCCTTACCATTTGCATGGTAAAATAGGTTTAGTATTATATATAATATATATATAACTGTAAGAGCAGCTTCAACATTTCGATCTCAGTGTTGCATTTTGTTTGGGAAGATGGAAAAGCAAACGTGAGGTGAGATCAACGTAGGGAAGAGTTTTCTTTTTCCTTTTCAACCCAAATAGTACCTGGTCAAAAATCTTATTCACTTTAGTGTATTTGCATTTTTTGTCAGTGTGTGTGTGTACTACAAAAAGTTGATTCAGTACTAGTCACCAAAATCGAAGTGAACATACGTGCCACCTGACCAATGCAAACACCAAATTGAAGTTAATGTCTTCTGGTTAATATGAAATTCTAATATTTTGTTCTGAAAAAATGATATTGACTTATATTTTAACGGAGTTAAGTTATTAGAAGTATTTAAAAGATGAATTTTTAAACACTTATTAAATATATAATTTTTATCTTAATACTCTATTTTAGTGTTACCTATATTACCGAGCACAAGGAGTATTATTTTAATAATAAGAATAACAGTAAAGAGTTATTTAATGGCAACTTTAACCTAAGGTAAATCTATAGTGGAGAAAAGAAGATAGTGCAGCTTTAGAAAAGGGTCAGATACAATTCTGTTGCTTCTTCAAAACAGTGCATTTAATGTTCGCAGGTCTATTATTGTAACATAATGATCTGCAGAATCAGTCACGTTACAATCAGCTAAATACGTCTCTTTGTTCTATTCTTTTAAATAAGTTTAAGTTGTGTATTTCAATAATCACGGTCTGCCCACACGGATAGCTTAGTTGGCCGTTAAAAGGGAAGTTGAGATCAAGGCCTTAGGTTTGAGTTTTGGTAGCGACAGCGTAAGAGTTCATCCAATGTAGTGATTCTTTGTACGCATCGACGTTGGGCCACCCTTTTAAGAAGCTGACTGAGATCAGACTGTAATTTATTCTCCTCACAAGTCTATCGGGGCCGGAGTGTGAGGACACTTAGGTTGGACGATTCCACCTTTTAAGATCAAGTAAGTAAGTAAACACACCGGCTTTTTACTATTGATGTTTGCAGTCAGAAGGGGTCACATGAACTTCTGTAATCGATTATCCAATTGTAGAAAACGTTTGTCCCTGTTCTAAATATAGTGAACTAAGTGGAACTTAATATTAAACTATTTG
>JANZLX010000213.1:3275091-3290365 GCA_025531955.1 Erythroxylum orinocense | reverse complement strand
TGGTAAGGGTCAACTATCCAAACAACTAGTTCTAGTTATTTGGACAATAGTTGACCCAAGCCCAATTCTTGTTAGTGAGCTCTACACTCTACTCATATTAAAAATTTAACAGATTACGTGATACTTCATTTCAAGTTATTTAACATAAATTATTTCTTACTTAATCTAATTATTTTTTTTATAATAATTACTTTTATTTATTCTTGTGTTTTTTATTTATATATTTATCTATGTATTTTATCTTTTATTATTAATCTTTATCGTAATAATATATATTTGTATACATACATATCTTTGTATATTTTATTTTATCATTATTTTGCATTAGGGTCTATCCAAAATAGTTTCTTTATCATGCAAGAATAAAATTGTGTAGCATCGAATCTCCCAACGTCAATCTCACCAAATGTTGACGTTGAATTACAATGCAGAGAGCTTAGCATACAAATCCTCTTGTTTGTTTCTTCTATCTCCTTTCGTTTTTCGTAAAGATCCTCTCAATCCCCTAATTCAATTTTATGTTCTTTTCAATAATTTTAACGTCCTAATCAATCATTTGGACAGATGGTACACCTTGTGAGTTGTGAAAAGGACCTCAAGAGTACGATTTCATTAGTAGCATGGAAAACCGCAGGCGATTTTTGGGCGGTCTGACCCCTGAACATAGCATATAAATTAACAACTCGGTGGTTTTCTCCTCTTATTTATTTCGCCCATCTTAAGAATACTTGTTATAAATAATTAAGAGTAAAGTCGCGTATTATTAGATCTCTTTAATTCTCTAGCTTTATTAAACTTTCTACTTGGTTAGGTTGACTGTACTAGGCTCAGGTCCAAGTCCACGCGTCCACGACCCATTTACAGGTATTAGTCTCCCATGCAAACGTAAAGATTTACGTAAAGACCTAAACCTAGCGTCTATTCCATATATAAGGTACTATTTTGTCATAATACAGGTAAGACATTAGAATCCTGATACTCTTTGCTTGTAGCCACCATAACCCTCACAAAAAAAAATTAATTTGAGTGTTGGAGGGGCTTACCGGTTATTAATCCTTGACGTGCCTTTATTATTTTGCAGGTATTTTAGAGCTAAAGTCGACCAACTTCGTAGTTCCAAGCAGCAACGTCCAACCCTATCAAAATCAGGCAGAACCACTACTACTTGTTGTTGTTGTTAACAATTTATATACGTAAAATGAATAATTTAATCAAATATAGTTTAACTATCATAATGAAAAGTTAAATGTAACAACTAATATGACTTTACATAGCATATACGTTTATACATTCTTATCAATTATATAAAACAAGTCCGGAAATATTTATACAACAAAGCACAGCAATTAGCAGCAGAGATTGTACAATGTACAGTGAAAAGAATCCAGAGGCAGCAGCCCACAATATCCAGTTTCCACCCCCACAAAACCACTTTTAGAATATTGGTTTGTGTGTCGTATTGCATTGCATGATCAGCTCTCTCTCTCTCTGTGCTCTTCATTTCGGTACAAAAATTGCTTATTATTTTGTTCAATGACTTGCCCTACCTCTTGTCGATCACGTAACTACTGTTCTAAGCTTGGGACCTGAGCTAAGCTTCCCCTTCCATGCCACGCATTCCAGCAGATAACTATTTGCCAGGTTTTTGTCAAGTAAAGTTTGGAATGGTAATGACTAGGGTGAATCTCAAATCGCAATCATTTTTTGAAAATTTTTTAAATAAATATTAATAAAATTTTATATTTTTAAAATATGTATTAAATAAATTATTAAACATACATAATAATTTATATTTTTATATATTTATGTAATTATTCTTTTGACTCAGTTTTGATAATGTTATTACTCATTACAAGAAGTATTTTTTTTTTCTCAATGGATATCATTGTAGAGGCATGCCATGTTTTATAGTTTTTAACATAAATGTCAAAACTCTCGGCGAAACAGCGAAATTTATAATGAGTGTTGTTGTTATTATAAGGTAAAGGTCAAAAGCTCCAAGATTTAAACTATTAACGAGACACAAAGTAATAACAAGAAGTATTTTTTTCTCAAATGGATATCATTGTAGAGGCATGTCATGTTTTATAGTTTTTAACATAAATGTCAAAACTCTCGGCGAAACAGGAAAAATTATAATGAGTGTTGTTGTTGTTGTAATGTAAATGTCAAAAGCTTCGAGATTTAAACTATTAAGGAGACAAATTTGATTTTGTTGTCTGGTTGAAAACAAAGTTTTGGATTACAGATTATGAATTACACTTTCATAGATGGTTAGTATGTTAATTATAGTTAAATTAAATACGATTACAAATAATACCCATCTTAAAATATTGAAGAAGAATTAATGATTTGGTTTTTAACAATAATTAGAAAACCGAACTAATTTAGTTCGGTTCGATTTACTTAAATAATTTTTGTTATTAAAAATTGTCCTATTTATTAACTGGTCTGTTAGGTTTCATGAATCAGCACTTTTTTTATAAACTATAATAAACTAATTAGTTTTTATTTAATATTATCATTTTTAATTAAATTTTAACTTTTTAGATAAGTAAAGATAATCCTCTCCGCCCAAGGTCTATGATGGAACGGCACCGACTCCTCCATCCTTAACCAAAGTCTCAAGTTCAAGTATTAAGAATGAAGTCGCTTTAAAACTTGTGAGGGAGAGCTCTGTAGCTCAAAAGGGTCCTACTTGGCCTGAATATGAATTAGTCGGTTGCCCATGTGATGTCGAATACTGGGTTTTTAACACACGCAAAAGATAGTTATTTTTTTTAATTATATTTTAAATTTTTAGTTTTTTCAATATTTATTATATACCAATTTTATAATGTTTTAATATCGATTAAATATTTAAAATTTAAACTTCTTATCTTATCGATTTAATTTTGAATTTGAAAACATTACTTTTTAATTGTAAACATGATTTTGAATTACAAAGTATAGGCTACACTTCAATAGAGGGTTATTAAGCTAAGTATAATTAATGTAAACACTAAATAATATCCAAGTTTTAAAATATTGAAGAAATATTAATTATTCTATTTTTTGATAAAAATGATTTTAAATTGTCAATTATAATTACATATTTACACTTATTATGATTAATATAAACACAATTAACAAACTATACCAAATTTTAAAAAATCTTCTTGAAAAAGGTCAATTCTTCATCCTCAATCGAGATTAAGCGAAGTCTTTAAATTTACAATATTACAATATTTCACCTTTGCCTCTGTTTGTTGAGGGCGAGTGTGAAAGGAAAAAGATGTTCTTTTGCCACTTCTACTCACGGGTCAAATCATCACAAGAAAACGAGGGGACTTCCCCAAAACAAACAGAGTCCTAAAAAGACGTGTAAACTAACTAACAGTGTCAGCTTTGTTCCATTCTTAGTATTTTATAATTGGTTGTTATTTTTGCCTATTTTTAAATTTTTATAAAAAATAAAAAGAGTAAAATATGAATTTTTTATTTTTTTATAAAATTAAAATTGGTTGGGACGGTGGTACTAGGCTCAGACTCAGACCCAGGTGCAGACGGTCCATCCACAAATGGTGACCTCTCATGCTTAAGTGAAGACCTAAATTTAGCGGGTATCTTTTCCTACATAAGGTGCTACCTCATCATGAGACAAGTACGATTTTCAAGAACCCTAGTATTCTTTATTCACTAGCCGCCAAAACCTTAACAAAAGACTAACTTAAGCATTGGAGGGGTCTACCGACAGTCAACTCCCGGTGTACCTTTATTATTTTACAGGTGTTCTTTAGCTACAATCAGTTAGAATCATGGATTCAAATAACGACGTCCAGTGCCAATAGATTCAGACAAAATCAAAAATGAACTTTATTTTATTTTTTATAAGAATAAAAATAAACTCTATTTTACTAATCATAAGAATAGGCCTTAAGAGAGTGCCCAAGCTGCCCTTGCTAGGACGACTCTGGTTTCCATTACATATAATGTGATGTTTTCACCTGTTTCTCTCTTTTCCTTCGCTGTTCATCCAACTTGAATATAATATAATGTGACCTTTCTTCCTTTCTTGTTTTTGATTCCAGAAGAAAAGCTTACCCACTTGCCAGTTGAACTCGTTTCACGAAGAAAAGCTTACCACTTGCCAGTTGAACTCGTTTCACTGTCATATAAATGTAAGGTTGTGGGGGTCAACAACAAACTTAGGAAATGATAAGCTATCACTCTCTTCCAAATTTTTTAATTTAAAAAATAAAATTTTGAGTTTCAATAAAAGAATTATAACTTACCTTAATTTAAAAATAATTGACAAAAAATAAATTAAAACCTATAAAATTTACTTAAATAGATTTCTTATACGAAAATCTTACACTCTATTGAAGTTATAACACTCATAAGAGATGACGATGACCTTAAATCTCATTTTGAAGAACAATCTAGTGAAAATAAAGAGGCATTGTTCATACTATTTGACTATGAATCTACTGATAGTAGTTGAAGAAGAAGATGATAAACTAATGCACATACTAAAACGATCTTATTTCAAGTTAGGATTCAGGAAGTTAGTAGTAACACAATCATAAGTTAAGTTTTATTTGCTTCTAAAGAAGTATTACAGACTAATTTGAACTATTGATCACATGATATATGTGTTAAGCGACCGTTTTATTACAATAGTTTAAACTATTATATGAAGCTAATTTAATTGATTTTATATATTTATTAACAATATGCCCTTATAAGAGTATAATAAATTCTCATATTTTTCTATGAGAAGAATGACAATTATATGAAGAATTCTGAATTCTGATGGTACTACTTGATCAAACGATTCCATATATTTTGGATTATACATTGTAATTAACCTGTTTCGTCCTCTTCATATCAGTTTAAAAAAAAAACAAAAAACAGATTGAAGAAAATTTTTAGATCCTCTTGGCTCTTGCTTAAAGTTTTAATTTCTTTCGAATGATAAAGCCTTCTGAAATTTAGAATAAGATCACTCGTGACCAGGTGCTACTCATGGCTATCCTTGTACCCATTTTCGTTAGTGGGGAGCAACTTTAATGAAAATTCTCAGAACAGTCTGAATCTAACAAACCATATGTACGTTTTTTGCAATGATGAGGAAGGATTTTAGTCAGGAAATATGGTGCACGTAGGACACGTAGAAAAGGTTGAAGAACACTACAAAGTCAAAATGAGCTATAACATGAGGTTATATAGGTTAGCATTCACAAGTCGAAGTTTTAGAGACTATTCCATTAACCATGCATATGATAATTACAACCTTTTTCTTAATTCCATAATATACATGGTCCATTTCATAATAATTACACTCCAGCCATAACATTTTTTGTTCCCTCCCTTAAAGATCATTCCAGGAGTCCAGCTTATCTATTTGTATCCAAATATGGAGTTATTACAAGATAAAGAACAAATCCCATCACTTTTTTTTTTTAATGAATAAACATGTGAAGATGTCTAAAAGAGAACACAACTACAAATTTGTACCTATTCAGCCATTTTTGTCTTCACGAAAAATTCCATTTTACGATCATTCGTAGTGGCAAACCTTTAGTATATAGGGTATAAACCCTAAACCCTAACAAATCAAGCACGGGCATAGATAGAATATAGCTCCTTTGTATTATCCGATCTTGTTGAAACTTGCATGTCTTTTTGTCTTATGGACGGAGTTCACATGCCAAAGTCGCTGGCTATAGAGTCCAAGCCACCAACTTCGAAATTATGTCAATTTCCACCGTATTGGAGCATTATAGTCTGCAGGGTCTCAGCAATCATAGCTAACATTCGACATGATTTGTTTTTGGCAGTGAAATGAAATGCAGGCATTAAAGGACACAGATCCCTGTCCTTTCATGTTTTGATCGCTATCACTTTGAATGATTTGTACAATGCTACTACTACTACTACAGGAAGGGATGTCGAACGTATAATAATTCGATTTGTAGTCAGTAGTCAGATTGAAGAATGCCTTAGTAGAAGAACAGATATGCCTCCTGTTTAAGATGTGAATTTATATATATATATAAATTCACATCTTAATTAAAAATGCATGACATAGTAGAACTTCCTTGATTTCATGACATAGGAGAACTTCCTTGATTTTTGCTGAATTAAATCAAGGAAGTTCTACTATGTCATGCATTTTTAATTAAGATATATATATATATATATACATATACATATATATATATATTCTACTATGACATGCATTTGAGAATAGAAGAACTGATCTTGAAGAAAGGGTCATAAGACAGACAGAGCTACAGGTGTGGACAAAAATCGCATCTGTGCGCTATTCGACAAAATGCCGGAGAGGATAGAAGAGTTGTACAATCTGAAACAATGGTAGTATACAAATTGTAACACTTGAATGTTAGACATTTTTGTCCTTAGGAGTAATTTTGTCAATGTCTCGTAAAGTTGGACTAATATTAATTGCAATTTTAGTTTTAAATAAATTACCGATTAAGTGACGCCATTTGATCCAGATAAAGATATTAAAGTGACCCAATAAATGATCTAAATCAAAGGGTCAAAGTTCGGGTGAAAAATGGGTTCCAATTAGTATAGATTGGGTCTATATCGGCCTTGTGATGGGGAAGCCCGATATGGAAGCTATATAAAGGTAAGGTCTCCTGCAGTTACTCAAGAAGAGGATTCTCGAGCATAAGATTCCTAACCTGTTAAGGAAGCTCGGGATTTGAGGAAACTGTAGAAAGACCTTGCCCGTGAGTCGGTGAGTTTTTTCCGCTAAAAGACCCAGGAGATTCGAAGGCGTTTGGAGCTCAGAATCGGCATCGGAATCAGAGATGGAACCGAATCTAGGTATTTCACATTACCTTTATTTTTTATCCTTTCACGGGACCCTGGGGTACGTAATAAGGTCTCCCCTACGTACTGACATTGAAAACATGAAATCTTCTTACCTAGATTTTTAGGAGACGCTTGGTTCCAATTGGTAATGGTAATATGAATAAGAATGAATATAGTGAGAAATGAGAATTTATATAAATTTTATAATTATGATGGTTGATTAGAACAAAATAATGATTACCATTATTATTGATAGTGATTGGTTTGTTTAAAATATTAAGAAATAAAAGTTTGTTATATTTTTTTCCATCAAACTTTAATATATTTTAATTAGTAATATTTAATTGCTGAAAAAGAAAAACATAACTAATTAATTATATTGTAATTAGTTAATTACATTGTAATTAATTATAGGATAATTAATTAATTATATTGTAATATTATTTTAATTAATTATAATTAATTATAAGAAGACTTTTTTGAAAAAAAGAAGAATTGAATGTCACAAGCCTGCTTTGTTATTCAGAAATGATTTTCATTTTTCTCACGCCTGTGACACCGGCTTCATTACTCAGAAATAATTTTCATTCCTTTGTCATACTTGAAGGGCATGGAGCAATACTTGAAAGTTGGATATCAAAACACTGATGCTATAATGATATCCATCAACCAACTACCCCCTTTTCAATTCCATGCTTATTGAATCTTTCCCAAACCACCCATCATCCCAAGTACCTCTTAGTATTCTTCTATTTTGTAGCAGACGACTTGAAAGCTAAACAACAATGAGCTTGCACGGATGATAGATCGTATGAGACATCTTCATGCATCAGAAACGTTACACAAAGAAACAAAAGAGACGCCCATGACCATGACTTTGCAATAAATAATTGATCAAGTCTGATTCTGGAACAGGTTCGAGATGAAACATTGCTTAGGAAAGCGGTCGGTTTGTCTTAATTCGCAACACTTTGTTCAGGCAGATTCGTTTGCTTGTTCCGTAGGAGTGTGACGAGGATATTCCCTTGCCGTCACTAACAATTTGAGGAGCATTTCAACAGTCAATATTTCTAATTAAGAAGAAGAAGAACTAAAATTTTTTGCCGACACACAATGTCTAGAAACCCTATTATATTTTAACTAGAATAAATAACGATGTCATTTTATTATTGTAAATTAAAAATGATATAATTTTATATAATTTTCAATTCTATCCCGATCTGATCGAGTCTTAGAAGCTCAAATTCTCGTTTTTATTTTCGGGCCTTGGTCTGGGCCTAACTTAGTCCGATGCAATTCTTATCAATCAAGCTAAAATTTTAAGATATTAATTTTAAAACATTTTTATAATTTCTATTTTAAGAAATTAACAACTGCATGGTTTCTCAAGGATGTGAAGTTATTTCGTACTGAAAATTAAAATAGACATGAGAATGCAGCTAATGAAGGGCAGCCCATGGGACGATCGTGGGCTCCTGAGCTAGTGGGCTTTTAGGTTACAAGTCTGAATTGTATTTGTGTGAAACAAAAGAAATTAAAAATAGTTAGTCCAAATTAATATATCAATTTTAGTTTAATTGAAATTTAAATAATATTAAATTCGAAGGACTTAAAATAGTATTTGATTTGATTTTTAAGACAATATTATTTTAAATTATAAATTTAATCCCGACACATGAACATGCTTATTTCTTGATCAAAACATGTCTGGTTGTGTGTTACAAAAGAGGCTGTGGTTAGGTAATAACGTCACACAATCACATTCCTTACGAATTGAATGATGCTTTTGGATAACTAATCCTTGTAATGCACGTACCTTTATAACTCATTGATGACAATGTGCATTCCATACCGTGTACAATGTTGAAGGTTATGCTAAGATAGATACTAAAATTAATTTTCGATTCAATTTAAACACATTCCACTTCTATTAAGGTTTTAATAATATATTTATAAATAATAAGATGTCAGGAGACTTGAGATATGGACCGTCTAACTTAAGGAGCGAAGCTTAGCCATATGATCAAACTTGTATTAAAAGTCTTCTATTACATCATCCTCGACAGATTTATACAAAAATCCTCTTGTTTTCCCTTTTCTCTTAAGTAAAAGGCAATTAAGAAAGTAAGTGGAAAGTTAGGTGATTCGTTGAGTTCTTCTTTTAATATAAAATAATAAGGTAGGCCTTTTTTTTTTATATTTTACTTTGAAATTCTCGCTTAATTGATTAAAGTTTGTAAAGAACTTCGTCTTCGTAGTGACAAAGTAGAGTTTATAACGTTTTTGATCTTGTCAAAAAAGGTTAAAAGTGCATTTTAAATAACGTTTTGAAATGTTTAAATTAAACTATAATATTTTCAAAATATTCAGACTACATGTTAAGTAGATGGAACAACTTAAGGAGATTAACTTTTCATCAGTTAAACACTACATCGGTGCTAATGTGGCATTATAAGTCTCACTAGGAGCCTCATTATTATATGACAAGTGTGACATACTGTTTAAAATATATAACTAGGAGCCTCATTATTACATAATAAGTGAGATTTATTGCCTAAAATATATAAAAAAGTGATCTTGTTATCAGGTAGTTGTGAGACCTGTTTTTGATTAATTTAAAAAATCAATTAAGTGACAGTAAGATCCATTTTTTACTTAAAAATATAAAATAATAATATATCAATATTAACATGATATTTAATTAATAGACAATTTACCCTTCAAATTTTTTATTTATTTGAGTCTATTATAAATATTTTGAAAACGTTAGAGTTCGGTATAAACGCCTTAAAACGTTAAGGTTTAAGTTATATTCTATTGTAAACGTAAAGTTTTCAAATACGAAACCTTGACAATTTAAACTACTGATCTATCTAATATTTTATATGTTATTTAAAGAGGTTTAAGAAGCTTCCAACGTAATTAGGTATGGAATATTGTATACAAGCCTTTGAAGAGTATATTTTCTTTTGTTATATTCTAAACTCTTTCCTTTAATTGTAAAATTATCTTTCTCTTTTAAAGAAAGATTCTATTCCGTATTACAGCTAAAAAGTAAAGAGCCTCCTAACCTTTATCACGCTGTAATGTAAAAAAGGGAAGTAAAAAGAATATGACATTGGTGATTAAGGTTTCTGTCTTCTCCAGTAAAAGCCAAACTTAGAATCCACGCCTAATACAAGCGACAAAAGACCTTAGTATGTTGCCATACAAGTCTCTATCTCACGTAGGGTTAGGGAAGGTATGTATAGATAAGCCTGGCCTTGTTGACTTCCAGAAAGAAACCGAACCAAAAGTGAATGAGAATCACTAGTTTCTACAATGCATTTTGCCATTTGCCTGCTTTCTTCGTCTCCGGTTTTGTTTTCTTTGGGCATGTGTATAGATAAGCCTGTCCTTATTGACTTTTAGAAAGAAACTGAACCAAAAGTGAATTAGAATCAAACGTTTCTACAATGCATTTTCCCATTTGGCTATTCTCTACGTGTCGGTTTTGTTTTTTCGAATCGATTGAGTTGATTGAAGAATTTTTATTATTGAATTAACTCTGCGTGTGCGCTTGATTTATATAAGGTAATGAGAACGAGAATAAAAATGAATATAGAAAGAAAGAGAATAGATATAATCATTATAATTATGATGGTTTGTTAAGATAAAGGAATGATTACCATTACTTTTGATTATGGTTGGTTTATTAAAAATCATGAGAAATGAAAATTTGTTAAAATTTTATTTTATATCAATTTTTAAATATAATTTAATTAATTATATTTTATGCACCCTAATTATATTGACAGAATGTTCAAAATCAAGTATATTGTGGTATTTTTTTCCACAATTTCAAAAATTGTAGATTTTTTTTAAAAATTTATTTGTATTATTACCTTTAAATTAATATTGTTTGGTAAGTCTATAATTTATTATGATTGTTTAAATTACTATGAGAATTTGTAAATTTAATAATAATAATCTTATACCGTAAATTCATTCACCTTTAATAAATGGTTCAATTAAAGACATGCATAACAGGAGAATAAAACAATGATTCTCATTTTTCTATATTACGAGGGAAATGGAGAATTGCGGAGAACTAGATAATGAAAATGTTACCTCTTCAATGTAGTTTAATACCAAACGCAAGTTTTCATTCCATTCCCATTTTTTTTATTACCCTCAAATAAACATACCCTGAAAATAGTCGAATTAGTTTTATATTTCTTGCACTTAACACGGAACAACCCTCCCTAGCATAGAAATTTTAACTTAAATAAAAATAAAAAATCTCACGTAAATAACACAATTAGTAGTAATTAGTAATTACTAAATTAGTTAATTACTGCCTTAAGTAAACACAGTCCAAAAGTTTGTTATGTCTTTAGAAAATGGCCGAAACCTGAGACATGCTCAAGTGTCACTCAGCCCACAACTTTAGAAAATTTAGTTTAATTAGCTGCTGTCTTAATTAATTCTTATCTGCAGGCCACCTTCCAATAATAATTGTCACGTCAGCAATTAAACGCCAACGCTCACTCTTTGAAACGGTCAAATACGCATGCTTGCTGATTGGAGAATCACTGGGAGCGCCCATTCAGTTTCCGAGCGTGGAAATAGTGCAAAGCAATAGAAAGAAAAGGTAATATATTATGAGAAAAATAATAGTTTATTTTCCAAATTTATTTTTCAGAAATTTTCAGATTAAAATTAAAATTATTTATATTAAAAAAAATAAACAAGACATTATAAATATCACACATTAATTAATTACTATATATTATTTTAAAGAATTGAATTGAGTTATTTATTTAATTTTTACGTGGTTCATTCATTAGCAACTTATTTACTAATTACAATTAACATTGAGTATTATTAAACTTTCTTAAATTCAACGTATCAATAAGAATTTTACTAAACGTTTTCGTTATATTAAGTTATTAATATGCTAATATGTTATCAACTTATCATATTTTTTTTTAAGTTTAGGAAAAATTATTTTTTTAAATTAGGAAGTATACTTTAAAAAAAATTAAAAGATTAATTTTTAAAAAATTACATAAATTATAAAACATGTCTATATTTTTTACACTAGTTTTTAAATAATTAAGAAACTGATAATTTAAATGACACATAAGCAATTAATTAATAATTATAAAGTGGAGAGCAATAGTGGAGTTGGTGGCGTCTTTAGATAAGTACAAAAGGCCAACGTTCCTGTTCCTTTTATCTCTTTGTATCTAAACAGTTTCTAGCTTCTTCGTTTCTCCTCCGAAACCCTCTTTCAGTTCTCGAAGTTTCGATCTGTAAACCCTCTCCAATTTTTTTCTTTCGGCAACAATGAGTGACCCCAAGTACGCTTATCCTTACCCTGCTCAAGGTATCGTTGTTATCTTTTATCTTTGTGCCAAAATTCTGTTTTTTTTGTTCTTTTTGATGATGTTGGCTGGTGGAAGGATGATTGTGTATGATCTTGTACCAAATCACGCACAAATTATGGAATATATTACTTTTTCATGGTAAAGTTTCTATTTTTTGATGTGGGTTTTGTCTAGTTTTGTCGTTCGAAGATTGTAGTGGTGATTTCTTGTTTTATATATGAAAAGTTCTGGATATTTCTGTTTGGCCCTTTTCAAGTTGCTTCAGAATTATGCTTCTTGTAGCGACTGGTGTTTGATTTGTTTATCTGTGTTTTTGTTCACAGGTTACTATCAAGGCCCTCCGGTGATGGCTCCTCCACAATATTATGCTCCTCCTCCCAGGAGAGAGCCTGGTTTTCTTGAAGGATGGTAATTTCAAAACTTGACTTCATCTTTTTCTTCTGCAACTCTCTTGCTCTGTCCCTCCTGAATTGTTAATTTTAGAAGGATGGTTCTTAGTTCATTTATATGCCTTGCCTACTAATTTTTGTATGTCTTTTCTGGGTTGTAGTCTTGCTGCCTTGTGTTGCTGCTTTCTGATCGATGAATGCTGCTGTGATCCGTCAATTCTTTTCATTTGCTGATAAAAAGCCATAACATCTCCAAAAAAGGAAAAAAAAAAACAAAAGAAGCCACATCTTGTTATATATTCTGTGTAATGGATTGAAGTTAAAAGTTGCATTCTCTTCTGAGTCTCTAGTGTTGATGATATATGTTTCTGTGATGGCTGTCTTCCAAGTGCTTGAATTAATGGTTTAGCTTTTTTCAACTTTCGGCTATTGATTTCTGCTATGAAAGGATGCTTATATTCAGGGACATTGATGAATGCTAAATTTGTTTAAGAAGTCAACTCAACGTAGAAACTGGAGTAGGCTTAACTAGTGGAGATAATAATCAAATTCTCTATGGCTGGGAGAAAAGGTTTAGTGTGGAAGCAACGAATGAGACATAGGGCGCCCACCTTGGATTTTTGAGTTCCGATACGACAAGAAAGCTGTCACCTTGTGGGGTTATTATTTTAAATTATCGGTTTCTCATTTTGCCACGCTAAGGGATTTGAATTTTAGATAATTAACGTAAATAATTGGCATTCTTGAACATCTTAATTTAGTCAAATTGGTGGAAGAGCTTTAATTAGTATTCTAAAAAATTTAATGTTAAAATTGTCTTATGAGTTGACTAAGATCCTGTTAAAAGTCTCTATTCATGTGAACATTGTAAGGTTAGTATATTAATTAATGTTTTAATATTGACTGAAAACTTAAAATATATTAAATGTTAAGTAAAAATAAAATTTTATTTTTACTTACTGAGAGTTTAATTAAAAAAGATATTCTTAAATAAAAATAAACTGATTTATTAAAATTTATAAAAATAAGTTAATTTATAAAAATTGATTGGTTAATTAATAAATGGATTACTTTTTAATAATAGGAGTTATTAATGTCTGAATTTGAAAGTTAATCCATTTAAAATTTATATTATTAAACTGGTTGAATTGATTTAATTTTTAATTATTGCTTTTAACTATTTTCGTGAGTAGTACACTAAATATTTTTAAAGGGAAGCTTAATCAAGTTATTAGAAAATCTTTAAACATAAAAAGTTACGGATATGTATTTAAAGTTTAACAAAATTTTAAGTTTTCCTTAACATAACAATCTTTATTTATCATTAGCTCTTTCGGCTATCTTTATGCAAAAGGCTAGAGGGTGTTAAAAAAAATAACAGTAATAATTAAATTAGAACGACTTATCTGAATTTAAGGCAATGTGAAAATCACTACCCTAAGTCGGAAATTTCCTTTCTACGATGTAACAAGACAACGAGATCCGACCCTAAAGTTAACCCCTTCTTTACCAGTTTCGGTGTACTTCAAAGAATAGAGTAGGAATTATCTCGGGGAATGAAAAGAAAAGGCAGACAAATGTAGAATTTGTGTGAGATAAAATATGTGCATAAGGTGTTTGTATGTAGAGGAAAATGATTGCGCAGGGTGGAGCAAATAAAAATGTGTGAGGGATGGACAAAGCAGAGAAAATGAGCAGTTGTTCGCTAGTGGAAGTAGATAAATGAGCAGATATGTTACAGTCGAAGCAGTGAAATTGAGTAGATGTGTGACACTTATATATAATAGAAACAATGCATATGTTGACAATATGAATTAAGAGTTATTAAAGCAAAATGGAACGTTGGAACATAATAACGTAATAACATTATTAAAGTTATTGGAATAATAAAGTTGATAACATTATAAACATTATTACTAACTGAAAATATATGAATGAATCAAATTTTGGAACAACGATACAAATAATCCCCCACTTGGTCCAAATTTTGAGAAACAAGTTGTAACAATTTAGGAAAATAGGCGAACAATTAGGTGAACTAAGTCTTGAACCTGTTGTTTAAGAAAATTAGAGACAAAACCTGCTAGAGAAATAAATAGCCTCAAACTACCCCGATCTCCTGGTCGTTCTAAGGAGATAGCCTAAATGTTCTTATAGGAAGGTAACTAGCTTCCCTATAATCATGTAGGTGAGCCCATCAAGTGTGTATTGTTCACACCACTCAAACTTGGGCTATGGAATTTATTAATGACTAAATAATCCAACCTCATCAAACGCAATAAAATCATGCTAAAGACAATATTTAATAACTGAATATATCTTAGTATTATTCTACAAACAATGTACAAGTAAGTAGTCACTACATAACTTCGTTTCACCCATTGATCTTGGTTTCTCAAGACAGGTGTCCATTATGAGATTATTACAAAACTAGGCTCAACCCTATCCTTTTACATGCTTTGAAACTGGTTTCCTAATCAAAACTTTTGTAATCAGATCCTCTAAGTTTCTCTCTAACTTTACATAGTTTAGAAAGATTACACAATGTCTAATTAAAGTGCAGACAAATTTATGTCTCAATTTGATATGTCTACTTTTGTCATTATATGCCTTGTTCTTAGCAACATGAATGACAGCTTGTGAATCATAATGAAAGAACACAGAAGGGATTAGTTTTTTCCAAAG
>JANZLX010000213.1:3256072-3269494 GCA_025531955.1 Erythroxylum orinocense | reverse complement strand
GTTACAGACCTTCCATTGACGTGCTTTCTCAAGCTCAATAATGTCAGCAATCTCTGGATCCACTGCCTCCAACGGTGAATTAAGCTGCTTAGGCCACTGCAAGTGAAAAACCAATCAGCAATCAGATGAACTCTAGTTTTATAATGGAAAAATTAAAGAAAGCAAAAAGGTGGTCACTGGGATAAGCGTCAATTAATGAAACAAGAAAAAGAGAATCTCCGTGATATTGAAGGGCGGATCTTAATTTATATAAGTTAATAACTTGGATTTGTGATAATTTATATAAAAAAAACGTATCCTTGTGATAAGGAGGATACGTCACAGAAAATCTCTTAATTTTTATTAATAACGTAAATAAGAGAGAGGATGAATTATATAAGCTTACTGAAACCCCAGATTTCTCCTTCTCGTACACTGCTTCATCAGGCAAGGAAGACTGCAAAAACCATACAACAAACTTAAAAGCAATAACTATAAAAACCCATTTCTAGTAAATGGTTTTTCTCACTTTGGCACATTAAAACGAAAAGAAATGTAAAGAAAAAAATGCAAACTTTTAATAGTCGGAAACGAAAACAATACTCAACAGACTCATAAAACAGAAAGACACAATAGGCAAAGGCAAAGAACCTTGTAATAGAGAGAGGTGGCACGGAAAAGGGGCCGAGCGGGCAAGTCGAAGGAAGAGGAGAGACGACGAAGCGCCATTGCCATTGCCATTTGTGGTCTCTAACACTGACTGAGATTACCACTCCGTGTATAGAAAGCAAAGAGGATGGGATTTTGGTGGCTGAAGAAAATTTTTGATTTTCAGTTTATTCCACGTCAGAGGTTGGTGATGTGGCGCTATCCCATACAACAACCTTGTCCTTAGTTGGGTCTAGTAGGGCCCCACAATAGTTCCACCAGCAATTATCAAATTTCTCATTCTAAATATATACAAAGGGAAGAAGAGCCAAAATGGTGTATTGGTAAAATAATATATAGTCTAGACTAAAATGTTTATTATTTAAAATTTTAAAATTAGATATACCTTAAATTCATCATCAATAATATTAATATCAAAACTACACAATAATATTTTTCAGAAAAACTAAACAATAATAACAAAATTATAAAAAATATTAAAAATTTGCTAAATGATATATTTAATATAATTTGATATGATTTTGTACACCTTAAATTCATTACTAATAATTTAAATATAAATTTGAAAGAATTATAATTTTTAAAAATAAATAACAATAATTAAAAATAGTTTTATAAATTTCTAAAAAATTTCATCTTTTTTGTTTGTTAAATGAGATTGTTACACTTATTTCTCGTATGAAAACACAATTATGTTAAATGTATATTAAAATTGTTATTTAGTTAATTTAGAATTGGCTAATGTGATTTTTGAAATTTGTGGCAATTACAACAATACCCAATAAGGGTTCTACTGAAACTTAAATGTCACATTTGGCAAATTTCATATTATACAACTTTATCTCTACTCATTACTACTTAATGCCTATTTGGATGAATTTTTGGGAGATTAATAAGTACTTTTCTCTACTAAAAAAGTTTTTTTTAAGAAAAATTTGTGTTTGTTTGTAAAATAAAAAGTATTTTTAATAGATATGACTTTTTTGGCAGCCAAAATACAACTTTTTAGGAAGCTCAAATTTAAAGCTTCTTAAAAAAAGCTTTTTTAGGTAGATTTTTTATGTCAATTAATAAATTTATTTTTTTGTCCCTTTTGTCTTATGTTTTACACATAATTCTCACAATAATTACAAAAACATCTTGTCGTTTATTATGTATTTAACTATTTACTCAACTTAGATATTTATTTTGAGATTTATATAATATTATTAGGCTTTCTTTATATGTTTTAATATTTATTTTCGATATTAATTTACTTATGTTATAATCTATATAAAATATTTGGTTAGATATATTTTCATTTATATTTCATATAGTTTAAAAATATATAATAATTAATAAATTGTGATTTACGTATTGTTTAATATATTTTTATATTTATACATATAAATATTTTTTATTACAAAATAAAATATAATTAAAATTGAACGTTTTTTATTTTTATGTTACCAAACAGTTTACTGTATAAAGCTCTTTCAAAATGACAGCTAAATAGCTAACTGACTTCTTAAAAAAGATCTTTTAAGAAAAGATTTACAGAAAAAAAAACTTTACCAAAAAAAATTCTACTAATATAATTTCAATCAAACGTAGACTTAATAAAGAGTGTTTTCGGTATACAAAATTTTTGGCAATTAATCCTTTTAAAAAGAAATAGTATGATTGATTAAAAAAATTTGAAAAGTGCTATAATAAATTTTCTTTTTTTCCTCTGAAGAAATATTCTAGCTGTAAGCATTGGTGTGGTTGTGACTAAAGCCAGCCGAGAAAAGGCTATCCACAGCTCCACATTTCTTAGCCACAGACTGTTTCTAACCTGATAGGATCATGGGATATTACAGTTGTATCATTTGGCCATCGGAAATTATGAAACGGCGTCATTTTTGTCTAACTTTTTTTCAGTTATTTTTGTTATAATTTTATCTTGCATCGTTTTATTTCAAAAGCTTTGGGATTTGTTGCCGAGAATTGGGCCACGATATCCATATGATCAGTGAGCCCAAGATAAGTTTCCTTTGTGGGGTTTCATTGGCATTTTTGGGGCTAAAAGGATTGAGCCTAAAATAACATGCATTGCACCCAAGTTGTCCAATTCTTTTAAAATTGAAATCAAAACAATATTAATTTATTAAAAATTTTAATTTAATCTGTTAACTTTAGACTAAATTAAAAAAATAAAATTCTTATTATAGAGATGAGATCATCTGCCTAATCTTACTCTGTCTAATTCTGCCCAATTAATAAAATGTCAACATTTCTGCTTAAATTTTAAACGATCCAGTAATTTCACACTCACGGACATGGTAAATTTCAAAATAAAATCTTAGTCAAGTCGATTGGAAAAAAAATAAGCATCACAAAAATTATCTGGCTGAAGAGGTAAGCCAAACAAAAAAATAAGCTACGTTAGCTCAGTGATATAAGGCGTGCGTCTCAACGCAACAAAACTCTTTGGTCAGGAGTTTGAGCCGCAACTCCACTCTGGCAGATCAAAAGGGACAATTCCTTATAGGGGTGAAGTAACCAGGCCAGAATGTGGGTATCGGCCGCCACAACTGCTCACGAGGCGGGAGATTCCCCCCAAACCAAAAATGGCTCAGTGGTGAGAGGCGTGGGTCTCAACCCAACAAAACTCTGAGGTCTCGAGTTCGAGCCCCACACCCACCAAAGGTTGTAGTTCAACTCACTGCACCAAAGGAGACAAAACTTAAATAGTACGGGCCCATCCAAACCACTATTTTTTTTCTAACCATAGAGAAATAAGTAATTGATAGAATACGTATTTTATTAAACCAAAAGGCCATAAAGGTAAATCTTAATTAAGGGACGGTAGAGTATAGTTAACATAAAGATGTCGTAGTGTTTCATACGAGAAAACTATGAAAACAAAAGACATTATTGAACCTAATGTTTCATAAGTTATATGAACTCGGAACAATCCAAAGTTCCAAAGCAACTCTTCATTAACATATCCCTAATAGGACGATATCTCATAATCATTATTAAAAGAAATGAGAAATTTAGGAAATGTCTATAGGTTTGAATTCACAATTATTTTATACATTTTGCTTTACTGCTAATTTTAAAGATTAGGACTCGTTTAAATTATTTTAAAATAATATTATTTTAGTTCAAATTTTATTTTTAATTAAAATAACATCATATTAAAAATGAGTCGAATAATTTAAATTATTGGCATTAAGTTTTGGACTGATTCATAAACTTGAATTATATCATAAAATTAGTCAATTGTTTGTAACTTAAATTGTACTCAATAGAAAATATCATATTTAAAAAAATAGTTTCTTTATTAGTTAAAAATAAAATAGTATATTATTATATTTCTTCAAACTCTACAACTAAGCAGAATTTTTGTTATTGTTGTAGAAATTATTGTGCCTAAGTTTTATCTTAAGAGTTATAAAGAAAGGATCAGATCTTCTGTTCTATAATATTATATTATATTAAATTTTGTCCACTTATTTCTGTTAACCCTATATATATATATATATATGCGATACAAAATATTTGATGTGTGTACTGAGCTATGTATGGCTAGGCAAGGCATCATAGCATACAAGTAGCTATAAATACATTGAATCCAATGTCACGTAAAGAGGGCACATACTTATACGGAGTGTGTATTCGCTGAGCTATTTATGGCTAGGCAAGGCATCATAGCTTACAAGTAGCTATAAATACATTGAATCCAATGTCACGTAAAGAGGACACACAAAACGGTAGATTAAATTCACCCTTTCGTATGTAGGCCATAAACCTTTGTATAGCAATGAATTGAATGGAATCAATGAGCCTACGGAACTTTAAACACAGTCCTTCCTAACAAGACAAAAGAAAAGCTAGTCTGCAAGGTGACCAAAAGGGATTTTTAAATTAGCTGCAATTCAAATATGAATTTAATAAATTTAATTAGGCATGAATTTAAATATTTAAATTTGATTAATTTTAAATCAATTAATTATAACGTGCTTTTTAAATTAAAGTTATGTGACTCAAGAATGTGGTTACATCCTTCTCCCAAAAACATTAGGAGGAGATTTTTATGATCATATGGAGTCTGCGGCTGTATAGAAATGATGTAGTGTGGTCCTCACGAGCTCAGACTTACCCTTTCATACTAAGCCGTGCACGGACGACCCTCTTTGAATGGAAAGCAACAAAGGCGTCAACTGCTATTCCCGCCACACGATCGCCACGCCCTCCAGTGCATTGGGTAGTTCCAGCTCCAAACCAATTTAAATGTAACGTGGACGTTGCTTTGTTGGAAGATGGGAATTATGGTCTTAGTATGGTTATCCGCTACTCTCAAGGGCAAAATTGTGCTGGTAAATTGCTAAAGCTTCCAGGTTGGCAAGATCCACAAATTGGCGAAGTATTTTGCTTTCGGGAAGCTTTGAGTTGGATCAAGTCTTTATCATTTTTCCCCATATGCGTGGAAACGGACTGTCAAATTGTTTCACAATTTTTGAAATCTACGCATATTTTTTCCTCTTACTTCTCCGCGATTATTCAAGATTGTAAAACTCTCCTTCATGAGCTATCGTTGGTCTCTTTTGCGTTTGTTAGAAAATCAACGAATCAAATTGCTCATACCATAGTTAGGGCGACTAATTCTATGTCTGGTTTCGAATAGGGAGTATGCCCTCCTTCTTTTTTGTATAATGTTTTAACTTTGGATTTCAATAATATGCGCTGAGCGCATGCGTTATTGTTCAAAAAAAAAGTTATATTGATGTAAAATTAATTAATTTAATTTGTTGTAATTGATTTAACACTTAGAATTGAAGTTAAATATATTTTTTAATTCAAACTCTCTATTATCAATCTTAGTAAAAATAAGAAACTATGCACTACCCTTTACTGTCAGCAATATAAAGAAGACATCGATGATTGAAACAATAAGTCATACGTAAAACAAAATTAGCGGATTAGATGGTTGCCTTAAACTTGTAAATGAAGGTTTTAAAATTGGATGATGGTGACTTTCAAATGAAGGTAAGAACTTTCAAGTTTTAGCAGCCAAAGAAATCAAAGGATAAGTTTCCATCATTCGTCTAATCATCTCTTACTTTTCTATTCATGTATTAAGAATTGGATTGAAATCTATGTTTTAAAAACTGAATTTAAAGTTAAACCGGTAAGATAAAATGATTAAATTTTGAAAAGTTCAACTAATACTAAGTTGTCGTAAAATTGGTTAAAAATTAAATAATTTAAAAAAGATTGAAGAAGATTATCTTTATCCTTAATAAATTTGAAGTTGAGTTAGAAATAGAGATTGTTAAATAAAAATTAGTAGGTTTATTTTGATTTATAAAAACTTGTTAGTTTACAAAAATTGATTAATCAATAAATAAACTTGTTAATTTTTAACAACAAAGATTATTAAACTTAATCGAATTAAAAAGTTTTTTTTTTAATAAAATCAACATTAGCGTAAAAAACAGACAAAGACAAGAAAGACAAAGAAAACTAACCCAAGCCAACAGGCTTACTCCGTACACCTGGAACCTAATAGCCTTTCCCCCTTAACAAAAACAGAAGCTGAACAATCTGAATTTAAAATGGATACTAAACAAGAAGGACAATCAGTTCAGTGATGTGGGTTTGTATGTAATAAAGCTACCCTGGCTAAAGCATGAACCACTTTATTGGCAATTCTACGCGTCCATTGAAAAGACAAGTGAAGGAAATGTTGCTTGAATGATAAACAATCAAGGGTCAAAATTTCAATCTCAGATCGATTTAGCGAAGGAGCTAATATTGATTGGATAGCTGCCAAATAATCCGATTCTACAATGACCTTGACAAGCTGTTGGTCTTTTAGCCAAAAAAGAGCTTCTCTTATAGACATCATTTCGGTAAGAACTGGATTAAACAGGGCAGAAAAATTGAATTAAAAATTTGGCTGATTTAAAATTTTTACTATTAAATAGGCCAAAATTTAATTTTTAAAATATTAATTAAAACTGAAAAAAAAGATAAGAGAATAGAGGTAACATTAGATATTTTAATCTAATAAAATGTTTGTTTTTTCCGCTTGCAAACAAGAAGGGAATTCAAAAGAGAAAAGGGAAAAGATAAAGATGATGATGGAGACACAGAATCTTAAGAGTAAGAGTAAAGTCTATGTAGTACAAAGCTCTTACCTTTTATCACACAAATCCATGACGAAACACGACAATAACCCTAGTCCCCACAAATTTGGATGGGGTATGGCTGTTGCAGGTATTGTTGTACTGTAACAAATATCACATGCATTAATTACATATAATTCTCGAATTTTCTTTTCTTTCATGTTCCGTCCCTGTCCTTCCCAAAAATTTCCAGATTGTCACTCAATTGTCAAGGTATCAGAATCACAAGGCACAAAGTTTTTAAGGTTAAAGAACCCCGTCCTAGTAATTTAATTATTTTTCATAAAGATTAATTTTTAGAATTATTAAAAATTTCTTATAATTTATAATTTTCATAAAATATGATAAAAACGAACGTAAAATAAAGAGTACATGTATATTAATTAAATGTTACCAACATAACAACTCAATTTAATTATTAAAATTGATTATAATCAACTAAACTATAATAAAATTAAGAAATAGTATGGTTGAATTTAATTGTTATTTTAATAATATTTGATTCATATATATACATTATTCGTATTTTTCTATAATTTTTTAATGCAAGTCCAATAAAAATATTTTTATGAATATTTGAAAATAAAAAATTATGGAAAATTTTATAAATTATTTTCAATTAAATTAATTAACAATTTTTGCCTTTTATCCAATTTTTAATATTATAATAGACAAATAATTTCTAAATTAGGTGTCAAAACATACTTTTTAAATAAATGTTGATATTTTAGACTTTGAACAGAAAGAGTCTTTCGAGATCATTTGAATTAAAATCGTCATTTAAATATATTTATATGATTACTGAATTTATTCCTAGTTTACTAAATTAGTGGTAAGTTGAAAAGAGTTAATTACTATTTATTTTACAATAAAAACATTGATTAAGATATTAGGGGATGTTTACTTTAACCATCATAATTTAGGAAGTCTAACCCAATGTCCTTTATGTCTTTTCTAGTTGTAAGCCTTAAAGAAGGCTTTCGAGCTTACAACTTGACTTTTCAGGATAGGTGTATTGGGAAAGATCCTACAAGATCGTCTAAAATCGTAAGATTATCATACCTTCAGGATTTTCCAGTAAAGACTCCTACTTTAACTAGAGACAAGAAGAGTCGAATTTTGTAGCTTATTAGGTACTAGCAGATCTAGACAATATTATGTATATTATTTGATTATATTATATTTTTATTTATTTATGTATTTATTATAATTTTATTTACATAATAATTTATCGTGCCAGTTTTACTTATTTATTCTGTATCTTGCATCACTCTTTTATTATCATATTTGCATGTGAGTCTATCATAAATAGCTTATTTATTATATAAAAGTAACGCTGTGTGCTATCAGACTTTCTTAAATTTTACATTATTATGAAATTTTTGACTGAGTGTGATGATAACGTCGAAGAATCATGTGTTACTTATTATTTTCATGGTTTACATATATTCTCTAAGATTTTAATTTATCATATCACATCACAAGGCCAAAACCATTGGCTTGGTGGTTGGTGTTGTCTCGCTTCACCCTTTCACTAAGGTTGCTTTTATCCGAGGCTAGCCAAATTAATAGTCAATTTTGTCATTACTTACAAGACCCACCTCCACTACTACATATAAATGTGCATGTCTTTTTCTCGTTGATGTGGTATTTTAGAAGCTATATTTAAATATTTTTCATAATTAATTAATCTTTTCAATATTTTATAATTAATAATTAATTAAACTTCATTTTACAAGTTTAGTTGATCAAACCAAACTTCATTGGAATATTTTGTTAGAAAGTGCCTAACTCATCTTTAAAAGTTAGCTCAAGAGAAAAGTTTGCACACTATTATAAACTCTTAAATGCCTTTGTAATAGTCTGATGCGGGATTTCTGGCACACCTCCCTTAGTCCAGAGCAGGACTGAATATTTGATTTATATATTAAACAAAAGGACATAACCAAACACCGCCCCTAATCATCGAGACAATCTGGCTCTGATACCATGTTAGAAAGTGCCTAACCTATTCTCAAAAATTAGCTCAAGAGAAAAAGGTTTACACACTATTATAAACTCTTGAATGCTTTTGTAATTGTTCGATGTGGGATTCCTAACATATCTCCTTCACTATATTACTAACATAGTTGTCAAATATATATTTTTATGCAACCACTCCCTTTATCTTTCTTCAAAAAGTTCTGAGCCTAGCTGTTTAATCAACTAATGAAATGACTGGCAGAGATTCTATCTGACTTAAATCTCTCATACTATTGTATAATTGAGAAGATGTTCGGAAACTTACTTTACCAAATCGATCTATATTCATTTTAACTATATATTTTATTTGTTAATCATGTATTATGTATAAAATTAGTATATTAAACTGCTTGAGTAATCACATAAACGAGTTTTTACACATTATTTTGATTTTGCATATACTTTAAGGAAGCTCTTAATTTCTAAGATCAACGATTAATACTTATCTCATTTGTTTTTTTTTTGGGGTTATCGAGGAAAAACACCAAAATCAAGCTAAACAAACACCCTAACTAACGCCGAGACCTTCATTTGTTTTTATATATCGATAAATAATTTACGATATATAAATGTATGTTCTTTACTTTTTCTTATATAATTGCACGATAGCAAGCAGATAAAAAGAGAAAAGGTAACATAAATTAATCGATTAATTTTTATAAATTATCAAGTTATTATAAATTAAAATAACTCAATTATTTTTTATTTGACAATTTCTTTTAATCGTATTTTAATTTTTTTAATTTCATTCTATAATTTTATAATAATCTAATATCAATTGAGTCTTTTAAATTTTAAATCTTTTATTTTATTAGTTTAAAATAGTTTTTAAAACATTGCATGGAACAATAAGTGCTATCGGATTCTTTGAGTACTTCTATAATATATTTTTTAGATTTGAGTTTCCAAATTCTCTAAAAATATTAATAGGATTCGTAACTTTAGATAAATTTATCTTGTCATTTAAAATTAAATTATTAAATAATTTATTAGATACATATTATTAAATGTAATATTTTTTTGATACAATAATGGTTAGTTATAACAAAGATAACATCAAGAGTTGATTTTATATATAATAACATACAAAAGTTGTCATATTTTTTCAAAATCCAAGCACATCAAATACTGATTTATATATTTAAGTTTGAATGTATTTTTAAAATTGAGATAAGTTAGTAATTGAGTTTGAATAATTCATTAACAAATTATTTTTCTTTAGATATAAAGTACTTGAAAAAAGTGGTTTGTTTTCTTCTCTTCTCTCCCATATATTATTGTCGACAAATACTGGCATACACAGTGCAAGCCTCCGATCTGTAACCTTATATATATCAAACTTGATCGCCATAAACCGCCTCCTTTGGTGTGTTCCCATGGAGAGAGATCCTATTCACCGGCGATCCTTGTATCTTCCAGGATGCCTGATGTCTCCTACGTGCCTACCTGTGCGCGAAGAGATTGACTACTCTCGTATTCACTGTTGTAGTAGCAGTAATAACAGAAGCACTAGCAGAAGAACTCGGAGATGGAGAAATTTCATAAGAAGGCTAGTCAAGGATGGGAAGAGCAGCATTTATGGATCTAAACCTCTGTCATTTCATTACGACGCTGTCAGCTACTCTCAGAATTTCGATGAAGGTTGCTACCACGAAGAGCCCCTTCGCTGTCCGAAAGTTCTTCGTGATGTCAGATGGGATTTGCAGGATTGAGTGGTAGTAATGTGTGCTTGTAAGGTTGTAAGTTCACATGTATTCTTCTTCTTTTTGGTTTGTTTCAGATCAATCCCATGGCTTCTGGGATCTGTTTTGCTTAGTAATCCTGCCAACGATCTGTACAGTATCATAATAATATGACTGGTAGTATAGTTACAGGCGTAAATGGATCTGCTTTTGTCTTTACAACACGTTTGATCAGCCCTTTCAGGATCTTGGTGTGAAGCGAATACAGGTCTAAAATATACATCATCAGGACAAAAGGGTCTGCCTGTAATGATCTGAGGTAGGAATTCAGAGTTTTTCTTTGATCTTTTTCTCTTTCTCTGTCCCTTCACCGAGCTTAATAACTTACATGACTGAGAGATGTAAGTAACAAGAAACAAAACCGAAAAGAAAGGAGGGCCCCAGAGGCATTAGCTAGTGTTGATTTCTTATCTAACTTGTGAGTTTCTGTGCCGATGATCAAGAGTTTTAGTGTAGAAATGAGGATAACGAGGATAGACCAGTTGGATTCTGCGATATACAACGACCCTCGACCACATTTTTCTTGGTCTCCCATAGCGACATAACTTACTGCTTGGTGATCTTTCATTTTATCCACTTTTATACGATCCATTTGAGCTTATAATATTTAGCTGACAAAGGTAAACGAATGTAAATTTTAGTTTTTGTTTTCTTTTGCACAGAATTTCTCTTTTAGTATATAAATATATATTTTAGCATAATATTTATTGAAAATTTTGTATTAACTATGGTTTAATTTCACTTGAGCACTTTGATTCTGGACAAATAAAAATTAAGACCCAACTTTGGTGAGACCTTCAGCTCACTATCAAACTCAATTTTCTTTTTTTTTTTCAGATAAGTCCTTTTTATTTCTTTTTATTTGTATTAAAATATATTTTTAGTGCTTTGATTTTTCAAAAATTTTCTAAATCCAACATTAAGGATGGAAAATAGACATGCAATATCAGGTTTTAATATTCATACCCAATGATTACAAAACTTAACTGATTCAGCTTTTAATTATAAAAACTTTAAACTATCTAATTTTTTTAGTTTAATTTTTAAATTTTCGGCTCGATTTACTTTAATAACTCTTGTTGTTAAGAACTGACTAGTTTATTAATTAATCGATCAACTTTTGTAAATTAATACATTTTAATAAATTAAAATAAATTAATTAATTTTCATTTAACAATTTTTTAATTAAACTTAAAATTCTTCGATAGATAAGGACGATTTCTTTCAATCATATTTTAAATGATTTAATTTTATTCAATGTTTTGCCGATTTTATAATAATGTAATACCGGCTGAGCTTACTTTTGGTCTGGTTTTTAAAAAATTGTTTACACTTAATCAATTTGAATTTTATAATTTTTTAAATTTTGATCTTCATAAAAAATTGGACTGATATGATTTTTAGAAAAAGTTTTAATATTAATCTGACCTAACTTCTTGTCTTTTTAATAAGAGTAGTCTTGAAAAAGCTGAAGATAAATTAGGTTAAATTGGTTAAATCAAAGTTGGGATATATATTTTACTAAAAGAAAAGGCTAGCTATAATTACATAAAGGTTTGAATCCAAATTAATTTAATTAGTGTCAAAAGGCATCATCTTCAAACTTAAGCATGGTTTACTTTTAATAAAGTAAAATATTGTAGATGTTAAGTTGTAAAGTGAACTCAAAACGAATTAAAATGTCTAAATTTCAAAACAAATAATAAAAAGTGGACATACGGTTAGTCCAAACTTAGCGTGAGCTTGTTATTAATTTGAGCCCAAAAAGCCCATGGACTTAATTGGAGAAATCTTCAAAAATATATATGCTTGGTCCATTTCATTAAATTTATAATTCTGTTAGAAAATAATAAATAAATAATACTTAGTTAAAATTAAACTCATTTATTAATAAAGGAAAAGGAGTTCATAACATTTATGATTTTTTATAGCTTTATAACGACAACAAACAATAAAAAACAGTGTTTTGAAATTCGGACCGGTCATTGACTAGAGGTCTTATTAGTCATCAGTTTAACCGGTGTGACGTCATAATTATGCAATAATTATATTTAATTATATATAATATTAAAAATACAAAAAATAAAAATTTATTGACCCGAGCAGGTCAATTGACTGGTTCTTACTGGTTCAATTAAGAACCGTTTTTAGAGGTGAATCGGACCGGATAGCCGACCGGTCACCGGTCGAACCAGTTGGACCGGCCAATCCGGTTCCTTTTTAAAATCATGATAAAAACACTCAATAAAAATTTTACTAATACGTAAAATTAAAAGAGATTTAATAGTACGTAATCTTACTCTTAACTAATAAAAAGAAAGCTTCTAAATGACCTATATAAAAAAAGATTTATACCCTTGCTTATATATATATATACGAAAAAATCAACAATAATCTTTTAAGGTGATATCATTTTTAATTTTTAAATAAAAGTGAGCAATTAATTAAAAATGGGTTTTACAATCATAACACATAGCTAACAGTAAATTATTATGCGTTTCCGTATCAAATCTTCTGTTTTAATTATTCTATTGTAACTTTATTTCAATGTTGAGAAAACCGGACCGGACCGGCCGGTCCAACCGGAAAAAGTCTGAACCGGCCATGTGTCCGGTTCGGTTTAGGGTAATAACCCTTGAATATAAAAACCGGCCGGTTTATCAGATAACCGGCCGGTTTTCTAAAGAACCGGTTATTTGATAACCGGATTCTTCTCTCTTCTCACAGTTCTCGACTTCTCTCCATCCCACCACTTCTCATTTTTTGGGTAAATTTCTCTCTTCTCTCTTCTCAGATGCCGCGATTTCACACCCAAATCAGCTCTCTTTTTTCCATCTTCTCCAGATCTGGCC
>JANZLX010000213.1:3245766-3255972 GCA_025531955.1 Erythroxylum orinocense | reverse complement strand
ATTTATTATATTCCGGTTTGATAGCGGTTCATTACCGGTTGAACCTCTAAACCTTAAACCTTTCCTTCGACCGGTTCAATGTCCGGTCCGGTTTTTAAAACATTGCTTTATTTTATTAAATTTTATCTATATATTAATACAAATTTTATATAAATATATAAATATGATTTAATAAAATATGAAGTAGATTTGTTACGGTGCGTTTAAAGGAGTGAATGCTAATTAGTCCGTCATTTTTAAGTAGAATATACCAAAATCCACTAGACAGGATGTTGTGAAACGCGCGGTGAAGTGGCGTGTAGGCTTGAAAGTGACGAAGATGAAAAATCTTACGGTGACGTTTGTCGTCTTCTTTCCCTTCACCTTCTCTTAGGCTATAAATCTCCTAAAACCCCAAAAAATTATATGAAAGAAAGGACCTGTAAGTGAAGACGATCGTTTGTTACTGGTAAGACTTCCGGTTCTTGTCCTTCATTTGTATGGTATGATGCGCAGTTCTGCGAATTTATGGAGGGTTAAGGTTGTTTCTTGAATTGGTTTATTAAGGTTTGATGTGTAAGTGTGTTGCATTAGCCTTGTTTAAGGATTTGGTGTAGTTAACCCTAACCATTATTATAGGGCAAGAAGATTGATAATGGGTTTTGATTGGGAAATAAAATTGAAGAGAAGATGCATATGAATAGAACTGAAGAGTTCATCACATTGTATTTTGTCAATATGGAGAATGAATTTGATTGAGATGCGTGGGGAAGCTAATGGAAAAGATAAAATGTTAAAGAGTGTTGGTTCTTTGGTGTAGAATCTGATTGTGACACTGGTTACTATGTATTGGAAATTGGTTTGCATTGTTAATAATTTTAAAGGCTTACAGATACATGAATTTGGGGAAGTTATTGAATCCAAATAGGGAAGTTAGTAATGGGCACCATGTGCAAAAGATGAGAAGGGGTTGAGTGTTGGACGGATAATTACTGAATGCATTGGTTGGAAAAGTTTGGTCTCACCAAGAGTAGACTAAAATATTTGGTGATTCGGGAAAGATATTATTGTTCTGCACTTTTTCATTGGGCATTATGTGGCTTACTTGATCTTTGCTCTTTTGCAAGCTTCAAGTCATTGGAATTTTGGAATAATTTGAGTTGTAGAAATTTTCTGCGGCAGTATATGCTTTCCCCTTCTCCCTGTTTTCTGTTTTTTTTTTTTCTTGGTGTACTCTATGTATACTGGACCTCTGGTTTACGAGAGTTGCAACCAACTACTTAAGTGCAATTCACCTTACATTGACTTGGATCTTATGTTGAGTTATCTGAAACTCGTTTTGTTCTCCCTTTTTGAGACGTCCTCTAGTCCAACCAAATTCACAACGTATCCCCAGAATTTCACTTTAAAGAGGTTCTTGAAACTCAAAATTTTCCCGAGCTAAATTGTCATTTTATATTTCTGTTCCATTTATACAATCTGTTTTCTGCTGATGAATTAAATCCTGCCTTGACAGTGATAAGTGTGCTTGACTGCAGATGGTCAACTGTTCGGTAATTCACGAAAGCATGAGCTAGTGCAGATAGTGGGATTTCAACAATTATCAATGTCCAAGGCAAAAAAAATATTGTAGAAGCTCCCGCCTTAAAATCAAGCACATGGGCTTTCTTCTCCTTGTCTCTTTGGTAAAGTGCTATATACAATCAATGGCTGGTTTTGCAAAACAATTTGCGTAGTATTTTATGTGGCAACTATTATTGTCATCCTGCAGCCTTTATGTCTTGAGTCATCAGTCTGCGTATGTCTGGAACTTCTAGGTATGACCTCTCTCCTCCTTTGGAGATGCTGCCCTGTCTTTTTGCTGAATTCTTGGAGACTGAAAGTGATCTTTAGTTCTCCTTTTCTGAGCTGCAAACAATGCTGCAAGGCATGTCAGAGCGGTGTACTTGATTGCTGAAAAAACTTCTGTGCTTCATGGTTCTCAAGATTGACCCACTACCGAAGAACCATGCCATCTATTATTTATGTATTTCTATATTAAAAAACTAGAAAATGCTATCTCATGTTCACATGTTTTGATAGTCCATTCCATGCTTCTCTGGTGACTTCTGAACTCAGTCGTGTAAATCTGTGATGTAGATTCAACAAGGTCTCGACAAGGTTTTTTTTCAGCTGTTAATCGATATGTGTGACTGTCTATCTTTTATGGGGGAGTGGGAGGTAAATGGTTGATAGTTTATCGGTAAATTTTTGTCTTATTTTCTCAAAGAATCACATCCATATAAGATTAAAATGTTTGTTAATGCTGTAAATTGTGGAATTTAATGGAAAATGAAGTATTGAGCTGGAAATCTAGATTGGCTAGCCACTTTCGAGTTGCACAGTACGGACCTAGTTGTTTTACTGCTATGTCTAAGCAGAGATATATAAAGTTGTAAGTTTATTTGTTTGTGCACACATTACAGAGAAATATAGCATCTGCACAGGTGTGACATTTTCTTAATTGTTGCCATCACACATGAGAGGTAATGCCAGTTGCAGTCTTAGAGATATGAACATCCATGCGTCAGATATCTGCATATATGTGAGAGATATCTGGGCCTTAACTTCGTGAATTCGTTTTCTTTTTGTAATTGGGCCATGCCACTCAAATTTATTAGATGATATCGACCCCTACTCATTATGCAAGTATATATTCTTTCGTATGATCTAAAATCATCTAATGCCTAGGCCTTGGCACCAATTTTAATTGCACACAAGCTGTTTTGTTTACTGCATGCTTCGCACGATTTGGAAATATCACATTCTGTGCTTTGCCTACGAATTCTTGTAAAGATTCTTTTGGCTGACTTCAAGATAAGATAGTTCTAATGCTGAAGAAAGATCCCACTCTTTTAATGTCGCGGAAATGTTTGTGAAAATTGCATGATGCATTTATTGTCCAAGAGGGACTTGTTTGTATATTTTCAGATGTGTTATATTGTAGAGAATAATTGTATTATCCACCATTGTTTCTGCTAATTGCAAAGTTGTAGGATGAATATTAGAATGCACTACGTTCCTAAATTAGGGAAGGTTACTTTAGGACTATGTTTCACAATCCTTAACTGGCATCATTGGGGCATCTATGACTTATCAACTCTTATGTGTAATGTGCCCATGGGATTCCTGAACGTCAACATTGAAGGGGGAGGAAGGAGCTAAACTTTCTGCCCTACTGCAAATGTGAACAGCCATGCAAAATCTTCAGTGCAATTATAACTGGTGACGTCATGTGCCTCAGTTTATTTACATTCCTTCTTAATTATGCAGGTTGTAAAGAACTGTGCTTCATAAGATCTAATTGTAAAATGCTGTTGTGTTATTTGACTTCTACTTTCAGTAAATTTGTGTTTGATTTATTTCCAAGTTCAACAAGCAGACTTAATTCAGTATGGCATGATTGTTTTCAAGAGGAACATTACGCTTTCTCATCTGGGAAGAGTTATGTCCATAGAAAATTGATCTAGTTTAACATTCTTGTATGCAATGTGGTTTCATTGAAGCGATTATAAATGATGTCATAAGTAATATAATGGGTTGCCAATCGGCTTTATATAGATCAGGCCACTCAAAGAGCTTATTCTTTTATAGTGGAGTATTTTGCTTGGTGGGGATCAACATATGACTCAGTGTCTTGACATGGTTTAATGCAGTTATAGTTCCTGGTTTCAAATATATATCTACAGGTGACATACTCAATTTTTGATCTGATTGGTTTTACCTTTATTTTGATGCTTTAGGTATTGCCTCATGGTTTTCCTGCTCAGGCTGGCTGAGTTGGAGATGGATGGAAATGTGGGAGTTTTCTCCAGTGTTGAAACCATGTGGGTTGACGCAATTGGCATTTGCCGCATCTGCATCTCTTGTACTGTAAAGCTGAAAGGACAAACATCATCAGTAAGCTTGGCAAAATATTGGTTCCATGTGATCGTTTCTTGGATTCAAATGGTCTTTTTTAAGCTTCATAGGGATGTCTGAACCGTTTATGGTGCATGATACCTTGTATAATCCCATGTTTTCTTGCCATAAAAAGTTTACCTTCTTATACAGCTCCAGATTTTCCTGATGAATAAGGGCACCCTGTGATGAGAACTAAATTAGGTTGGTATTATGACTGGAAGAAGTATCATAATGTACACATGGGAAAGAATGAAGAAGTTTGTCAGGACCTTTTCGCGTATCTCTTGTATTTCATCAGTTAGAATTTGGTCCTGCAAGAAAATATTGATTTTGTAAAGGGAAGCGATGAAGATGAAAGCTATATAGAGCGGGAACACAAAGGATACTCTTACCTTTTTCATGCGGATACCTTTTAAACTCATTTCCAACTGATTCTCTAGTTTTTGTAGGTCTTTGACGCCCAAACCATAAAGTTGTTCTCCCATCAATTGCCTAGATTGTCAGATTGTGCAAAATAGGAAGTTAAAAATGCTGGTCTGGTTCAGTGTAGCTGCTACTATAAAGCTTTTTTTCTAGAACTGTGAACCTGATTATATTGGCTAGTTTCATGTTAAAACTGTTCAAACTCATTACTGCTTCACAACTGTAGCTTTGTTTTGCTAGCTAATTCCAGTGCTTCTTGTTAGTTTCTTTGGCTTTAAACTTTATTTTCTTGTTTAGGCTTATAGGAGGTGAGTGATCGTCATTGACTGGTTTTTAGGAATCACATGAAGATTGACTTTATAGTTAGTCATGGTTTGTTGTAATGTGTTCACGCAGTTGCTGGTCAACTAGTAAGAAGCATGATCTGAGACCATCTTGGAAGTTAAGGAACACATGCTGAACTGTTGTTTCTTATCAAGCATGATCTGAGACCACCTTGGAAGTTATGGAGCGGAACACATGATTGACTGTTGTTTCAATTAATGTCCAACTTCCATTTCGATAGCCTTGTTCTGATGTATTCGTCCCTAAGATTAAAGATCATACCTGTGGTTCTCATGCAAGTTGTGTAATTGCTGGCGTAAGTTTGCTGCCTCCCTTTGCCAAAACTAAGAACAGTTTCAGGAAATTAATTAGAGCGCATACATCTCGAAGATCTATATGCTTGTGTATTGTGTAATACGCGTTTCTTACCAGTTCATGTACACGTAACTTTAACATACATCAGAGAAACATGCTAGGTAGGAAATATTAAAAATGAGTTTAATGCATTCCAAGGTAATATGAACATGAAATGAATAATAGATTGAACATGCAACTTTTTCGCTAATTGAAGAATAACAAGCTAGGGTTCTGGTGACTATGAGGTATTAATAGCTCTAACCATAAATTCTGGATGTGTTTATGCCTAAAGCATGATGTAGGAAACCTGATACGTCCACTGTCTGCTAATATGGTAGCCTCTGGCACTACATTCTGTCTTTATTCCTCATTCCTGTCTGTCTTACGAGCCAAGGTACAAATTGGTTCATTTGACTTTGATGACCTTAGCAGAATACGATTTAGCTTACATGTGATAATACATATTTACTGATGCATGCTTCTCCATGCTATGTTCTTGGAATGAGTGCAGTAAATCAAGATTAGTTCACAAGTTATCTGTTTATTTCCACATAATAATAATACTGCGTTCACACAACTTAATAAGCGTATGTTGTGACCATCATCTCAATATCTTTTCATTGCTTTAATGTATCTTAAGAGGAAAAAGAAGAGCTTCCCTGAAAACGAATTGGTATTTTGCTAGGTCTTTTTTGATCGAGAATGTTGAAGAAGTACGAACAAAAAGACTTATAATTATTTTGAAATAACTTACTAATTGAAAGGGTGAGGTTTGTCAAAAATTCATACTAATTCAAAGAATTATTTGTATTATTTGGATGCAAAAGATTGGTTTTTCTAGACATTAATGCATATTTTGTTAAAATTGTAATCAACTATTTAGGCATGACTAATGAGATAAAATTGCTCATGATTGCTCCCTTTAAGGAACAGGAAAATGCATGATACTTTCCTTGTAAAACAGGAATCTTGGCAGTGGAAATGGGATGAGCTTATTGGAAGAGTGTACCTTGACTTCTGTCGTTGGATCCAGCAGTTGCTTATTGTCCTCTTGTGTTTTGTTGTGTCGTTCAATCACTGCTTTCATACTGTTGATGGTAGATAAAAAATGGTTAGCTTCTTACTCAACTGTTTCCACGAATCTGCTATATTCAGAGAGGTCAAACAAACGACATTGGCAATGCTACAGAACTCGTGTAGTGTAAGCCCATGAACGAAATTCGTTGCAGTCCCTCTTAAAAAATATGGAGAATGGAGTGAAATAAATCCGCGAGGGCAAAGACCATTGCAAAATCGTAACTAGTTACTAGCTTGTATGTTCTCATGCTATTCTCAAGTTTTGTGCCACTTAGTGTACACATAGAAAACCTAGTGTACAAATTGAAAACAGCTTGTCAACACCTTCACTGGACACTGAAAAAATAACTCGTTGACACAATTGCTGTACACAGTACACCTGTATAACTGTAGGGTTATAGTAATTTAACCCTAGAATTAAAAACTTTGTTGGTTTAAAGGTGTCTGACTAGCCTTACTTTGTGCAATGCTCTATGATGCTAACGCATGTGATCACAGTTGTGTTAAACTCAATCTGGTTCAAACATACATGAAGTCATGATCGAAGGTTGTGGAAATTGCATATAGGTCGTAGACTTGAAGCAATACATGATTAGGGTATAACAGCTTGATAGAAACACATGGAAATTGTTTTTTAGAGTTAATTTTGTCAAATTTTTTAATGATTAACTTAACAGAAATTGTTCTATTTGTCTTTGAGAATATTAAAGGAGTTAGAAAAATTAAACAAACTAGTCTTTTACCCTTAATGTTTCATTATAATACGACTACTTGTTATACCTAGTATTCAAAAGTGGAATCATATAGTTCAGATTGTCCCTACACATTATTGGGTCAGAAAGATAAGTTAATGCTTCTCTTTAAATGGAAAGACACTAGGAACTAGCAGATGACTTATTTTACTTTAGCAAGTGACAAAATCGTCTTTCATTACAATTCCAACGAGAAAATACATCTGGTCATAACCCAACCTTAGCGAGGGTTTAGTACTCAGTACAAACTAAACTTGCCAATTCATTACACACGTTCTCATCTAAGTTTTGGATTACGGACTGTGGGTTAAATCACAGCTGCAAACTATTGTAACAATTGAAACGAAATAGAAGCAATTGCGAAAAATGTGACTGCAATTATAATAGCAATCAATTATAACTCAAACACAACAATAAATTAAAACCCTAATTCTTACACTAAAACACCATAGACTAGTAATACCTAATGGCACATTCTTCATAAATATGGTATGCTAGAATCTACAAATCTAAGATAGTTAACTTCCACCCAAGAATGATTTATGTTTCAGATGTAATTTGTTAAAAACATACAAGTTATCTTGCTCTCATAGGCTACATGAGCTTTTTCTTCGGTTGAATCTCCTCCTACCATTCACAATAATTGAGTACGAGAATATGAAAATTCTAATTAGCTTTCTTCTTTTCTTTTTCATAATACTAATTGTATCAAACACTTGCATAAAATTTTGCTGATTGTTGACGTATATATATTTTTATTGAGTTCATTTTCTAAACTGAACTTTCCAAAATTATAAAACAAAGAAGACCTAATAAAACAATTTGCTTTTATTTCAAACTTTTTTTCCTTGTCCATAATCATTTAATCTGATGAGTTACAAAAAAAAACTTTTATCTATTAATAAGACTATTTAAGTACCATAGTTCATTTCAACAAAGCAACTTGGTCAAGAAAAGAGAGACGTATTTACCTGTTCTCAAAATTGTTGTTCTCCCTGTTCCCTTTACATCCAACCCAACATCCTGAGTTCGATGTAAAGGGAACAGGGAGAACAACAATTTTGGGTTGGATGTAAAGGGAGCAGGGTGAACAACAATTCTGAGAACAAATCATTATGTTCTAAGAAAAGAATGCTTCTTTTAATTACCTTTGTAAAATTTACCTAATTATTTAGATTTTATAATGGCATAATTTATAACCACTATCATTCAAATGTATATTAAATAAATTATTGGAGATTATCTCTGTTCAAATATGTACTAAATAAACTATTATGTGTATGTAATAACTTACAGATTATGTAATCTTGATAAAATACTTAAGTAATGATGAGTTGGATTCAATTGATATGTGCAGACTCAACATGTTTCCATTCCCAACATGCCATCCTCCAAGTTAAAGGTGAGAAGCAACCTCTTAAATATTACTTGAACCTGAAACTTTTGGATTGATAGAAATATGATAGATAATTTTAAATTGGATAACTCAATAGCGACTCTCTAATTTTCTAAACACACTTGATATAGCATGGTTTTTCCCTAACTACATTTAACCTAGCTATACAGGTCTTACCATCTATTAAGTACCCATCATTAATATTTCATCAAGATTTTACACTGACAAAATTGCCAATATAGTTGACAAGGAAATACCATGCAATAAGAAGAAATTCTAGCATAAATTTTGTCTTCTTTGTCTAAATATCTTGGAAAAGGAGGAACAAAAGGACTTGGTATTCAGAAGATGAAATCTTAAAAAATAAATGCATCTGTGATGACACTGAGTTTCTATGGGAATCAATTCTTTGGTGCAATAAGAAGATGAAATGTTGATATCTCATCTCTATATGAAGGCTTTAGAACATATTTCATTATTATTATTATTATTTATCAAATTTCTCATAATTACATTTTATAACTATAATTATCTTCCAAAATTTTCATAACTACCTCCCATGATTATAATTACTCTCTAAATATCTCAGAGCTACCTCTCATAACCACAAATACTTTCCACAGTAGTTACCAAAAAATTAGTATATATTAGCATAGAGATATAAACATATTACCCATGTCAAATGATTAGTGTTAGCATTTAAGTATTGACACATATATCTTCAACAATAAGTCATGACCCAGGAGCAGAAAATTCATTCCCTAGATTAAATCCAGTTCCCTGGTCCAAAATCTTATTCATGATGTTGAAATTAAAGCTATTAGCTTTATATTAGTTCATCCATTACACAACAATTAACTCCAAAGAACATTCATTTTCTCAAGCATAAATGCTTGTATTGCAGAAGAATTTCTCATGGTCTACCAAACCATACGTGTAACTAGTAACAACTATGCTCAAATTTTCAGAACATAAAAACTATTTTTGAAGTTTTCCAGGTTGATTTGGAAGTCATAACTCGGCCAAGAACTCAAGAAGATGACATTTAATTTGATGAAGAGTATGATATATCCAACATAAAACAAGAATGGCGTTACCCATGATTGTTATAAACAAGCACGAATTGATCCACTTTTCCTCCCAAAGAGAGTATTAGCTAGATCAGTAGGAAGAACTTAGTTAACTGCTGCTAATCATCAATGAAGGAAAAAGAGAGAGAGAGAGAGAGAGAGGGACATGAGGCGAACAGTGGAGTGGAGAACATATTGTCAAGTATGTACCTGGTGTTTGAAAATTCATAGAGCTTTCCTGTGCTCGAAAAAATCACGATTCCAACTTCTGCATCACAAAGAATCGCCAACTCTTTAGCCTTTTTGATCAAACCCTTTCTCCGTTTAGAGAAAGTCACCTGCCTGCTCGTCGAATTATCGATCCTTCTTATCACAATCTTTCCTCTTCCCATCACCTCTACTTAAAATCTGTTCTAGGGTTTCTGTGACATCGAATAAAATGAAGAAGAAAAAACGCAAAAGCCCCTTTTATGAACCAGATACCAAAAGGCTGTTACAGCTTAAGACAACATAGAACAGTAATGGAAGCCACAAGACTTACCAGGTTGAGCCAAAGGAAGCTATTTCCTAACCAGTTAGTGGCAGATGCCGGTCAAGGGAATTACAAGCGACAAAAAGTTAAGTTGATCTGATGTGAAAGCAAAACTGTTAGCTATAGAGTTATTCTTTTCATGTGTATATTGCTTTTGAAATGCTAGATGTGGAATGTTTTATGTTTATCATTTTTCTTTTATGATCTTGCTGACAACACAAGAAAGGTCTCAAGAGTGAGTTTACACCACCTGTTGATGTTGGATTAAAAAGATATGTATACACCTTCAAACTTAATTCATCACTTTCTTGCCCGCCGTCAGCTGTATCAGTTAGTGACACATGGGAGAATAAT
>JANZLX010000213.1:3229214-3245760 GCA_025531955.1 Erythroxylum orinocense | reverse complement strand
ATAACGAAGTTTCATTAATGCTGTTCAAGAAGTTTGATCATCTTTTGTTTTTCGATAAAAATATTCTTAGGTATTTAACATAAAATGTAAGATTTACTTGTACTTTCAGAGAAATAAGGTACATATATAGATAAAGATTCCTAGTATAGACAGTGTTGCTAAGTACAACCAAGAAATTTGGACAACCAAAAGCAATCTAGAGAGGGTGCATTTGCTGTTGGTAAGTACAACCAAGAAATTTGGGATTTCCTCCACATGTCAGAAAAAGTGTTAGAAGTTAGAACTCCAAAGAATGAGGGGTTAGAAAGAGAGCATGACATCGGACTTTTAAAGAAGCATCCAATTCAGGTAAAGGCAAATTCAAGTTGATTGATTGACGGATGTTAAACCAAAATAAATGAGTGCCGAATTTGTTTCAGGCCCATTTTCTGGTTGGTGCTTCCTTTTTTCACCACTTAGTAACATTAGGTGGTTGACACTACCAAACCTAAACCTTCCTATTTGTGCCTTTCAAAACTACTACGCATCGCTTCACTTTTTATTTGCTTAAACTCCTTTAGAAAAATACACCACTTGCATGCTTGGCTATTGGCTTATTAGCAATGGAAAATCCTCTTTAGGATATGATACTATTTAAAAAGAGAAAGGGAAAGCAAAGCGAAGATAAAAAGATCCTTTGGAGGATAGTTTTCTAGGGTCGGTACAACTTATTAAGTGAAGATTAGTGCTAATAGATCCTAAACAAACATATTCTTTGGTACCACTTTTCACCTTGCATTAGATTTTTAAAATATAACATATGATTCTCAATGCTTACCACAAATAGAAAAAGGAAAAATGACCAGATAGAGTAATGCCAATAAAGGATATATACCATAGGTTAAAACTAGTTGACCTAATATTTGGTAATTTTACTGTGTTTTTTAGTAATTATAAATATCTTATTCTTTGAATTAAAGAATACAACTCTTAAAAAAATGAAATGATAATTTGATTTTAGTGTCTTATTTCATTGTTAACTTGAATACTTCTTTTGAGTACCTTTATTGCAAGATTATAATAGATGTGTTCATAATATTTTTCATTTGTTGAAATCACCGTAAATGACAACGTTCAATTATTCTATTGTTTACCTTTATTAAATATATTATTATCATTTATTGAGAGTTATTTTTATTTCTATAAATTATTTTTTAAATAGTTTAATTAAAACATATCTATATGAGATTGTAAATTAAATTATATTTTTTCAAAATATTTTTACTTAATTATCGTTTTATTCATTTTATGTAAATGGTAAAAAGGCAAAGATATCTCAATGAGACTCAATTCTCTACATTTTTTAGTTACTAATGATTATTTCTACTTAATTTGTAAAGTACGCCACTTAAAAGTTTTTGTTTTCGCATGATAACATTTGAAAATCTGGAGGAGAAGTTAGTGATTAAGAGCTTAATCGATCATGGGGAATTATGCAGTTAAACAGCAATAACATAATCCTAAAACTTTAAGTAACCAATTGTCAGAATCACGTTGACTGAGACACGTGAAGGATTAAGTAAACAATGGTAATGAATCCACCTTTCGAGGAGATTTCGGGCACGCTTTCTCTAATTGACCAATGTTAACATATCCTTACAATTAAGCTGCAAATCTGAACAATCATCTTGGCTTTGGGGAAATTGGAAATAAAGAGCAAGGAGAGAAAAAAAAAAAATACATTCTTATGTGGTTCAGTTGTAAAGCCTATAGTCACCAACACAAAAATGACAAAAAGATTATAAAGTGCATTGTTTATCAAATTTAGCTCAATTATATATAAAGTAGAAAAGTATTTTGTTTTAGGGTTAATTATAAAAAAGCTTAAACTTTTGTCAAATTTTTAATTATAACCCGAACTTTAAAAAGATGCAATAAAATATTCAAATTTTTAATTTTGTCTATTATAGTTGGAACTTTAAAAAATGATAATAAAATGTTTGAATTTTTAATTTTTTTAATTTTACCCTGTCGTTAACATTTTTTATGAGTTGTCGTGAACTCTCAAATAATAAAATTTCCTAACTAACCTTACTACTATATAGTAGGCCAAGTTAGGGTCGATCCCACATAGAGCTAGGGTGCCCTAAAGCCATTCTAATGCTGTCTTTAAAAGGAAAACAATAAGAAAAGAAAAAAAAAACACATAAATTTGAGAGACATTAAAACTAAACAAACAAGACAAATAACGACAAATAAGCAAACAAATAAGAAACAAATAACAAATACCAAAAGCTGGGTGGAAGATAAATCCAAGATTTTGGACTTATAATTGATCCCCTAAACAGATAAATTGTGATTGATCTATGATGCTAGCTTATAGGTTCGAACAAGCTCTCAAACCCTCAGTTCTCTAATTTTAGGTAGGTCCTATACGATAGAAAACTTACCCTTAACTACGAGACAAGTTAGAATAAGCTCTCTAGATTTAACGATGCAACAACATTTAACACACTAGGCAACGACTAACCTAAGCCATAATCACACAAGCTCGGACTATGTAACTTAGACAATTGGAATCCTAGACTAGTTGGTTAAGTATCCTAACAAATCCGACTAACCTATTGCTACTTGTGAAAATTGCCAAGGATAATTACGTATCACATGGCTCAATCCTAGCAATTGAACTAAGAATTACACCTACAGTAGCTAATCCTAAGCCTTAATTCCTAATTCATGATATTTTCTCATAATTCTAATTCAATCATAACCTAAATAAGAAAACCCAATTAATTCCAAGTCAATTCTCACAATTATTAAGCTAAAATTCCATCATTAACCTCCAACCCAAGACTAAACTAGCTAGACATAACTAAAATAATTAAAACAAAATTTAAACAAACTAACATCATAATAAAATAACTAAAATAAAGGGCTGAAAAATTAAATAAAACACAAGAAATTAACAAACTAAAAGCTGAAAAATTAAGAACAACACTCAAATTAACCAAAACAAAGTATTTCATTAACAAATAACAATAACTATGGTTCAACAAAAATATTAAAACAAAATACATCAAAGATAACAAGTATTTAAAAACTAAAACAAGAAATAATAGTGCAGAAAACTAAAGAAGAAGAAAAACTAAGAAAACCGTAAGGAAACTAAAGAAGAAAGACGGCCAATTATGAAAAAGAAACGAAAAATAAAAGCTAATCTCCCTCTCCCCTGCGTTCTTTCTTTGGCTTTAATAGGTGTCCATCATTAAAAGGAAGCTTCTCTCCACTCTTTAAAATATTGCCGTTTTATTGTCTAGGAATTTCCTTAATTGAAAGCCTCTCTTCATGTCGTTTTAAGCTCCATTCTAAGTCGTTTTTGTTGCTCTTTTAAAAACCCTCCAAGCGAGGTATGTGTTGCCATTTCAATCCACCAAGAAAGCTATCCTTTCTTTTGCTTGGCCAAATAATGCTCCTGGAGAAGAAAGCTTCTTCTCTTGTTTATGCTTTAAGGCCACCACTTGTCAACAAATCAAGGAATGTTGTTGTCTTCATTTTGTTTTATGCCGCCACCAACAAACTATAATTTCTTGTTATTTTGTACCTTTTCCTTGTTAAACATTTATGCTCCAATTTGCTTTAGAATATTGTCTTTTTAGTCTTAAATATATATCAACATATCTAACCTAACAGTCAACATAAATTAAAAATAGGATTAAAATCACGTGAAAATATATAAGATAATTCATTCTTATAATTTTTGTTAAGTTTGTTGACATAGCTTGCTCTGTATTTCAGAAGTCTTAACAATTAATACATGTCAGTCAAAATTAATACAACAAATGGAGATTAATGAAATGACGTTGTTGTTTAAAAATAACCTAAATCAGATTATACAACCCCCACTATCTTATGCTTTGATTTTAATTTTTTCTTTCATTTTCAGTTTGTTCTCTCGATACTCTCACTCTACGATTTTCAGATTATGCAGCCCTGACGTCTTTACACTAAAGACATCAAGATAATGAACTACAAATGAAGAGCTTACTGGTGTAGTATATTGTAATGCGAGAGCAGTTTCCAGTGTTAGAAGAACAAAAGAAAAAAGTTAAGGATATTAAGAGAATAACAAATAACGTCGGGCTAAAATTGAAGAAAATTAAAAGTTTGAGCATTTTATTACCACTTTTTAAAATTTGGGCTAGAATTGAAACAATTTAAAAGATTGAATATTTTATCGTTACTTTTTAAAGTTTAGGTTATAATTAAAATTTTGACAAAAGTTTAGGCTTTTTTTGATAATTAACCCTTTGTTTTATAGTTAAAAAATCTAAATAAGTAAATAGTACCTAAACTATTTATTATTGAATATATAAAATGTGAAAACTATGTATTATTTTCTATACTAAGTACTAAATCCTTAGTAGTTGAAATGTTGAATGTTATTCATGTTAAAAATGCATATGAAATTTGATGTTCCAGATGAAATTTTTTTAATGAATTATCAAAAACAAGAAACATAATATCTTTTTGTCATTTTTGTTGACTATTTTTCCTTAATATTTATTATTTTTGCTAGTTTATTTTTTCCTTTTTTTATTAAACCCTAAATTACAAAAAAATAAATAAAAACAAAGGTAGAAGAGGTAGGTTGCTGAATAAAAGATAAAATAGTAAAAACGACACTTTCTATACCTTATGAAATTGAAAGTTACAAATTGATTTGACTGCATAATTCCTAAATACAGTATAATATCTCTATACTAAGTCCCAAAGGATCTATTTTAACATCTCTACAATAGATGTGAATCTCTGTTTTTATATGATCATTTGGCAATTGAAGAACACTACAATTAATATAATTATCAAGAGGATTTAGAGGGAGAGTGAAGACACCAATAATCAATCACTAGGGTTTGGTGATGGGTCAGTCGAGAGACATCAAAAGCATTAGCAATTGACCAATGCACATGTGAACATGGATTGTTTAGACCAGTGAGATTCGATTTTGCATTAGGCCCTCAGATTAAGGAATCCCAAGCTCAAATCAACGATTAGATTAGATAAACTGCGCACTTTCTTATGCCTCCTGCTCCCAGCTTGGCCAGGTGTCAATCATCAACAAATTATATAGTCACGTAGACCAAGGCAAAAGGCGGTACTGTCAGCAACATTTCCCAATAGATTATCATCCCAACAATGGAAAATGTCGACTCAGAGACCTAACCTCCGCCAATCAAAATCACTTCTTTTTAGTTGTGATGCTAAGAGATGTACAAACTAATGGCAAGAGCACGTGAACTTTTATCATGACTTCCGAATTTTCTTCGACCAAGAAAGGAAAGCTAATGGCATTATCTATTTTCTAGAGAGGTGGAGAGGCATGTTCCTGCTATCATTGATAATGGGTTCAACTTAATCGGATCAAAAAATTTAAATTTAATCAAATATTAAGATAGAATTTAGATTTATGTTAAAATTTAAATTATAAATTAATAAAATTATATAAAAATTCAATTTAAAGTCTACTTAATATTAATCTACTCACTTTGATCATTCTTAATCATATTAAAAAAATTTAAAGAATGTAATTCTTTGTAAAGAACTTATGTGTTTAAAGATATAATTTTGATGAGTCAAGTTATAGGTGAGCAAACCCCATATTACTATATAATTGTTAATAAGTCTTGGAACTTGTCCATTTCTACTAAAATACGTAATTTATGGCCATTGGAGTTAGTTCTCATCAGGAATTAGATTATCCTCAAAGCATGAAGTTATGGTCTGACTTCCTTGTGCTCCAAAAGAACTAAAGAAAAGGGCAAATTCCTCTATGAATGATCCACTCATTTGCTTGAACTTTTGCTATCTCATGTTGTTGTGGATAGACTACGTAATTAGCTAACTACGTAATACAACATTCTTGATATTGTCAGTTTGAGGAGATGATCACATATTGTGGTCGGGAGGTGACTCAAGTCGAATATAATCATACATGACCCCCCGGAAAGGGTCTCCGACTCGGCCTCCGTTTCTTGATTGAGTGAGATAAATAGTATTGTTTCCTCTTTCAAACAGATAGTGAGGAAATTGAATGCTATACAACCTGTACAAGCCATGAACTCCATGCCTTGCAATGGCGTTGTCTCTTCCAATTAACCCTGTTGAGAAATGCGGTGGATTATCTCTACGTCTGTTCACACGTACCTTTACACGGTACAAATCTATCAGTAAACATACGTTTGAATGAAACTCTCTACTTCAACCATAGTATGTCCTCTTTCACCTGTAATTCTGAGGCAGCAGCTGACGCCAAAGCCAACCGGAGTGTGTAGTTTCCAGTTCGCTTCACACTTTCGAGTTGAAACATTATCTTCCATGTGGTTGGTACATATCTTTTGTCTGCTAGCTTTCTATAACAACAACGTGATTACTTATTTGTTAGAAAGAATGCATCAATTAGGGTTGGCAATCGGCTTGAACAGCCCAAGATATTTTTAGTTTAGAATTCAAATTCGAAAATAAAAAAATTCAAGTTTAAGATCTATTTTAATAAAAATATTTTAATGATTTAGTTTTAAATTTGAACATATCAATTTTTCATAACTAATTAAATATAAAAAATTTATTAGACTTGGTCGGGTCGACTATGCTAGGCCTAGGCCCATCTCCACATGACCACGGCCCGTTAGGCGTTAGTCTCCCATGCAAATACAAAGATCTATGTAAAAACCTAAATCTAGCATCCATGTCATATATAAGGTACTATTCTACCATGATACAAGTACGACAAGACAACCCTAGCTTTTCTTCTGTTCTCTGCAACCAAATCCCTCTCAAAAAGACTAATTGAGCGTCAAAGGGGCCCTTCAAGAACCAACTTCCGACGTGCCTTTATTGATTTTGCAGGTATTCTTTAGTCGAAGTCAAACAGAATCATAGATCTACGCAATAACGTTCAGCTCCAGCAAAATCTGACTGAACCAAGACTCATTCTCGATCTCAATTAAATTAAACTTAATTCATTTGGTTTAAAATTTTTTGCGTTGCCTGACATTAGTCATGTAAAAAGCAGAGGGTATAAAAGGAAAGCATACCTAAGAACATGAGCAAAGAACCAATCTTGACGATAGTTGCTAATGCCAACAATGTAGACCAGATCGTGTGTAGGATATAATTTAGAGAATTGATCCCATAGTCCGTATTGCCTAAACCTGATAAAGCAATTAAAATGAGGGTTGGAGTTGCACTGAAGTTGGAAGCAGCAAAAAGTACGAGGTTTTAGGGTATAGGGCTAACTTGTTTGTTGGTTGATTTATGAACAATTTGTTGAGCAGTGTTGGGTCTGCGTCTGGAACAAAGAACTCAGCAGCAGTGCGATCAGGGACGCCTATTTCCCAAATAGTTGGTCCATTTCTTGGTGGCTTAAACACCAGCACACCTAATTTCATCTTAAACCCTACATTCAATCATGCGTTTGAAACCTTCAACATTTCGACGCCTTTCTCCATATATTTATCATGCCAAAAGAAATTGAACATTCGCAAAAGATGGTAAATAACAACCAAAACATAAGATTTTAAATTACGGATTACGGATTATGTTGTAGTTAGGAGTTATTGCAGTAATAAATTTGATAACTATGATCTAATTAAAATTAGAAAATTATTATTGAATTCAAAAGGAAAAGAACCAATTGATATCACTCTTACCTGCTTGGATAGTGATATTAAATTTGAGCTTGTAATCACCAATTACACCAGGAACCCAAGCATAGAGACTGTACACTTCACATCGAACATTTTCAATCAAGAAGTAACCATCTTCATTTGCTCTAGTCCAGAATTGGTAACCCTGTCATAGAATAAGCATATAAGCATTTACATCTCTATGATTCTTTCTGGTGTTTAAGACTGAAACGAACCTTAGAATCTGTTTGCCAGGAACCAACATCTCCTGGTGCTGCCAAACCAACATAAGCATATCTGGCTCGTATCAGTCTTTCATTTATGTACCTACGACACAAGTACTATTGAAAGTTTCAGATCATATATGTAAGAAAGCATGTCACAATGTTAATTACCTGTCACGAACTAGTAGCTGACCCATAACGCTTCCTCGTTGATTGGCTAATGGGAAATCTTTCGATTGAGGAAAATTGTAAGGCCAAGCTTTCACTTCTTTCAGCATCTACTTTAAAAGGGTCATCAATTTGATGAGACATTTTCAACATTCTTGTGAAGGAATTGAAAATTTTATGGCTGAAGAATCTTGCATCCTTATGAAAAAAACGCTACCTGTCTTTTTGCGTCTTTCCAAAGCCTGATACGATGGTTCTCTTTGGAAGGAACAGAGTTCAGATAGACAAATACTGGCCCAAGGACCTTTTTCCATGGCTCACCATTACGGTATTTGGTGTTCATGTCCTTCCCTGTATAGTGAGTGCTTGTAAACATCTGCGAGTGAAGAATTGATAAAATAAAAATAAATTTTGTCAGGAAAAAATGAAAAAAAAAGAAGGAGAGAAATTGCTAGGAAAATAACTAAGAAGTATACATAGGAAATAAGAATTTCTATATGATTATATAAGAATAATGTTATCAAAACTCACTTAACATTTTACCAAATATTTTTTAGTAATTAAATAGTCAAACCAAATCAATTCAAGATTTATCTATCATTAAACATAAAATACATAATAACATGAACTCTATTAAACACAGTAACATAAAACAAACTTTGATAGGATACATTTAGAATGATTTAATCTAAAAGATGAAGTTATCTGCTTCAGTTAATAAAACGTGCTTACAGAGAGGACAGTAGGGCCGACATGAGAGGTAAGGTCTTGTTTGAGAGGTCCACCGGCAAGGAATTCGTAGGAGGGTGTGATCATCCAAAAGCCAACAGGTGGGTCGGTTGATGATATCCATCCATGCACCTTGTTGTCTTTGTTCTCACACGAGTACTGGTACTTGTCATCCACCTGCAACATCGTGCATTCGTGCAAGCCTGTTAACTTGTCCTATAGTACTTTGCATATATTTTTGAGATCCATGAATTTGGTAGCTCTCGATTCATAATTAAATCAAATATGATTTAATTGATTTTTAAATCTCATCCATTGACTAATTAAACGGTTCACGAACTTTAATACATTGATTTAGAATAACAATAAAACTATAATTGGAAGTGAAGAGGGGGATATCTCATACCTCCCCTCTAAATTCAGGAATGGTTGTATTGGTTAAGAGAACAGCTTCGGGATAGGCAAGTCGTCGACCATTTCGACGGTCCATAGGAGTTGGCATCATCCTTTGCCTATCATCCGATATTGCCATGAAGTGAAACCTGTAATTACACATATCATAACTTATTTAGCTCACCAGAAAATAGAAATAATTATACTAGAAGTATATAAATAATTATGCTAGAAGTTGAATTTTAATAAACAACGATGTATGTGGCATCCTCTTTTCATAAAATACAGAACCTATGATTAGTATATGCTGATATCAGAAATGAAGTGAATCGTCTAATTAATTTTCAACTCCTTAAAATGATATTAAAAATAGGGTAAAATAATTTTTTGTTATTTTTATTTTTTAGAAAATTTCTTAATTTAGACTTTTGTTAAAAATAACAAAAAAAGATGTAACATGAATAATACACCCAAATAAATTCTTAAAAATTAATTAAATCTAATTTAAATAAATACTTTAAATAATTGTAATAAATTATTTTTAGGAGCTGAATTTAATTTATTTGAATCAAATTTAAGAGTTGAGTTAGATTGTCATGTTAGTAGTTTTTTGTTGGCCTAATTGTATTATTTACGTTTTCTATTATTTTTAAACGAAAGTCTAAGAGAATTTTTTAAGAAATTAAATATAACAGAAAATAAATAATTTTAGAGATTAAAAGAAATTTTAAAATTAGTTAAAACTTCATATTTTTTTAGTGTCTTTTACTTTAAAAAATATTAATTATTTATGATATTATAAAAAAAGATTACACAAAATGATAATATCTAACTTGTCATTTTGGAGCTTGAGAACAATCCTTATTTGATCGATGTCAACATCTGGCCATCCATTTAGTCGCTCTAATATGGCATACATGTAAACTCCTGAGCATCCACGCTGTAATATAAACCTACAAAGATAAAGAACAAGAACTTTTTGAAAAATTATATTTATCAAATATGTCCATATAACACTTTGTTAGAGAATATATAAAATCAATTAAGTTGGTCTCTCACAACAGCTTAAGCTATTGTGATGAAACGGTCACTTAACATGGTATCAGAACCTTTGTGACCAAGTGGTCATGAGTTCAAATCCTGCTACCCACCTATTATTCAGCACAAGGTAGAGTGGACCTGTGCAAGTTTCAAGTCCAAAGGGCTTTCACTTGAGGGGGTGTGTTAAAGAATATATAAAACCAATTAAGTTGACCTCACACAACAGCTTAAGCTATTATGGTGAAACGGTCACTTAACACACTTCCTAATTAAAAGAAAAATATATGTAAAATGTAAATTAAGCTGCAGTTTTTAAAAATAAATCCATTTAATTACCCTTTTTTTAGGAGAATGTAGGGAAATTACCTCTTGTCTATATTTAAAGGGACTGTAGAGTTACTAGCTATCCATGGCCTTATAAACGAAATTTCTACTTGATTGTCATCTTCCATTATAACACTGAAGTTTGTTGCTTTCAATCTGCAAAGCAATAAGTTTATCTTATTCAAGTGCATAAATAAAGTATATGACATTATTATTGTTATATTATAGTGTGATTATGATAAATTACTACCATATTGTGTCATTAAAAGGAATCGATTTATTGTCATTATGCAAAACTTGAGTATAATAGACATAAAAGATTCTAATGTACGACTCAGCTCCCTGTTATATGAAACATGAGAACATATGATCTTTTGTTGCTGCAAAAGTTCGAAGAACTCAGCCAGGAGTACTGTACCTACCTGTCATAAGATATACGATATCCAGGCTTGTTCCAGACAATATCCCAGTACCTAAATTTTATCAGAACAGTAAACAATAGCATCAAAAGTTCAAGGTTAGTTAAGAATCGTATTTTTTGTTTGTTTTAAAAAAATAATGTATATTAATGACCCTCTTCTGACATTCGAAAAGTAAAGAGCCATGTGTATTAGTTACGTTGACTTTGATTTTTTTTTACCAAATTTGGCTATTTCAATTAGAAACTAATCCACAAGAAAAAAAAAATCAAGCGATCAATAGAAGCAATTGAGAATATTTACACATACCCTCGATTACGGTTGGCATTTTGGAGTTCAAGTACGTTATCTATTCCATGATATTGTATTCCAATTATATCGCCTGCTGGTTTGGAGAAAGTGACTTGGACGATGCCATTATCGATCGCTATCTGTGACATTGTTGTCTATCGTTACCACAAATCTTCTGGCAGTTGAGCTATGGCAATCACAGCACCAAAAAAAAAAAAGATAAAGAGCATATGTTTAAATTCTTTATGAGGTTTGGGAAGTGGGATCATCATCTTAATGATCTATGCATGAGGTAGAGATAAGAGCTTGGACTTGATATTATTGAAGATTATGTTATAGCCTATTCCAAAAACATGCTTTTCTTTGGAAAAAAAATCTTATACCAACAATTATAAACGTTTTTAATGACTTATATTAATTTTAAATTAAAAATATAATATTATAATTATTTCTATTGTTATAATTTACCATAATTTGATCTGAATTATCGTAATATAATTTTTAATTTTTAATATAATACCATGGTTATTTTAGCCCAATTATGTGACTATAGTCTTCAAGATTCTGGAGTAAAAAACAAATTGATGAGAAGAAATGCCTGTTCAATCTGTTGATAACCCTGATGATCAGAAGAAGAAAATGGGAACGAGTTGTAATTACTTGGCGATGATTCTGCTTTAGTTGCAGCCTGATCCGTAAAGGTGAAAAGCTGTTGTTCCAAGAAACTTCCCTGCATTACTTAAATGAATAAAAAAGAGTTATCACATTGAGATTTAAGTAAATTCTGATGAAGAAGTACTAAGCTTAGTCTCACCTCTGCGTTATCACTGGACCTTCAATCCTCATGTTCATGGCATACTCCAACCACATGAAAACAAAGGCAAGAAAATGGAGACCAAAAGAAAAGTATCTGATGTTCATATTTCCAAGAGAATTCTGTGAAATGAGAAAATGGAGATCAAAATTTGGAAGAGCTGTCTAGCTCTAGACCAAGAGCTGGAGGGTTTGAGTGGAAAGTAAAAGCCAAAGTACTTGCTCACGATCAGGAGAGGCCAAGAAGAGAAAGAAGCATACAACCATTGCCAGCCACCTGCACTCCTTTCCATTTTGGCGATTAAATATATGCTGCTCGTTTTGCTTAAAAAGAAATATGTAAAGGAACTAAGGACTTTGGAAATTGTGATTGATTATCTTATTAATATGTTTTCTATTTTTGACAAATTTAAGTTATAATAATATTTAATCTACTGTTTGAAAATAAATTCTAAAGTGCTATAGTTATTGGCGTTAATATTTTAGAAAATAAAATTACAAATAAATAAAATAAGTTGAAAGAATAGAAGAAGAAGAAGAAGGAAATCGTATGTAATTGTATAGTATTTCTTGTGTTTTGCCTTGTACATGTATTTATACACATTTTAATATCTGATAAGATCATATGAGATACATGAGATACATGAGATAAAATTAAATGAGATACAATCATATCTATGAGATTTGCATGAAGATCATATCTATGAGATTGCATGAGGATCTGCATATGTTTATTAGCCCCCCTCAAGCTCGCAGTGAGTGGCCACAGTGAACTTGTCACGAAATTTTTGAAAAGCGGATGAAGGTAAAGCTTTGGTCATGATGTCGACAATTTGATGACTTGAAGAAAGATGTTGAATTGATAGTGTCTTGTTGGTAACCAGATCTCTGACAAAATGAATATCAATCTCAATGTATTTTATACGAGTCTGAGTGATTGGATTCGTAGCAAGAAATATTGTACCAAGATTATCACACCAAAGTATAGGCGCGAGGTGAGTAAAGCAAATTTCACCAAGGAGAGATTTAAGTTAACAAAGTTCAGCAATAACAAGAGCTATAATTCGGTATTCAACTTCAGTACTTGATTTGACAACAATGGATTATTTCTTTGCACTCCAAGAAATGAGATTTGGTCCAAGGAATTTACAATAGCCAGAAGTGAAGCGACGATCATTAGGATAACTTGCCCAGTCAGCATCACAGTAGGCGTTAATAAAAAGAGAGGTTGGTCAGGTAAAGTGGATACCAGAAGTGGGTGTCGAATGAAGGTATCGAAGTATTTGCTTAACAGCGGTTCAGTGAATGTCGATAGGACAATAAAGAAATTAGGAGACTTTATTGACTGCAAATTGAATATCAGGGCAGATAAGACAGAGATATTGGAGAACACCAACAACACTTCGATATTCAGAAGGATCAATGAGAGGAGTTCTATGGTTTTTTTTTAGGAAGAGTGGGGGTTATTGGTATGAAGGCGGGTTTGGATTGAGAAAGACCTGTGTGAAGAAGAATATCTTTGGTGCATTTGATTTGGGTAAGTAGGAGCCTAGTAGAAGTGTGTTTTGCCTCCATACTAAGAAAATAATGAAGAGGGCCGAGATCTTTAACGAAAAATTCAGTGCTTAGGTCATGAATGAGATTGGTTATGAAAGAAAGTGAAGAGCCAGTAATTAAGATATCATCGACATAGATTAGGAGAAAGGTGGTATGAGAAGAGATGGTATGAATAAATACGGAAGTGTCTGATTTAGTAGAGATAAACTTGAGATCAAGGAGATTTTGGCTTAGTCGATGAAACCAAGCTCGCAGAGCTTGCTATAAACCGTAGAGAGTTTTTTGAAGATGATAGACATGAGAAGGCTTGTGAGGATCAATAAAACCAGGAGGTTGAGCCATGTAAACTGGTTCTTGTAGGTGTCCATTAAGAAAGGCATTTGTGACATCAAGTTGACAAATGGACCAATTTTTGGACAGAGCAATAGTGATGATGAGCCAAATTGTAGTGGGTTTGACTACAGGATTAAAGGTACCTGTGTAGTCTATACTAAGAGTCTGATGATAACCTTTGGCAACTAAACGGGTTTTGTATCGATCTAGAGTGCCTTCAGAATTTCTTTTTTGTGCGAAAGACCCATTTACATGCAACAATATTGCCATTGGGTGGTGAGGGAACAAGAGTCCAGGTATGATTGCAATGTAGAGCAATAAACTCATCAAGCATAGCTTAACGCCAATGTGAGTATTTGTTGGCTTGAGTGAAGGAAGTAAGATTGGGTTCTTGTGAGATTTATGTATAGGTAAAATAGGTGACATAATCAAACAAGATTCGGGGAACATGAGTGTTATCACGTGTGCGAGTAATCATTTGATGCTTAGGTAAAGGGAAAGGGGGTCAAGGGGTTGATATGGTCTCAAGGGGGGGGGGGGACGAACGGGTGGCATTGGTAGAGGTAGAGAAATGGTAGAGATAGGGTTTGTTTTAGGGGTGAGGGAAGGGAGAGTGGCATATGGAAAAATATTTTCAAGAAAACGAACATGTCGAGAGATGTAAAGTTTGGAGGTGTTAAGATCAATGCAATGATATCCTTTATATTGTGTCGAATAACCAAAAAAGACACATTGTATAGATTTTGGAGTAAGTTTGTCTATACACGTTGCCCCGAGAAAAGGAAAACAAGCGCAACCAAAAACACGAAGGTGAGATAGGTCAACTGGCTGGAGAAAAAGAATTTCATAAGGGGATTTGTGATGAAGGATAGGTGTTGGGAATCGATTAATGAGATATGTAGTTGTAGAGAATGCATCAAACCATAGGGATTTAGGTAGGGAGGCATGTAGGAGAAGGGTAAGGCCAATTTCAATGATGTGACAAATTTTTCGCTCAACAAAGCCATTTTGTTGTAGAGTTTGAGGACACGAAGTGTGATAAGAGATATTTTGTGTGGTGAGGTAAGTGGCAAAGGCGCTTTTGATGAGTTCAGGAGCTCCATCGCACTGGAAAGTTTTAATGGTAGAGGAGAAAAGGTTTTCGATATTTGTATTAAAATTTTGAAATTGAGAAAGAGCTTGATTTTTGTGAGTTAAAAAGAAAAATCCAAGTGTAACGACTGAAGTCATCAATGAAAATTATGAAATAGCGATAACTAGAAAGAGAGATGGATGGTGATGGTTCCCAAATATCACAATGAATGATTTGTAGTGGCAGGGTAGAAACACGAGAGGATAAAGGAAATGGAAGACGAGTACTTTTTCCTAATAAACAGGAAGTACAATTATTCATTACATGTGATGGAAATTTAAAAGGAAGAGATAACCCAAAAAGTATGGCAGAACAGGGGTGACCCAGATGTTGATAACACAAAGTGAGCTAAGTGAACGTAGCTTGGAGAGCAATCGAATTATTGAAGTGATGTGAGATCTTGATAGAATAGAGATTATTGTGAATGGATCCCGCAAATAGTGGCGTTTTGGTTTTGAGATCCTTCACAATGTAACCAAATTAAATTTAATAAGATAAGAGTTATCTTTCATGAACTTAGCAACAGAGAGTAGATTTGCAGTAAGATTTGGGACAATTAAAATATTGCTGAGGTGAAGGGAATGATTTTTTGTGGAGAAAGTAACATTACCAGTAAAAGAAATAGGAAGAGTTTGTCCATTACTGACAATCACTTGATTTGAACTATTGTATGAGATTTCAGATTCAATAAGATAAGGATTTGGTGTAATATGATTGGTGGCACCAGTATCTGGAAGCCATTCAATAAAAGTGTTGGAGGAAAGATATGAAGAATCTTGAATATTTAATGCAATAAAGGCAGTGGAAAGATTGGTAGGGTCAGGTGGAAGGTAGTTTGGGCGATTTCGAGATTTAGAATATCTGAACCGACAGTGAGCTGCAATATGTCCCCATTTTCAACAAATCTGACATTGGGTAAGAGGTTTATTTGGGTAATTAGGTTGTTGGGCTAAATGATTGGGCTGAGTCTGGTTTGAATTTATGTAATGGGCTGAAGAGTGTGAGTTATAGGTGTATAGGCTTGTGGGCTTGAAGGTGTAGGTGTTGGTGTGAGCGAGCCTACTGTAGCTGGAGAAGTGGTGCGGCCCACTGTTTAGACGTTGTGCATTTTGTCCATTAGGGTTGAAGGATTGCGAGAATGAGTTCCTCCGTCCTCGTCCTCCTCTGTTGCCACCGCATCCACTGGTTGGTTGAGAACCTACAAAGGAAATAGCAAAAGCAACATCTCGTGGAACAGAAAAGTGAAAGGACAAAAGTCGTTGCTCATGGACAAGAAGTTTGACTCGAAGGTCACCAAAGGAGACGGGCGATTCACGATGCTTAATCACTATGATGAATGATTTGTATTCCGAAGGTAGACCATTGAGAGTGAAGAGGACAAAGTCTTCGTCTAAGATTTAGTCGCCAATAGCAGCAAGTTCATCAGCACTGTTGGAGACCATGGCAAGAAAATCAGTG
>JANZLX010000213.1:3218045-3229114 GCA_025531955.1 Erythroxylum orinocense | reverse complement strand
CCATACAAGATAACTTTGATGACCTCAAGTCAAAGGATCACTTATACAATCATCACAATGAGAATTTCATAGACATACAAATAATGTTCCAAATGAATTTCTCATATCAGGTCTGTTCAGTGAACTTGTTATCTTGCAAGCACCCACATGTTTGTTTAAGTATCTCTATACTTTAGCATATGAGATCGACCACTTCCTTCATAAGGAAAAACAAAACGTGTGCTAGTCTTTTTTCTTTCTATTAATGTCCAATCTTATTAGAACAATGACTAAGAACTTTTTAGGAATAATACATAAATATAATATGAATCTCATAATTATAATCTCATTATAATTTCATTTGCAATGTATAATTATCCCATGGGCTTTATCATATACATCTAAACATGTACAAGATAAAGAATGTCTTTAAATAATTTGTTACTAAACTACAACCAAAGCGATTAGCTGTAGGGCATGAACCAACAGCCTATTCTTTTGGGATCGACATCGATACCTTTCAAACCCCGTTGTGTTAAGATCTTTGTAGAGCATATTGTTGGAGTCTCTTTGCCACGTTTAGTTGTCTAGTGTTTCAGATGTATTTCCTTTTAATAAAAATAAAAGTATCCTTTTTATTAGTTACAAAAAATAATATTATTTTATCGATCAATTTATTTTTTTTCTACTTGATTTGCATGATAAACATATCTTAATAGTTGTATGTATACTAAACATTAACAACAACATATCCTAAACAGAGCAAAGACTCGTTGGTAATAAAAGATATGAACCTCTTTGCAGGGATTAAAGAATCTCTCGTTAACCATTTTCCCGAAATTAAATATGATGGATAATGTAAAATAAAAAATCTCAAGACAAATTAATTATACCAACATTTCAAGCACTAATTATTATCTAATTATAGGAGGTGCATGTCTCAATTGGCTGGTGGAATAGGATTGACCAGCATAAGAACAAACACAAATTCAGTTATAAGCCATACTGTTGAAATGGGGAGTAACTAGAAGCAAACACCAAAAGTTTCATGGAATTGGACATAAAAAGAACACATGCCAAAAACAACTGATTGGCAATTTCTAACCATGTTTAAATACCTCAATATAATTGTGAAAAACTTAAGACAAGTTAATTATAAGAACACTTCAAGCACTAATTATCATTTTAATTCTTCATCCCAACAGTCAGGTATTAACTCTCCGGTCTTTTCATTTCTTCTAATATAAACCTCTTTATAGAGATTTAAGAATCTTTATTTCACCATCCTCCTGAAATCAAATATTCAATTATTGAAGTATAAGTTCTAATGGTCAATGGATAATGCAAAATCTAAAAATGATTGTAATACAAATCTTACCTCGTCAAGCACACATCCAATATGAGCAGTGTAGTAGCATTTCTTGCAATAATAAGCAGTATGTTTTGGATTCCTCAAATTCTCACAAGCATGACAGTAATATTCATTTCGTCTTTCTTCATTAATTGAATCCATTAAAGTAAGGGGATGGACATGGCACACACTCTTAACATTCTTTGGTATTGCCATGCACTCAATGTGTAGGTTGAAATTACAATCCAAACAACGATAAAAAAATGCATTGCACCTTTGGTCACAATGTTTACACCAATATAATTGCATGTCATAATTTATATCTTCAGCCACAAAGCAAAAAAGTTTGTGCTCGTGATACTTATGTTGAAGACCAGATGTTAGGTACTTGACACATTTTATATCAAGCTGAAAATAACCTTCTGCACACTCATAACCTTCTGCACACTCATAATCAATATCCGAATAACTTGTGCAACCTTTGCAAATAACTCCGACCTTAAAATGCAGGGGATGTTGGATGTGAAAGGGATGCTTAATATATTGGGGTTTGAGTTCGTCAAAGCAGTATTCATGAAGAAAGAAATAACATGCATAACAACAATAAGTTGGACCTGAAATTAGAAACCGACATGCTGAGCAATTAACCTTGAGTTTCTCACGAATAAAGGCAAATCTAAGTTTATGGTTGTGGGAGAAATATGAAAATCCAACTTTACTCCCATAATCATTCAACTTTGGGTAATGGTTGCCAATGGTAGGGATCGTTTGAGCACACATCTTGTCGAGGAAAAAACTACATTCTTCACAATAATAACACATGTCTTTTTCATGGTAGACATGACATCCATCACATATATATGTTTTGAGAAACTCTCCTCCTGTGATAGAAAGAGGGTGTGCATGAAGATTGTGTTTTATTTTGGAAGGCAATTTTGCACACTCTTTATGCAAATGAATTCGACAAAATGAGCATTCATAGTGTGGACTTTGTACTAACTCCTTACATAGATAGCATGAGAAGTCAATTATATCTTCGAAATAGTTTAAAACATGATCGTTGAGTTTATCTTTAATCTGCATAAAAGAAAGGAAAAAAAAAGAAAAACATAAGTTCAAGTTAATTACAATAAATATTTTTATAATTAATATTATTCTTTTAAACATATCTTCTATCTTTTTAATTTTATCAAAAGAGTTCTTGTATATAATATTATTTAGTTATATATCACAAGTTTATTTTATTTTATAATCTATAATATTATAAATCCATGCATTGTAATTAATAATAAATTTTAAAATTAATATATTTATTTTATACTATAATTTAATAATTCATAAAGTATCAGAACTTGTATCTATTAAATTAATTACATCACTTTAATAAAAATCAATATTGTAGAAAATTATTTTAAAACATATTTTTAATACTAAAAGACAATAATATAAAAAAAAGAATTGATTTGTGAAAATAAAAAGAATATTGAATAGGTTTTTATCTATATTATTGATAGTTTAGAATGAAGTTGTAGTTTAATGTTCCGTATTTACATCGAATTTACATTTTTTCTTTATTCAATTTGTCATATAAATGATTGGTAAGTTTTTGTGTCTATCATACCATATTAAAGTACGGTAGTAGTTTATAGATACTTACTAGGAGTTGCTTCATACACCGTGGACTAATTGAAGGCTTACACAAGTTAGGGAACTTTTCAAGGTTATGATCTTCTTCGTCATCTTCCTTTACCATGTGGTTATGCTCAGTTTCGTTTAACTACATCAAGCAAAAAAGAAGATGAAATAGTTGAGTAAGACAAGGATTTTTAAAAAATAGAAAAAAATGCAGTAGTTAAATTTCACCTCGTTTGATAATACACATTCAATGTGAGCTTCGAAAATATAACCCGTACTAGCACATTGTTGACATGAATAAGCATGATATCTTGGATTCCTCTTTTCCTCACAAGTATAACAATAATACTGATCTTTAGATTCATCGATCTCATCTTCTGATAATGGATCCATAAGAGTTAGAGGATGAATATGAGAATCATGCTTCACTTCTTTTGGAATTCCAATGCATTCCATATGAAAATATCTCGTCTTGTCTGAATTGCACTCCAAACAAATATAGAATGATCCCTCGCAATCTTTGCTACAAATGTAGCACTGAAATTCCAAAACATCTAACACATCTAACTGAGATGGAGCCACAAAGTAATAGAGGTCGTGTTGGTGGTACTCTTTATTTTTGAGTGCAGATATTACCCCCAAATTATTAATGGCACATTCGGTATCCAGCAAAAAGAAACTGCACAAATAACTTCGGTAACTCAACCCACGTGTAAATCTCTGACAAGCTTTACATTCTCCTATAGCAGCTGAAACTTGGAGGTGAAGAATGTGAGAAGGCTGAAAAGGGTGTCGTATTCTTCTTGGCAGTTCGACACAAGATTTATGTAAATACACTGAACATTCAAGACAACCATAACTTGGGCCTGAAAGTGGCAATTTGCATCCTTCACATTCTAGATTAATGTCACTAGTATAATTCAAGAAACTTTCTTTTTTTTTGAAATGATAATTGAAGAAACTTAACAAATGTTGATCATGGTTAAAATACCTAATTTGGGTCTTCACCTCATCCCCATTTAATCTTTGAATCGTGATGTCTTTGATAAAAGCACATTTAAAATCACTTTTGAAGCCGCATTCTTTACAAATTGCCATAGAAAAGTCACTGCGCAAATTCCTGCACTGATCACAGATGAACTTCTCACAACCATATTCAATAGAAATTGAGTGATGCGAGTGACAAGGGTGTTGTACTTCACATTCTTGTTGGGTAATCTCTACGCATCTCTTATGAAGGTAGAAATCACCGGAAAAGCAACAATACGTTAGATCGGCTATTTCCCTTTCACATAGCCTGCAAATATAAGAAGACCAAGTCGATTTCTTTATGGACCTGGAATTGACAAGGAAGAGCGTATGACGATGCCTCTCATGGGAAATCTGAGTTTTTGTATCTGGAGAAAGTGAGGCTGTGATTTGTTGGAGGTCAGCGTTATCTGGTGGAAGAGCACATTTTAAATCCAGCTTCAACCCGCACTCTGAGCATTCATAATGGTTAGAAATACTTATGAGATCCCTGCAACCTTCACAAATATATTTCTCGAAGATTAAAAGGAAAGGTTTTCTAGTTTGAAGGGTTAGAGAATGATCCTGTTGCAAGCGTAGGAGATGAGCTTGTATCTTACGAGGTAAAGAAGCACAGAATTTGTGAACCCAAATGCCATAACAATTTTCACAGAAATATACAGGACCATCATCCACGATTTCGAAGCAGACACAGCACTCAGGATAGTCTTCTTCATTGTCTCTGTCATCTCGTTTGAAAAACTTGAGCAAAACATGGGAGAAATTCTTCTTGTTTTGATCACAAAAGGTCAAGACGTGATGATGCTGAAATTGAATCTCCATTATCAAGAGTTCAAACTGATTTTGATTGATGAGAAGGGGGAAGAAAGTGAAGGGTTTACAATGGGGAAAAGTTATATCTTTCAAAGCAAATTCTGATTCAGTAGAATAGAAATATGCAAAGCTTTAAACGCATGGAATCCATACCTATTCAATTACCATTCCATGTTCATATCATCATTAATAAAAAAAAAACAACTATTACTTTATGTTACATAAGTCTTTCTTTAATGGTTTTCCAAAAGACTCTGTGCTCCTGTCTTTAACGCAACAACCACACCAAGAGACCTTTAGAAATGGCGATGGGCGGACCTCGCTTCTATTACTTTATGTTACATAACTCTTTCTTTAATAGCTTTCCAAAGACTCTGCTGCTCCAGTCTTTAACGCAACAACCACACCAAAAGACTTTTAGATCTGGCGATGGTCCAACCTCGCTTCTATACTATTTTTTCTAAAGACTGTTACATCACATTGGCTGATACCAATTAAAAGCATCATTTTTAATGTTGGATTAGCTGAATCGACTGGATTTTTCAATTATTGATTTTTAGTGCCCAATATTTCATTTTGAATCACTCATTCATTATATTAAAATTATTTGATGAGAAATATTTTATTTTTAATATAAATCATTATATATGTATATAATACCATATAAAATTTCAAAATTTTTCTAATTTTAATTTTATTTAAATTAATCATATAACAATTTATTTTATTTGTATGATAGAACTTATTAATCATAAATATATACATATTTGTTCTTTTTAATTTCAATTTAACTTAAATTAATTATTACTATTATTATTATTTTGGTTACAAGGGAATAAAACAAAACCAAAAGAAAGTTAACTAGCGCATGGATCTTTGGTACATTGCTCCCTGTTTATCACGGTGTAGGAGCTCCAAAACTGTCGTCGGGGGCTCCTAAAGGATATGGAGTCTTGGATTGGCGATGGCTTGCCTTCCCGATGAACGTGCTGGAGTCGCACCTCCCAAGCCCGTTGGAGTAAATCCCAGGTACTTGTCACCAAAAGATGCTCATCAGAAAATAAAGGGTTAGAAGAGGACAGGATGTTGATAACTTCTAAGGAATTCACTTCTACTATGACTCGACAATACCCCAACGTCCAAGCCAGAGTGAGTCCTGAGTGGACGCCCCAGTTCTGCAGTTAGCGGTGTGCCTCGACCAATATGGTGGAGGAACCCACTACACCACTGACCATGCCAGTTGCGAATTAACCCCCTAGCAGTAGCGTGGAGAGCCCTTTGTTTAACTACACCATCAGTATTGATCTTGACCCAGTTCACTGGTGGTTTTACCCACCCGACTAGGCTACCCATGGGTAATCCCTGTATGGGAAGCACACAATTCTCTGCTGCTCGTACCCTTTCAATCCATGTGACATGATCCATCACAAATTTATCTCCTTCAACCGACCAAGTGAAGTCTAGGTCAAAAACACTTTTGTTTCGCCATTGCCAGAGGAGCCAGCAGGCTACTCCAAATATGGAGGCCCAGTCAAAATGCTTCACTTGACATTGTGTTGTGAGGTTGACTTGCACCCACATCCCGTGTCTTGGAGGAAAAAGTCCGGAGTAACTAATTCCGGGAGAAATTTGTCCCAGAAGGCTCGCTCTCTCTGGTAGTCTCTTAGGACATGGAGAGTGGATTCTTCATGGCCACAGTGGTGACATCCGCTAGATGTAGTGATGTGGCATGCCACTCGCTGTTGATTGGTCATAAGTTTGCCTTTCGTCATCAGCCATAAAAAGGCCTTAATCCGTTGGGGTCCTGCCCACTTCCAAATGAGATCCCAGAGACGAATGTGGTCATTGCGTTCCTACCCTTAAGATCTTAGGCTAACGCCACTGTGAAACGTCCATAAGTAGTTTGGCCCCACTGGATGATATCATCTTCTGAGCTATCCGTAGGAGTGGGGAGTGCCTCAATGTCCAAACACACTGAGGAGGGGAGATAATGTTGGAGAAGGTTTCACTTCCAGGTGCGATCCGCATTCTGAAAGTCTGCAACAGAAGCACAAAGATCCCTTTTCGGGATTGGGGAGGTGACTACATGAAGGAGAGGCCCCCAGTCTTTGACCCAATTGTCCAGTCAGAACAGGATTCGCCTGCCATTTCTGTGTCGCCACTGGAGAGCTTGGCGGACTACTTGCCATGTGGCAGAAATGCCTCTCCAAATGCTCACCGCACCGAACCTATCAATAGTAGGGGGAATGTGGTGTAGGTCTAGATGGTATTTTGCTTTCAAAATCCGAACCCATAGAGCATGAGGCTGTGTTAACAATGCCCAACCCAATTTGGCCAATAAGGCGTCGTTGGAAGAGCGGATTCGTTTGATGCCCAGGCCCCCCGTTGTCTTGGGTTGACAAACTGTGTCCTAGCTTGTTAGATGCATCTTCTGATGCTCATCCGTGGAGCCCCAAATAAAATCCCGCATAATTCACTCCAAATCATTGCAAAGTTAACGCGGAAGTCTAACTGTTTGCATAGTATACATGGGCAAGGCTGCCAACATTGACTGTGATAGGGTCACTCTGCCTACTAGGGACAGTACCCGCCCTCGCCATCCTGCGAGCTTCTGTCGTGCATTATCGAGAATGTGCTAGTAATTGCGTCGCGAAGCCCGCTTATGTAACAACGGAACACCTAGATATTTCCCCAAGTTAGTCGTGCGAGAAAAATGGAGACCTTGACTGAGCTTGCGCGCTAGGTCTGGGGAGACGTTCTTCGAGAAGAAAACTCGAGTTTTGTCTATATTCACTTTCTGACCTGAACCCTTACAAAACTCTTCTAAGGTTCGTGCAATAACTTGGGTCTGAGCTTCCGTAGCTTCTGCAAATAGAACTAGGTCCTCTACAAAGAACAAATGAGATATCGAAGGCCCCGTAGAGCTCAGTTTAATGGGTCGACAGTCACCCTGTGCCACTTGTCTCAAAATAAGTTGACCTAGTCTTTCCATGCAGAGGACAAATAGGTAAGGCAAGAGTGGATCTCCTTGGCGAAGACCTCATGACAGGCTAAAGGGATCTGTAGCTATGCCCTGCCAAGCAACTTGTAGGGTCACGGTGGACACACACTTCATAATGACCAAAAGTAAATTTTCTGGGAGCCCGATTTCCATTAACATTTGGTGAATAAAGTCCCATCGAAGTCGGTCATAGGCTTTTTCGAAATCTACCTTGATAGCCATACTACCAGCCTTTCCCTATTTCTTACACATGGAATGGATGACTTCCTGTGCGATAATAATATTATCCATGGTTTGTCTGCCCGAGATAAAGCTGCTTTGAGGTGCCTGCATGAGCCAATCCATGTGGTTTTTCAGTCGATTGACTATAACCTTGGAAATGATCTTGTAAAGAACATTACAGAGGCTGATTAGACGTGAGAAGCCTCGGGGAAGGAACTTTGGGTATCAGGACAAGGATAGTGTGATTTAAATCTTGTTTCCATCGTTCCAGCCTGAAGACTTCCTTAATGTACGCTATCATTGTGGGCCCTACCTGTCCCCATTGCTTTGGGAAGAACAAAGCATTAAACCCATTCGCTCCCGGTGCTTTATTGGGGTTCATACCGAACACTGTTGAATGAATTTCTCTATCCTGGATTGGTTGATTTAAAGCTTGCATTCGTTCAACATTGAGCGGGGGAAAAGCGCCTGAGCTAGGGAAACTGTGATACATTCCATTGTCCTGTGTGTACAAATTGATGAAGAAATCCCGGGCTAACGTGCACAGTTGTACCGGGTTAGAGATCGGGGTCCCCTGAAGATCCTGGAGACACTCAATCTTCAGTTTTTGCCTTTTGGAAAGCGTGAACATATGGTAGTATTTCGTGTTCCGATCTCCCTTCGAGATCCATTCGCATCTAGCTTTCTGATGCCAAAAGATTTCCTCTTCATAAAAGACCTGCATCAGGTCTCTACTTAAACTATCTTCGAGGGCGATCAACGAATCCGAATGATCACCGGTTATGGCCTTCTAAAGGCCCTGGAGCCTCGCTAGGAGTCGTTTTTTCTTATAGAAAATATTCCCAAAAGCGGCACGATTCCATCTCGAGAGTTAGAGGGAGAAGAGGTCTAACGCTTTACTCATCGTCTCCGCGGATGGTAACCAATTCGTCACAGCCACTTCAGCAAAATTGGGGTGAGTAAGCTAGGCATTCTGGAATTTAAAAACTACAGAGCCCGTTAACCTAGGAGGTTGGGCGTGAAGCTAGACAAACATGGGCCTATGGTCCAACCCCAAGAAAAGGTAAGTGGCGGTTCTCAGTGTGAGGGAAGGTTTGGAGCCAGGCTGTCGAGCAAAAAACTCTGCCAACCTAGCTTGAACCGTTCCTCGACGACAAGTAAATTTAGATCTTGTAAATTCAAGATCATGGAGGCTGCACTCATGCGCCCAATCTTGAATCCTCGTGTTCAAGATCCGCATAGTCGTAGCACCACCTCGTTTGTCCCCGAACTCTAGTTTAGCATTGAAATCCCCCCTTCCAGCTATGGCCGATGGATAGAACTTCCTGCCCATTTTAAAAGCGGCCAAAGGTAGGTTTGGGAATTGGCTTACGGACTAGCGTATATGGCGGTAAATTCAAACGAGCAATTGTCAATCTTGATCTGAATGTAAATAAATTGGCAGTGAGCTAGAATGATAGAGATATGAAAAGTCTCCTTCCATAGCATCCATATTCCGCCAGAGAAGCCTTCAACTTCTACCCTAAACGAATAGCCAAACCCCAAAGCATTAATGATAGTATGGGCCCTAAGCCCACTAATTCAGGTTTCCATCAAGACGAGGATACCTAGATTAAAATACTGAAGGTAATTTCGGAGAGTGGCATGGAGCTTCTTCCCTCCTGCCCCTTGGCAATTTCAAATTAAAATTGACATAAAAAATAAGGAAGAGTAGTACCTTCAACCGGAGCATCCATGGTTCCTTCGCCTTGAGGCTGTAGATCGGGCACTGCTTCAGAGTGTAGTTAAGGTCAGGGTTCCAGCCTTTCCACTCCGGCTGCTATGTTTGGGGGGTTGGTATGGGCCATTTCAGTGTCAACACTGATTATCCCCAGCTCCGCCTGGATTTCAACTCCTTCCATCAACTGGAGTCGCCAGTCAATAGTCGAAGCTCCCTCCACAAGGATATGGCTGTCGCATACCATTTCCATATGTGACAGTACTTCAGCCGCTATATTTTTCTCACTAGTGGTGGGTTACAATTGGACTTGCAGGATGTACCTTTGTCCTGGGCCTGGGGGCCTTAGACCCAGAACTTTCCCTTTTATTTGGCAGCATTGGGGCTTGTCCCTGACCTTTGGGCCCTTTGCTGATTTTAGGCCCAGCTAATTTGATCAAAGTCTCTCTTTGGGATTTTTTCCCTTTGCCCATAAAGGTGGATAGGTATAGTCTGGAGCCCAAGCCCACGGTGCCAGTTGAAGGTGGGTCCTCTGAAGCAGTCTCTTCACTTATTGCCAGCTCCTGTTCTGTCAGGATGTCAAATCGCGAGCCTCTCCTCTGCTCAGCCTCCTGATTTTTCCCCAGTGAAGACCGTTGGCTAATCTGTAAAGGGCGGTTGGATGGGACTCGAGGTTTCCGTTGGACCTTCAACCACGGGCCATAGCTGTTAGGCTTCTTGCCCGTTGCCATCCTCGCAGCTTGTTCGCCGATGCCTGGTCCCGGGGCAGTGTCCTCCATGGTCATCTTCTCCAACGAGCCTGCACCATCTTCAGTGGAAATGGTACGTGCGGGTGCAATGTGGTGACGATGGGGGCAGCTCTGGGATTCATGACCCACTTTGCCACACACGTAACAGATGTGCGGCAGCCCTTTGTAAGTGACCGATAGAGTCTCGCTGTCTAGTTAAACACAGGTGGGTAGCGGCGAGGAGAGATCGATGTCAACAGCTATCCGAGCATATTTTCCACGTTGCGCATAATATTTATTTTATTTTAAATCTTATTTATATATTTTTTAATTAGAAATGCTTACGTCTTCTTTTCAATTTCAATTTAACTCAAATTAATCATTACCTGATATATTATAATCGAACGTGTCTTCTCTTGCCACGTACAGAAATAAGAAAGAGTATGATTGTGGATAAAGTGGAGTGTGCCTTACCTTAAAATCTATGGTGTGATGCGAGGAGATTTGTGGACTGTACACTGATAAGGATGCATGGAATCATACGTGAGAAGGTAAACAGTTGGAGTTGCTGGTGGGCGCATGAAGACGTGGTCG
>JANZLX010000213.1:3194839-3206432 GCA_025531955.1 Erythroxylum orinocense | reverse complement strand
ATCCTTCCTAATAACATAATTAATGTCCATCCACCCTAAGTAAAGAAGAAATTTCTCCTTCCAAACCTTATAGTTATCACCTTTTTACTCAAGATCGTCATATTTCATATCAGAAAAATTCACATGATGAATGATTGCAAAATAATTATAAACATACTTATGTCACAAAATTAAGACAAACATAATCATGCTTTACCAATATAAATCATGTGATAAAATGAATCAACAACAATAATTGCTTATGGGCTAAACTTCTAACTCAAATGATTCATATGCATTTATGTTGAAAAAATCAAATTACATTCCATTTCTTAATCACTGAGGGTAAGTTAAGAAATATAACATGATATTTCATATCAATAGCCATACAAATGCAATGAAATTCACATGGGATGATCTTATTGCACTAGATATGATCAATTATAAACAAATGCCTTTTTACTCTATGTGATCTTAAAGTTCTCAATGCATAAGATTAATTAAAGATGATGTAATCTTTAATTAACAGAATGCAGATCAATAGGCATTAAACTTCATAAATCAATTGATTCAAATACATAGAATAACTCTATGATTTACACACATAAAAGCATTTCTTATAATTGAAGAACAAATTTAAAACATGCTTTAAATATCAGTTTGCAATCATTAATGATAGGTCAAGCATTCAAATCAAAATTCCACAAAGAAGATCAAACAATTATACCTAGGTAAAGGCAAAAATCATGCTCCAATACAAAATGTTAGGAAAAATTAATCACTGATTCCAATAAAATTGAAAACAAACTTAATTTAAATATAATATAAATATATATATAAGAAACTTAATATACATGCCAATATAAGCCTTATATTTTGTAGAAAAACTACAAAAATCTGATTTTGAATGATGTAAAAGCAAGCTTAATGATTGAATTCCTCTAAACTCTTAGCAAACTAACTTGATAGAATATTATCCTTATGAACGACCAAAACAATGAAAATTTTGGTTACAGAATATAAGCTGTACAGAATATGGACAGTACACTAGCTAATTTTTCTAAGTGGTTCACCAATATCATGGGAAACTAAGAAGCATAATACATTCTCTTCAATGAATAATTCTGTACAGCTTATATTCGATTTAGTCCATTGTCCTTCCTAGGATCTAAGAATTGTAATGCAATAATTCATTAAACCTTAGTCACTTCACATATTAAAGTGTTCAAGCAATTATGTATTAGTATCTAATCAAGCAACATATTGTGACAAATAAAAAACTAGAAGGCGTTTTCATAATTTAGTGAAACAATCATGAAAAAGAAACACATAAGAATATTCAATACTTAAACATGTACTCCAATATTTAACAAATACCTGGTGAGGTTATTGAAGACAATGAGAAGATTGTATGCTCTGGCTGAAGTTTTCTGGACCACTTCAAGCTGCAAATAAAAATTTTAAATGTATTGCATATAAATTCAGCGTAAGTGAGTATAGATATTTGTATAATAGATTTGAAGTTATATTTGAAGTTAAATGTATGCACTGTTAAATTTGAAGTTATAAGTTATAAGTTATATGCACTGTGTAATGAGAAAATGCCCACCTAAAAACTCAGTTTAAGAGGAGAATTTCTAAACACCAAAAGAGGGCAGTCAACTGCTGCAGAGGTAACATCATTAACCTCACATTCATGACTTCTTGAAGTTTTTTCCAAATTTTCAATAAATCTATGTATTACATGTGTATAAAGTTATTAATAATAAAATGTGAACTCCTGAAAATCAGAAAGGCTAAGTTAGGCTTTGGCATTAAAAAATAAATGGACTTAATGTTTCTGATTTCCTTGTGTATTCTATGCAACTTCAATATTTGAATCAGCAGGTTTAAACAGATATGCAATCAATCATCAAAAAGGTTTTATTTGTGTGACAAGAAAACAGAAGCTCATGCCTATGATCATGTTCATTTGAATCTTTTGCATCAGAAATTGCACAGATCATGCATTACTTTTATAACCTAGTAAAAAGTTGTGGCTGATGTTTATGCTATTAAAATGTTTGCTATATTAAGGTCATAAAACTCTCTACTTGAGTTAAGCTATTAAAATGTTTGCTATATACTTCTCTTCAATGAATAATTCTGTACAGATTTAGTTTTCACAACAATCCTATTTGATTTACTTCTATGAACAAGTGCAGAGGAACCCCACAGCAGAAATGTCATAAAGAAACAGATCAAGCTAAACAAACATTTAAGTTCAACCTCGATTCAATCGAAGACAGCAAGTCAACTACAAGATCAACCATTCAAAGGAAAGTTATTGGGGTATGAAAGTTGCAAGAAGCACTAATGAACTAGCAAATTGGTTACTTGGTATCAGAAAAGGAAAACAGAGGAAAACTTGAGACTCTAAACTTATATAATGACATAGGAATATAATGGGACTCTAAAGGAATCCTACTCCTAGATACATCATCCATATTTTTAGCATGACTCTGTGAAGCATCAGCAGATAATTTGTAAATACACAGATCAGGAAGTTGGCCAGAAAACAGTATAATCAGCATCTAATAAATGTAAGAAAACAGTATACAGAAGCATCAAGATGCAGAAAAAGGGCACATTGATGGTGGAGAGGAAGGGACGGTGGCTACAGGGAGAGGGACATTCATCAAACAATTCAAATGCATGCTTCCTTAAAACATACTGTCACACAATGCATAGCCAAATGCTCACATTAATCCCAAGCAAATTACTTACCTCAACCAAAACTCCCACTGTAGACGACAGAAGGACGTCAACAGCTGAAGAGTGGCTCCAACGATTCCAACGGCGACAGAAGATGATGGCTCTGGCCAGGGAGAGGGAAGGGACGGTGGCTCGACGGAGATCCTAACTTCCGCAGAATATGATGGCTCCAGGGAGAGGGAAGGGAGAGTGCGATGAATGATGATTTTCTTCAATTTACGCAGACTATGAGACGACGTCGTTATGAGGGGGGGATACGACATCGTCTCATCTGCTTGGAAGGCGAGAGATTAACTTTAAAAAACGTTGTTGTGTTGCTCGGGCGGGGTCGGGGAGGAAAGCTAATTTCCCGGCCTTTCCCGACGTCTAACTCTCCAAGATGTCATGGATAGTACTTTGCCATATCCTACTACTAAAATAACACAAAATACATGGCAATTCAACGACGTCTGCATTCAACATCACCGAATTTTCCCACCTCTCGTGACGTCTAAAAAGACGTTGTGAAAGCCTCCTACATTTTGCGACGTCTTATACGAAGACGACGCGAAATGTATATTTTTGTTGTAGTGTAAATATATAAACAAATCAAAATATTATGCCCAAATAATTCATAACTGTTGAAATTATGCATTAATCATAAGATTATGAAATAAAATTTAATGTCGGGATTTAAAAAAAATATTTTTAAATTATTTACCAATGAAAAATACAAGTACGTTGGTAAAATTTACTATATTTATAAACGAAACATCACAAACTGTCAATAAAATTTATGATAGAACAAAGAGTAATCGTCTGTAACATTGACAGTTGTCGTCAACTCACCGACAGTCAGTCATAGCAGTCAAAAATTTTACCGACAAAATAAATAATACTATCGACAAATATTCCGACAAAAAGGTAAAGGTCATAGGAAAATTTACCAACGGTCAAAGCCAACCATCTGTATATTCACCGACGGTTACATAAAATGTCTGCCGGTAAATTTACTTACAACTGTTTTAATGACGCCTTTGTCTGTCGGTTGATTCCGTCACTAATTTATATTACCAACAAAATCCAAACATTTTCTGTCGGTAATATCTGTCGCTAAACGACATTTTTCTTGTAGTATATTGTCATAAGATATTTGAGGGTTCTAAAAGTAAAAACTCTCATTTTAAGAGACATATCAAGTCTTGTAACAGAAAGAAGATGATATTAGGAGATCAAATATTTTTGAACCCTAACCTAATAAGAGGGAAGAATGAAATGAATGCCACAAGTTATGACAATAACAAAACAAAGTTTTTGATAGCTAAAATTATTATTGGTGATGAACAATCACTCTCTATTGTCGATAGCAAAAAATTTAGGATGTTTGTCACCTCACTTCAACCAACTTTCAAGATCCCAACTCAGAATGTTGTGAAGAAAGACATTTTCAAAATTTACAATAATCAAAAGAAGAAAATATTGGAGACATTGTTAAGTATTCAAGGACGGGTAGCCATCACATTAGACATGTGGACAATTGACAATCAAAATAAGGATTGTATAGGGTGATGGCACACTATGTTGACGACAACTAGACTTTATGTCATCGACTACTGAGGTAAATTAGATTATTTAATACTGTTATCATTTATTTATTAATTATGTCATAAATGATATTTTTCATATTTTTAAATGTTAGGTTTATTTATGTGCCAGAATGATAGACAAGTTAAAGATTGACAATCGTATTGATGGATTGTTTAATAGATTGGAACATCGACACCAAGCTCTCTACCATAATTCTCAATAACTGTATCACAAATGATACAATGAACGAACAGTTGAAGAACAAGTTACAGTTTGAGAGTTTGTTAGTTAGTGGGAGGTTATTCCATATACGTTGTGTTTGTGCATATCATGAACGTGATTGTGAAGGACGGGTTGGAGGTGATAAAGGAAGTGGTAAACAAAATATCCAACTTCGCATAGTTGTTTTAACAGTTTGTGCGATATCAAGAAAGCTTTATCTGATTGGATATTTAATTCCTAAGAGATGATCCAAGTTATGGCAAAGAAGATGATGGAAAATTTTAATTCTTACTAATATATGGTCAAACAAATTGCAGCGGTCATTTTTATATTGGACTCCGAGGTATAAGATAAAGGGGATTTATTTTTATCATCAAATGTTCTATGGTGATCATGTTGAAGAACATGCTGATATGATTAAACAATTATGGTAAGATTTGTTTAATGATTATCAATTAAGATTGAACAAAATTCAAGATTGTAATAGTTTAACTCCAGCTTCAGTTTCATCTTTAACTTAACTTCAGTTCATAAGACCGGTGTAAATCTCAAATTTACAACGTTCATCAAAGAAAAGAAGGCTAGGACTTCTTATAATAAGACGAAGTTGGATAATTATTTGGAGGCAAGTGTTCTGATCGAAGTTGAAGATGTGGAGTTTGATATATTGCTATAGTGGAAGATATGTAGAAGTGTTTGCCCAATCATGCAAACAATTGCATGAGACCTCTTAACAATTCCAGTATCTATTATTACTTTAGAGTCTGCTTTTAATGCTGGTGATCGAATAATTAATCTTCATTATACTAGACTTTATCCTAATATTGTTGAAGCTCTTATGTGTGCTCGAAGTTGGTTAGATGATAAAAATATTCAAAGTAAATTATATTCTTATGATATATTACTTTATTTACCATAGTAATTTTAAAAATTATATATTATCTTATCTTATCTTCTTATATTGACATAGGTATCAATACAGATATCAATCTTTCAACTAAAAGTATTTTTGAACAAATATCCGATAATGAAGGTATATTTAATTGCTAATTATTATATGTTGACTATGTATTTAAAATATTTGTTGCATATTCAGATGTAATTTATATACTAATATTTTTTTTTCCAGATGAAATAGTGCAAACTATTGACGATTTTGATTATAGTGATTAACTATTCCGTTTTGTCTAATGTAAGTTTTTTCTCTTTAATCTCTATATCTCAATTTACTTTTTTTTTCATTTCATTCTTTTTGTTTTTTTATAATTGAATCTTTACTAGTGTGTTTTTATGCCGGTTAACAAATAAAAGTATAAAACTCTATTTTGTTATATCTGACTGTTAGCTCAACTTCCGTATCCACTCTTTAACTATAATTGATAGTTCCGTTTTTTTTTTTTAATTTTTTGTGTATGTTACTCTTTGTTTTGATAATAAAATGATTTTCATAATAGTATCTTTATACCTGTTGCTTAAGCAGATTTATGAATTCATATTATTCTTTTATATTTTAAATGAACAAACATTATTATATTGTTAGACTTAGATAAAAGAACATTGATCAGTAAAAAAAAAAAAGATAATAGTTTACAATGACATTAATTTTAAAAAAATTGAAACTAATAGATTTAAATTATTTTTATTCAAAAGTAAAACATTGGATTTAATAATATTAATTTAATAAAAATAAAATAAATAATTAAATATAGATTATTTACTAGAGTTGACATAATTTGGTAAAAAATAAGTAATTAGAACGTTCAATTCAAGACTATGTTTAAAAGTTTAACTTAAAGTTATAATATTAGACTTAAAGAAAACAAATGAGATATAAAACATTTTGAATATAAAATCACACCTATTAATCAATTTATCTTTATAAAAACTACTTTTAGGATAATAAATTAAGTTATAAATATTTAAATTTTTTATTTTTAACAAATATATTTATTAACTGATGTGTTTATTTTATTGTATACTTAAAATTTATATAAAGTTCATTAATATTAAAAATTATTTTTAAATATATTGAAAAAATTTTGATAAAATTTATTTATTTTAAAATTAAAACAAGGAGTCAAGTTCAAACCTGAGAGCTCAAGCAGTGTAACTTGAGCACAATCGTGTTTTTAACTAGGCTTAAGCTCGGGCCTTATCCATAAATTTTTGGTCAGGCTCGGTTTATGTCGGGCCTAAACTTGATCCAATCATTTTCATATGTGACTGTTGACTGAATTCGAGCCCTTATTTAAATTTTTTGACTAAACTAATGTCAGTCCTATTTAACTAATTTTTTAATAGAGTAAAAAATAAAGTGAAATTTGCTTTTGAAAGATTGTAAGTTATATAGAAATTAAAAAGAAAAGAGGCGAAGTCTTTTATAAATTTTTAAAAAAGATCATTGAACAATTTTTATTTGATTAATCACGAATTTATAACTTTTTTAAGTTTAAATTAAAGTTGTGGTTGAATTAATTTATATTTGAATTGTTATAAATGATATCAGCTTTGGAGGATAGTGGTTTCTACCTGACAGGTTTTATGGTGAACGTTCAGCAATTCCTCACAAAGTGTCTGACAAACACGCCAGGTTTCAGGTGTGAAACATTGGATTAAGGTTGTCTCTAGTTGGTTCTTTCATACTTGTGTTGAGCACTTTTTCCGGCAGAAGATCAGGTTACTTAAGGTTTCTTTATATTGTATCAGGATTCAGGATATGAATCCCATTTCCGTGCAGCTTCTTTATACTGTATAAATTATACATAATAGTGCTTGGAACGTGAGCATCAAGTCATAAAATGATAAAATACATTTTGGCAGCGCTCTCTTATGTTGGAGGCATTAAATTAGCTGCTTTGAAACTTCTGTTTCACACATAATGGCGAACTCTTTCTACAACTTGCATAGTTTGACTCTCTGCGTCTCCTTCCTTCTCCTTCTACCTTCTGCATATCCTATTTCATTTCAGATATCGCGTTTTGATCCTGATGACTACAGAATAATATACGAAGGAGGAGCAACAAACTACGTTGGTACCGTAAGTTTCAACAGCGACACTTACATGTGTCAGGTTGGTCGACTCACTTATGCTCCGAAGGTACCGCTCTGGGATTCTAGAACTCAGAAGCTCTCAGATTTCAGCACTCGTTTCTCTTTTTACATAGATATTCAGGGCCGGACTAATTATGGATCTGGTTTTGCCTTCTTCCTTGTTCCTGCTGAGTTTCATATACCACCGAATTCTGCTGGTGGCTTTCTAGGCCTGTATAACATAACAACCAGTGATTCTTCCAGGAATCAAATTGTTCATGTCGAGTTTGATACTTTTCCAAACGTTGAATGGGATCCTACAACTCAGCATGTTGGGATTAACAACAATTCGATTTCCTCAGTCAGGTACACGAAATGGAATGCTACGTTGCACGCTGGAGATACAGCTGATGTGTGGATCACTTACAATGCTACCACCAAGAATCTGAGTGTGTCTTGGGAATATCAGACAACTAGCAATTCTCAAGAGAATAACAGCATTTCTTACGCCATTGATCTCAGGGAGGCACTTCCCGAATGGGTCAGAATTGGGTTTACAGCTGCTACGAGTAATGTTATAGAGCGACATATACTCCAGTCATGGGAGTTCAGCTCAAGCTTGGAGATCGAAGTGAGTCATGGAAATAAAGCCAGAACTTTAGGATTGTCAATAGGTCTCTCAGTTTCGATGGTTACGTTGTTTGCTGCTGTGGCTGTAGTGTTGGTTATAATGCGTAGGCGGAAACTGAAGAGGAGGGAGATGGCAGAGACAATGAATTTAACATCCATTAATGATGATCTCGAAAGGAGAGCAGGTCCGAGAAGGTTTTCTTATAAAGATCTTGTTTCAGCTACGAACAACTTCTCAAACGATAGGAAGTTGGGTGAAGGAGGATTCGGTGCTGTTTACAAAGGGTACCTGAATGATTTAGACATGGCGATTGCAGTAAAGAAAATTTCGAGGAGTTCTAAACAGGGAAAGAAGGAGTACATAACTGAGGTAAAGATCATTAGCCAGTTGAGGCATCGCAATCTGGTTCAACTCATAGGTTGGTGTCATGACAGGGGTGAGTTTCTTCTTGTTTACGAGTTCATGCCTAATGGCAGCCTTTACTCGTACCTTTTTGCCAAGAAAACTCCAGTGACATGGCCTACAAGATATAGAATAGCTCTTGGACTGGCCTCTGCATTGCTTTACCTTCACGAAGAGTGGGAACAATGCGTGGTACACCGTGATGTGAAGTCCAGCAATATAATGCTTGATTCAAGTTTCACAGTGAAGCTTGGTGATTTCGGCTTAGCTCGACTTATGGACCATGAGCTCGGTCCACAGACCACAGGTTTGGCTGGAACTCTAGGCTACTTGGCTCCAGAATATGTAACCACAGGTAGGGCAAGTAAAGAGTCAGATGTGTACAGCTTTGGAGTTGTTGCGTTGGAGATTGCTACTGGAAGAAAAGCAGTCGACCCAATTGAGAAGAAATCAGAAATGAGCTTGGTAGAGTGGGTTTGGGATCTTTATGGAGCTGGGAAACTAAGCATGGCTTTTGATGCAAGATTGAATATGGACTTTGATGAGAAGCAGCTGGAGTGTTTGATGATCATTGGACTCTGGTGCGCGTATCCTGATCGAAACCTGAGGCCATCAATAAGGCAAGCAATTCAAGTTCTGAATTTTGAAGCAGCATTGCCAAGTCTCCCTGCAAAGATGCCTGTTCCATTATATCACGTACCTACACCAGATGTCAGCTCTGGTGAGCCCCTGATTTCTTGTGCAAGCATGGAGCTCGGTCGTTAAGTTTCAGATTCTGGTAAGTTCATTTGCTTATTACGAAAAACTTGTATATTTGATCACAACCTATGTGCAGGCCAGACTGACTAGTCATTGGAACTATTGAGGTTGTCAAACTCTAAATAAAATTACTCCTGCTCTATATTCGTGTCTAAGCTCATCAGCAAGCTTAAGTCAACTAATTGAGAACAAAAATTAATGGAGAATCATCAGTTCCTCCTGCTGAATATGTTCTTGCCAGGAAAGGGAACATTCAGAAAATTCTTGGAGAGAGAATATTATTAGTAGTTGAAATCCTTATCTTCAATCGTTGACCTTCGGGTTTTTCACTTTTATTTAATCTTCCCATGTGAGTCTTTCAAGTAAGAAAGGATGGTTTGATGATTATGCATAATAATAACCACCGAATGTCTTAATTTTATGGATGACTTGTTGGCTTATTTAAAGTTTATGAGATAATGAAGTTATTACGCTATAATTATAGATTTAAGAGATCATTGACTTTATGTTTTTAAAAGAAAGTACCAAAATTGCCATCTGATTCTTCCCATTAGACGACAACCTTAGGCTTAGCGACGGATCAGGTTAGGCCTGGTCCACGTAGACTTAAGTTCGGCTTAAAAATTTGTGTTCGGGTTTAGTCTAATTTGATTCGGTTTTGGTAAATAAGATGACAACCATAGGCTTATTAATGCGCAAGGTTAGGCCTGGTCCACCTAGACTTAAGTTTGACCTGAAAAATTGTTTCAGGTTCGGTCTAATTCGATTGGGCTTCCGTAAATATATATATTTTATTTTAAAAATTAAAAATGACATCGTCATTTTATTTAAAAATTTGGATTAAACAACATGAATTCAAATTCACCTCGAGTTCTGAAATAAAAGTTAAGTTTGACCTAAAACTCAACCAACTAGAGTTAAACCTATTAATTTCGAGTTGAATCCATTAACTTTAAGTTGAGCTAGAATGGATAATTTTTGTCAAACTTGCTAAATATTTTTTAAAATTTTATAAAATAAAAATGACATTATTTATAATGACATTGTTTTATTTAGAATTTTAGATTTTGAGCCTAACTAGACTTTATAATCCGGATTTAAATTTGATATGACATAGTATCTTGCGTGCTATATATATATAAAAGAGATTTTTTCTTCTTTTCCTTATTTTATCATAATTTCATATTAATCCTCCCAAAAGTTATTATTCACAAATTCCCTCTTTCTAATCAATATTTACCGCTAATAACTCAAATCGGTTAGTATTATATACCAATCTCTTCCTCTCGACGATACCTATTTCAGCCACCATCGTAGCCGAAATCATTGCAAAAATCGAGGAGAAAATTGACAAAAAACACTAATCGTCGATCTGTCGCTTCCAATGGTTATTGTCGATCACCACCACCACCATTTGACTCGTCTCGACGTTATGAACAAAAGCCCAATGGTCTCGTCACTAGCCACTGTTTGGATCACCGTCGATTGACGGGAAAAAAAAAGGTTCGAGTTTTAGCTCGTTTTTCTTCAATTTGTTTAAATCTGCTGAGAACCTGAGTATTTTGCTTTGAAGAAAGTTGTTTTACTCATTAAAAGCTTTCATTTGGTATAAAAATCGTTAAATTCTGAGACTAAAAATTTTTCGACAATCAAGAGGAATATTCCGATAACCAGAGGAATATTCATTAGAATATTCCTGTCATCGGAGGTACTTTCCGACGACCATTAGGGTCACTTTTGTGAAAAGTTTTTATTCCAAATTTCATAAATGGAATGCTTAGGCAATTAGGATGATATCTAAATTGTTATTTGAGTCCAATAACTCCTAATTAGCACTGATTGAGATATTTTCTTTTGATTTACTACGTATAGTAGGAGCGAGATCCTATCGAAAGGTACGAACGAGTTCAACTACCAGGTAAGTTCATACCGAATTATTGTTACTGTAGTTGTACCAATAAATGAATACTGTTCAATGCTAATATAGATGACAGCATGTAGCAATGCATAACCACATTCATATGTATATATACATTCATATGTATATATATATAGATACACATGAATATGAATGTGTGTGTGTATATATATATATATATCGATACTTATATATTTATATAGCGATCGTACATATACAATAATGCATATCCATTTTAATATAAGCCTTTATAGTGAATTAACTGAGTGGATACGTTGGATTGAGTATTGTATACATGCATTATTCATTGCATAACTGAATGCTTACTTGAT
>JANZLX010000213.1:3142659-3155995 GCA_025531955.1 Erythroxylum orinocense | reverse complement strand
GGCTTGGAGGACTAGGTCATGTGGCTGTGAAATTTGCCAAGGCTTTTGGTGCTAAACTGACTGTAATTAGTACTTCTCCTAGCAAGAAAGATGAGGCATCTCTGAAACATCTTGGTGCTGACTCATTTATAGTCAGTCGTGACCAAGAGCAGTTGCAGGTAGACAGTGACTCTTATTTTATTGATTGCATCATCGTATTAAATTGTACTGATTTGTCGTAATTGCGATCGTATTTCTTGCAGGCCGCATCGGGCACATTAGATGGCATTATCGACACGGTATCTGCAGTGCATCCCATCGTGCCATTGATTGGCCTGTTGAAAACTAATGGGAAGCTTGTGTTAGTGGGTGCGCCTGAAAAGCCTCTTGAGCTACTCGCATTTCCTGTGATCATGGGTAAATTAATAGATTCTTGTTCAATCCTATTCTTCTTAGGATTTGGAGGTGAATTGGAGGAATGAAGGAAACTCAAGATGATGATTAATAAATTCTTGTTCAATCCTAAATAAGTTTTAAAGAAAGGTAACGATAATTTTATTAATAAAAGGATTTAAATACAAAACTCAAAATACCAAAAGATTTAAAACAAAATGAAAGAACGAAACTTAAAAACCAGACACACATTACACTTAGGACTCACTTTTCTATCAAGGACACACACTTTTCTATCTTTTTTGTGGTGATACAACAAATGGTGCTATTGCCTATTTATAGGCATGCATCACCAACTTAGAAACTTTATACAAGTTGCTTGAAATTTCTGGAATGCCCAAGTTGCCAACATGAGTGATGTTTCTAGATTTTTTTTTTCCAAATCTAGAATTTTTTATATTAGTTGGTGATTTCTAACACTCCCTCTCACCATCTAATTTCTCTTCAAAGTTTTTTTTTAAATTATCCCAAGCTACTCGCAAAACTCTTCATGCATATATTTGTAACTTAGTCTTCTGTTTTGATGTACTTTATTTTTTATATCCCCTTTGAGAACTTTTTCTCAAATATAATGATAATATACCTCCACGTGTTTTGTCCGTGCATAGAATACTGGATTCTTCGCTAGTCGTATTGCTGACTGGTTATTACATAATAACTCTACCAAGTAGTCTGTTGGTTAATTTAGATCTTTAATAATTGTATGAGCCATGTGCATTCTTGTGTTGCCATTGCTGCGGCTCTATATTCAGCTTCTGTACTTAATAAGGACACTGTTGGTTGTCTCTTACTGCACCAAGAGATTGTTCCTAAGCCAATGTTGAATATGTATCCGTTTGTTGATCGTCTTATGTCACAATCTCCAGCATAGTCGGCGTCGCAGTACCCTTTAACCTGACACGTACTATCTCTCTTATATAAGAGACCATAGTCAATAGTATTCTTGACATACCTTAAGATTCTCCGTACTGCTTCCAAGTGAGGCTTCTTTGGATTTTGCATATATCGGCTATCAACTCCAACTGAGAATGCGATGTCTACTCGTGTCAGTGTGAGATAGATTAGACTACCCACGAGCTGTCTGTACATCGTGTTATCTTGTAAGTCTTTTCCTTCCGTAGCTCGAAGTTTGGCATTTACCTCCATTGGCATTGATATTGGCTTGCAGTTTAACATACCAAATCTTTTTAAAAGATCTTGTGCATATTTCTGTTGGCATAAAAATAATCCATCTTTTGTGCTCTCCACCTCTAAACCAAGAAAGTGTTTCAACTCACCTAATTCTTTCATCTAAAAACGAATCGAGAGATTTTCTCGAATTTGTTGTATCTCTCTTTCGTCATCTCTTGTAATGATTAAATCATCCACGTATACCAAAAATATGGCCAACTTATTACCTCGTTGTCTTCACGAATAAGCTTGAGTCTGCAGGTGCCATCTTATAGTTGTTCTGATAAAAAAAACTCTCCAATCTTACCATACCATGCTCGTGGTGCTCCTTCTTCAACTTGCAAACGTAGTTTGGATAATCTTTACTTTTAAAACTTTCAGGTTGTTCCATATCCATACCATGCTCGTGGTGCTTGCTTTAGACCATACAGTGCCTTCTTCAACTTGCAAACGTAGTTTGGATAATCTTTACTATTAAAACCTTCAGGTTGTTCCATATAAATCACTTGGTCTAACTCTCCATGTAGGAAGGTGTTCTTGACGTCCATCTGCCGGAGTCTCCAAGACTTGTTTGCGGCAAGTGCTAGGAGCACACGAGTGGTTGTAATCTTTGCCATTGGACTAAACGTCTCCTCATAATCTAAACCATACTTCTGCGAAAAACCACGAGCCACTAGTCGTGCCTTGTATCTCTCAACGGTTCCATCTGGTCGAGTCTTTTTCTCATAGACCCATTTACACGATATGGGTGTTACTCCTTTAGGCTTTGGCACCAAATCCCAAGTTTCATTTTGTTTTAATGCTTGAATTTCCTCATCCATTGCCTGTTGCCAGTCTTTGCTTTGTGACGCTTCTTTATAACTTGTTGACTCTTTCAGACCAATTTTCTCTATTATTGCTGCATTTGCATACTTTGGATTTGGCTTTCTTTGTCTAATTAACCTTCGTGGTTGAGGCGATGGCTATTGAACATCTTCTTCAAAGTCTTCTATCTGACTTGGCCTTATTTCTTCTGGAGTTGAATAATGGATTCCTGTTTGCCATAGGCTTTTCTCTTCTGACAACCTCATCTCCATGGACTTTTCCTCACTTGGTTGCATAGTATCAATTCTAGACTCTTCAATTGGTTGAGTCTTATCAACCTCTTTAGATTCTTCTAATCGTTGATTTAGCTGCTCCTCTATTTCTTTTGAATCTGGTAACAATACTGCTTGTGGTGACTACCAAGAAGATGCCTTATCAAAGACAACATTCCTACTTACATAACATTATCCAGTAGTAGGGTCACAACACTTCCATCCTTTATGACGACTGTCATATCCGACAAATATGCAGTATATTGCCTTTTTATCAAATTTGCTACGTAGGTGATCTAGTACAAATACGTATCCAAACTCTTTAAAGTACCCTACTGAGGGTTTGACCTTTCAAAGCTTTTCATACGGTGAGGTCCCCATTTTGCTTGAGGTAACCTGTTAATTACGTATGCTACCGTCTTCATACCTTCGGCCCAAAACCTTGTTGGTACATTCTTTGCATGTAGCATACTTCTGTATATCTCTGCCAGGTGACGGTTCTTTCTTTCTGCTGCTCTATTCTGTTGTGGAGTATCTGGACAAGTCAGCCGCCTCCTGATCTTATGTTGTTGCAAATATTGTTCGAATTCTTTTGAAGTGTACTCTTCACCATTATCTGTGTGAAGGCATTGTATCCTTCGCCCTATCTCCTTTTCAACTTTCACTTTGAATTCAACAAACTTACTCAGTGTCTATGATTTTTCTCTCATAAAATCGACCCATACATATCTAGAAAAATCATCAATAAAGGTAACAATGTACCTGAATTGGCTGACAGACGGCTGCTTATTAGCCTAAATAAATCAGAGTGTATTAACTCCAGGGGTGCTTTAGCTTGATACTCTGACTCTTTGTACGGTAATTGATGTGCTTTGCCATACTGACATTCTGCACATACAATGTCATCTCGGACATCTAGATTCGGAAGCCCTTTGACCATTGATTTTTTCATTATCTCCTTTAGCTTCCCATAGCTTACATGTCCTAATCTTGCATGCCATGAATCAGCCGTCTCATTTTTCCTTGTCTTATCTATATATGTTGTTTCTGCTGACATTACATAGACAGACTCCACTTTTTTCCTTCCATCATAGGTCGACTGATAATTTTTAACTCTTTGTATATCTTGACATCATTTGGTCCGAACAATACAAAGTTTCCTATTGATGTCATTTGAGATAATGATAGGAGATTCTTCGACATACCTTCCACGTGGTAGGTATTCTGCAGTTGCACTGGCCGCTAACTATAACAAGGAACTAGATGGTACTTCCAATATATGTTATTGGCAATTTTGAATTATTAGCAATTACCACCACTTGCTCTCCTTTATACTATGATGTCTCCATCAATTTCTTTTTGTCACCTGTCATAAGATTGGAGCAACCAGAATCAACAATCTAATCATCTTTATAGTTGATTTGATTTTCACCTACAGCTGTGAGTGTCATCTCCACATTTGATATTGCACCACTTTTCTGGCTTATTTCTTTGGGATTTTCCATTACTACAAATGATGCATGGAAATCTCATTCTTCTTTACTATCTTGCTACGTCGACGTGGCAGCATTTCCTTCCATGCATTTTGGCCTCCAGCAATCTCGAGTGAAATGACCCTTCCTTCTGCAGTTATAGCACCTGTCTTCTTTCTGAGTATTTTGTTTATTGTTACGACTTGTATCTTGGCCTTGACAAGCTCCCCCTTGCTTGAAGCTCCCTTTCTATTGGTGACCTCGCCAACCTCCTCGACCTCTTGAGGCTTCCTCTGTCACGTTACTTGTCGTGACTTTCCCTTTTCCTCCTTTATTGGTGAAAAGGGCTTTGTCTTCTTCTTTAATAAAAACTTTAGATATTTGTTTATCTAAAGCTTCTTGATTGGCTAAGATATTTTCTAACTATATCAAGGTTGGTTCCATTGCCCAACCTTTAGTAGTCGTAACAATACCAAGAAATTTTGGATGTAACCTATGTACAGTAACCCTTCTCATTCTTGTTTCAGTTATAGCATTACTTAGAAATTTCTTGGCATGAAGATTTAACTTAAGTAAAATATTAACTTATAGTCATGATGCGCTGCGAGATAGATAATAACTCGTTCTCTAAGTGCTGGAGCCTAGCGTCGTTGGTGCATGCATACAATTAGGCGAGAGTATCCCATGCATCCTTTGGTGTCCTTGCATCCTTTATTTGCTGAAGTATGTCGTCTTCTACTGTCATTGATAACATGTACATAGCTTTACCTGCTCTAATTTTCCACTTCCTTAACTCTTCTTCTAATGTTGGAGGTTGAGTCTCGTTTCCTCCAACAATATCCCATAAATCTTGTCATAGCAGATAAAACTGCATACGAGTGCTCCAAGTATTATAATTTTTATTATTTAATTTTTCTATACCACTAACAGTGGTACTCATGTCTGCCATAATTACTCGATCCCTGATCAAATAATTTCACAATCCCGGATTGTAACTAAATTTCGATAGAATCTTGGTTAAGATACGATCCCTGATCGTAAAAGAATTTGGTCAATGGAGCAACGACTCTAGACAACACAACCTGGCTCTGATACCACTTGTTAAAGAAAGGTAAGGATAATTTTGCTAATAAAAGGACTCAAATACAAAACTCAAAATACCAAAGGATTTAAAACAAAATGGAAGAACGAAACTTGAAAACCAGACACACACTACACTTATGACTCACTTTTCTATCACTTAGGATACACACTTTTCTATCTTTTTTGTGGTGGTATAACAAATGGTGCTATTGCCTATTTATAGGCATGCATAAGTCAACTTGATATAAGTTGCTTGAAAATTCTGTAATGCCCAAGTTGCTAACTTGGGCGATGTTTTCAGTTTTTTAAACAAATCTAGAGTTTTCTAAATCTAGAAATTTCTATATTAGTTGGTAATTTCTAACAATAAGATGATGAATCATTAAATGTCAGGAAGGAAGCAAATTGGAGGGAGTATGATTGGAGGAATGAAGGAGACTCAAGAGATGATTGATTTTGCAGCAAAACACAACATAGCTGCAGAGATTGTGATTATTTCAATGGACTATATCAACTCAGCAATGGAGAGATTGGCCAAAGGAGACGTCAGGTACCGATTTGTGATTGACATTGGAAACTCCCTGGAAGCCATCAAGCCACATGCTTAAATTGCCTGTCTTTCATCGATCACTCCATTTCAGTCCTTTGAAATAAATCTGTAGCTTTTCTTTTTCTACCGAAGGATCAAGGATGAGTTTGTATTCTCTATGTGTGTCCATGGGAAGCATATTACCGAGAGATTCAAATGTTATACATGCCTGTAATTGCAGATGTTAAAATTGGAATTGCAATTTAACTTACAATGCATGTTAAGATATATGTTATATGTCTAAATAATTAGTTTTGACATTATTTATTAATTAGACATATAAGATATTAGTTAGATAATAACTTAAATTTAAAAAGTATATGGATAATCTTCTAGTTAAAAAAGAATCATATCGGATTGAAGTCTATTATCATGTTGATAATTGAATTATATTTTATGTATATTTTGTGGATTTAGGATAAGTAAAGAAAAGAATTAATGTGGTGGTTATTTGGTTGAAGTGGGATTATTATAACGTCAGGGAATTTTGCAAATCTCCTAATTACGGCGGAAGTCTATAAAAGAAGTAGATGTGCGTATGTGAATTGGTGGTTCAATGAAACAATAGTGATGTGCGTTATTGCTTTTAAGATAGTTGAACAACCACCGTGTTGCGTGCATTTTTTTAATTATTTATTGAAATACATTGCGACTGTGCGATTATTTAATTGGAAGCTATAGTGAGTGGAGTGATGGTTTATAGGAGTCTTGATATATAGCAGAAGTGGACTCCTTACATGTTTGATCTCTCTTTGTCCATGGGTAATTGTGTGATTTTCAGATGTGTAGCAATGAAGGCTTGCATAGGAAGGCTTGTGTAAGTGATTTTTTAATTAGAGTTTTGGCATTGATTGATTGGTTGTGGGATGTATCTACGTCAGTGAATTATTAATCTTCTTTTGGTAAATTGCCGCAAATCGTGAGCATGAGACCAACTTAAAATTGAGGCTGAAGGAAAGTTGGGTTATTTACGTGGGCTGTTATACTTGGCGTCTTCATCTTGCAGCTGTGAATTAATAGTAATGTTTATGTGAATCAGTTTATTGTTATTGTGATGACTTCCAAATCCATTTCAGTGGAGCAGAACTCATCAAGAAGTTATTTTTGTCTATTTCAAGTATATTTAATTTTCGTTCTTTATTATTTTAATCACTTGAGTTATTTGTTCATTGTTCTTTCATTAAAAGATTGACTGAGAAAATTTCTCTGTTGAGGTTAGTACGAAGCGATCATATTATTAGGTGTGAATTTCTTTAACAGGAAGTGAGGTTGAGAGATAATATCAAGGATTGAGTGGGTCAGCTCAGTAAGGTCTTGGGTAAATCTATTGTACTTCGGTGAAATTTATTAAGCTAGATAAGGTCCCCGCAGATATAAACAAGGTGTGTCGAACAACGTTACCAAATTTTTTATATTTTTATTATTTTAGTTTTGCTTGTTTTTATTAGTGCAAAAGAAGTTTGAGAAACAATTAACCTTCGGTTTTTTTCAATGCATTACATTTGAATTAAAGACATTAATAGATTGTCTAGACTTGACAGCCAACACATTGAAATCATCCAAGTTGTAAATTTTTTTAGGGATGGATTGATTTTATTCAGTTTTTGGTTCTTATTATTAGCTTTTGCCTTTTGTTTTTTATGAAGTTTGTAATAAAAAATTGAAAAAAAGATATTTTTTATAGGGATTTATAATAAAATCATGCAATTCACATTGTAATTTACAACATTTTCGTGCAAACTGATTTGTTTAAGACGCAGACGGTTATGTGGCTAACATAGCATTCGCAAAAATTTTGAAAAGTCAAGCTTGGAGAAGCCAGTCATATAGTAAAGCAACTAAGAGCAGCACGTCAAGATGTCCTGTTCCTAGAGGTCAAATTGTCCAGTTTCTACAGGGCATAGAAATAAAGCAGATGATGAAACTCACTGACAATAAGACCGTGTCTTACAATTCACACCACATAACATCTTCAAAGTGGAGAGGCTGTGTTGGTTTGGTGGTCGACAAAACGTTATGCTCCATAGAAACTTCTGTCCAAAGTAAATAGTTTGAAGAGCTTTAACTTCTAATTTATTTCACCATGAAAAATGATGATTGAAGAGTGCTGACTGCTGAGACCGCTGTCCAACGGAAGTGGCTGAGATGATACGCCTCGGTTGACTTTCACTGTTCTTCTACAATTTTTCTTTGGCTCGGCCTTTACCCACCCAAAATTAGAATTTAATCCACAGATGCTAAATTTCATATATTAGTCGGCACTTGATGATTGCCAAAGGTTGTAACTCGGTAAGTAATTCCCACAATAATTAAAATAAACAAAAATATGAGTTTTAAAGTCAAAAGTTAATAAAATATGAAATTTAGATTCAGAACTCCTCTTTTTTTTTTTTCAAAAATATACCTTTTCATTTTAATTTATTAAATTTTTTATAAAAATAAAAAATTAAAGTTTTGGTATATGTGAGAGAACTATTAGATCCGATTTCAATAGCATTTTTGAACATAAATTTAGTGAAAAGTTTAATTAAATTTTGTGATACAATAAAATATATCTTGATAATTTAAAATAAAAAATAAAAAATTTCTATATTTAAATATGCGAGAATCAATCCTTAATACTTAACTTCTAATTGTTTTCGTTTCATTTCTATTTTTTTGTTTTAATTTATGTTTTTCTTTAAAGAAAAATGACTTATTTAGTTTGTTAATATTTATGTAGTTATATTTGAATCACTAGCAATAATTACATATTAGATTAAAAATAAAAGAAAAATATTTTTAATTAAATAAATTTCCTTTAATATCTTGTATAATATTTATTAAGGAAGTATTAATAAAATTTATTTTTTATTAAAATAAATAATTTAAATTAATTTTTTATTATAAATTAATATTTATTTAAATGTATTTTAATTATTAAATCAAAATTTATTTGAAATTCGTATATTTTGAAGATTTTTTAAATTTAATTATATTTATTAATAATTATGAAAGCATATTAATTTAATTTAATTATAATTAAATAATTCATGATTCATATTAATAATTAATTAAATATATAATTTTAAATTAAATTATTTATAGTTCTTATTAATAATTAATATACTAAATATTTAGTTGATAATAAATCATATTGTAAACAATCAAAAACTACTTCTTATAGTTTTCATAAGTTTTGAAAACTTGAAGAAACTAAAATTGAAAACAAAAATTAAAAAACTCAATCAAACATTTTTTACTAAATTAAAAAATGAAAATAAAATTAAAAACAAAGAGAAAATTACAGAATACCACTTCTGATATAGAAGAAGCAAACTTTTTTTTTGAAATTTAAAAAGAAATATATTACCAAAACAGAAACTTATACACAATCCTCGTCGAGGATCCTACAAGCAGTAAAAACATACACTATATAGAATGTACAACAATTACAAATTCAAAATCAGATTAACCATAACGATCTGAGTTCTTGGTTAATATTGTCTTGCTTCCCTTTATTACCTTGGCAAGTTCATATTTGTGATGCTCCTCATTTTTGTAAATTCTCCTATTTCTCTCTTTCCATAAATAATAAATCACCATTTGGAAAGAAGTCTCAATGATAATTCCATCACTCTGACCCGAGTTAAAATATCGAATGATAGAGTTCAATGTTTCATTCCAATCAAAAGAGAACCTTGGAAGTCTAATCATATGCAAAATTTTGCTCTACACCGACTTGTTATATCTGCACTCAAAGAACAGATGGTTTGTACTCTCATTTATTTGTTTACATAAGACACAAAGTAGATTGTAACTCCCAAACCATCGGTCTTTAGTTCTTAATCTGTTTTTTATAACTAACCACAAGGAAATAGCATATTTGAGACTCCAAACCTGCTTCCATACTGTTTCTACCCACGAGATTGACTCCATTGGCATCACTAGTAGATTATGAGCCTATTTATTATTAAACAACCCGCTAGCATGTACAATCCATACCATCTTATCCTTTCTTCGCATAGTAGGCGGCTCAGGTAAATAGTTTTCCAGCTGTTACAAATGCCTAATAGTTCGAATCCTATCTCTCTTCTGGATGAACCATACAACTTTAGCCTCTTTAGGAATCCTACTCCTTAACACTTGTAAGTCATTACGCAACCAAAGAGGATTGAAATTAGTCCAATTATCAAACCACAACCAAATGTCTTCACCATCCCTTACCCTATACTTCATAAAAGGATAAATCTACTCCCTAAGGTTCAACATGCTCTTGAATATCCATGAATATTCACGATTCTGTTGAAGCTGCAAAAAATTTTGAAATTTAAGATGATAAATCTGCACCCGTTTCACCTACAACACTTTCTTATCAACAAATAATCTCCAAATCCTCTTCAATAGCAAAACCCGTTGCATTTGGGTAATTGAAATGATCCCTAATCCTCCCTGCTTTTTTGGAAGAATAATTTCACTCCACTTAACTTTGCCCTTTTATTGTTTTTAGTTTTGCCAGACCATAGGAATGATTTTAATAACCTCTCCATTTCTTTGATCACTCTCTTTGGGATTACCATATGAGCTGCTCAGTGAACATGCATACTATTCAAATAGAAGTAGTAAGGGTGACTCTAGTAGCTAATGATAAGAATATATTTTGCCAAACAAGGATTCTAGATTTCAGCTTTTATAACAAAGGTATAAAATCTGAATATTTAGGCTTACCCAAAGTAATAGGAACTCCCAAATAGCGAAAAGGAGTTTCCTCTGGTGCAAACCCCACCATATTGCTTATCCATTATGGGTTCCTAACATTTGAGGACACATACACGCCATTCTTCTTCTCAATTATCTTCATCCCCGACCAACCAGAAAATGTGTATACCATGTTCATCATCATCATAATAACATGAGATTCAACCTTGCAAAACAGAATAACATCATCAACGTAAAGCAAGTGTGACAATTTCATATCCCTACATTTAAAATAATATTGAAATAGACCATTGCTATCCACAAGTTTAGAAACAAGTCTAGAAAATCCCTCTATAGCTAGAGTGAATAGGTAAGGGGAAATTGGATTCCCTTACCTAATCCCTCTAGAATTTAAAAAAGGTCTCGTTGGAATCCCATTCACTAACACACTCATCTATGTAGTTTGTCTACATTGTTGAATCCATTGATAAAATCTAACAAGTGAACTGATGGCTTCCAAACAAACTTTCAGGTATTCCCAACTAATGGTATCATAAGCTTTAAATAAATCAAGCTTCAATGTACAACACTTAATATGTTTCCCAGTATGATACTCCCCCAACAACTCTTGAAGAATTAGTATATTGTCACCAATGCTTCTCGATAGCAGAAAAGCACCTTGTGTCTATAAGATTCTAATCATGCATCTCATACATAATATATATCAAATATACGTAACGGAAAATAAAAAGGAACCTAAAAAACTAGATCTACTAATGCATATAGATATAAAAAGCAAAACATGAAATGTAAGATGTTTACATACCTTTCTGATGATCTCCTTCGTTCTTTAATCTTCTTTGCATTGGGTTGTCGTAAACCACAACAATCAACATAAACCGTCTCTAATGAAAGTCCACATAAAGATAGAAGGATAAAACCTCACTAAGAGATAACTATAATTCTTTCTTTATGATAGCAAAGACAAGAACTTTTGTGAGAGTTAGAGAGAAAAATAATGTGTATGTAAGAAGGAACATTTCTTTCACTTATGTCTTATACAAGATGTATGAAAATCATCTCTATTTTCTGCATCATTTGGCCTTCCATAACCCCCATCACTAATGAAGAGTAATGAGAAGTTAATGACCATAAATAGCATGCATTAATGGAAGTTATAAGAAGTTAATGACCATGAATAACATGTATTAATGGAAGTTTGGGAAGTTAATGGCCAAATTGGCAGCCAACAATACTTGTTTCTAATCCATTCTTTGCAATGTTTTCTACCACGATCACATCATGATACAATCTTGAAACACTCTCATATCTTGAATCACCATTCAAGACTATTTTACTCATCCTTTGAATCTCTTATTTGTGTGACCCATTAGGTTCCTGATTATGTTGGCTACTTGAATTAATATTTAATTTAAGTAAGTTAAGAGCAGTATTTAGTAACATGTCATGACCCTAGTGGTTTGACTACGAACCCTTCCATATGCAATATTGTCATACAATTCATCCTTTCACCATCTATACCCCACTTGGTTTAGAGTATAGTCAAAGTGTCAACTCTCACTAGACCAACTACGTCACATCTAGTCCAAGTGATATTAGATCTTATCCTGAGGATCTCATTACTCTATGCATCATTGAAGACTCTCTTCATGAAACATATTTGCTATGGCTAGAGATTCTTGAGTAATAACCTCGACAAGAGGTCGTGAGTATCATCTCCTTATATCAGGATTAGTGAATCCATTATTAGCTACTCAATTACCTTCAAATATCTCAAGTTGTACCTAATTACCACCCTATGAGTAACCCCTGAAAGGCACCGATGAATGTAGTCAAAGCACAGGATCAGTATCTGAGATATCCTTAAGCACCTCTAATCAAAGGATACTTGCACCACTGCTATGATGAGACTATCATTGACACTGGAATAGAATATCCATATGATTGTCTCATAGTAGGTCAATCTAATGTACTTACTACCCTTAGTAAGCATTCATATGTTAACTTTAAACAACTCATGTTTACAGCTTATGAGATCTACTGCTTGATCCAATCAAGGAGTATAACATGTATTATTCTATCTAGATTAATGATATCCCATCTCATTAATCTTATAACTAGGGAAAGTTTAGATAATAACATAATTACACATGATAGGAATCTCATTATCATGATCTCATCATGATTTCCTCTATGCTATGTTTTGTATCAAGGACTTCATTAAATTAATTTAAGATAAACATCAAATCCATAAACGTATAAACATCGAAATAATAAAAAATGCCTTTATTAATCATAAAATGATTTGTATAATAAGTGCTAAAGGTGATTGCCTTTAGAGCACTTCTCTAACAGTGCCACATTGACCACCTCTGAAAAGACTACTTTCAATCTATCCGCCAATAAAGTAGCGATAATTTTATAGACAGTCAAACAACAAGATATTGGACGATAATTCGTAATCATCACAGGCCTATCCTTCTTAGGAACTAGACAAATGAAAGGATGGTTGATCTCCTTCAGCAATGAACCAGAAGAAAAGAAATCCAACACTGCATCAATTAAGAGAGGGCCCATGATGTCCCAAGTTTGCTGGAAAAAACTCGTAGAATATCCATCGGCGCTTTTGAACTATGTAATCGAAACACCACCTCTTTCTCCTATTGGGCCGTGTAAGGGGCATTGAGCATCTGATTGAACTCAAGTTTATCATATAAATTGGCTACACTTTCATAGCTATTAATGTACTTTTTGACCCTTAATTCATGATTTATGTGTTTAAATTAGTCCCTTACGATGAGCTTATGTTTTATGCA
>JANZLX010000213.1:3106581-3119871 GCA_025531955.1 Erythroxylum orinocense | reverse complement strand
ACCCATTCACCTATATCAACATCACTGTAAGCTAAAAGAAATCCTTATAGGTATAATAGATTCACATAGTTTACTCAAAACAGATTCACATTTCTCTAATTGCATATTGAAGATCTGTGTCAAGATTTTCAATAAGTTGCTGGAAATCAAAGAACAAGAGTATCAGACACATGGAAACCATTACATTAATAACAAAATCAACATTAAGCTTGAAGAGATGACGCCAAAAAATCTACTTATAGAAACATGCACCAAATAGATTCAATTTAGAGAGAGAATACTAAGATGTTATCAAAGCAGAAAAGGTGTTGGAAGCAAAGGACAGGGTGTTGATTGGAAGACAGCTGAGCATGAATATGATGATGTCCCGTTCACAATCACAATAATAATTTGAGATGTAAATGACTAAATAGAAGGTAAATGTTGTAAATTTGTTTTCGTTTATGAGGACCATCTTATACTGTACTTGTACAGTATATTCGTGTCTCTCTAAGAGAGAAAGTGATAGGGAAAAGATGGGAAAAGAAGTGCGATGAACGCGGTCAAGGTCAAAGAGATCTGCGTTGAAGTAACTCAGTGGAATTGAACATTCAACAACAGAACGCAGCTAATTAACATCAACTTTATATATAATCATTGAATAGTAACTTAGATAGTAGTACGGCAGAAAGAGGTTGACCCACCAGAAACAAACTCGAAGTTTTGCAAATTATTTACGATAAAGATAATGCATGGGCATTGTCGAGTACCTTAGGATTCCGGCCGTCCCCGCAGAGGACGCCTGATTTGAGCCGGAGATATGTCGGCAGCGGTTGAAGGAAAAGGGAAAGAGGGCAGCTAGATATATATAAAACCAAACGTTGAAGGTAAAGGGAAAGGGAATGTCTGCTGTTGACGACGGGTGGGGCGGCGACGTTGACAATTTTTATTTTCAGGTGGTGGTCTCTGTGTGGACGAGTGCAGACAGTAGGAGTTGAATACGGGAGGCGCGCGAGAATGAAAACGAAACTGATGAATTGGGGATGAGTTTTAATTTTTTCCCCAACACTTCAACGACGTTTACTTCATAACAACGTCGACATAATTATTTTCCCACGTTTTAATATTTAAACGTCTCATATAATACTCCAATTCCGCATCGTCGGATAACAACGTCGATAAATATTCACACTTTTCCTGACATTTTTTAAACGTCGGGAAAGGTCATAATTTTCTGCGACGCCTTCCACTCAAACGTCGCAGAATGGTTACTTTTTTTGTAATGACAGCCCTCTTCGTTATTACTAAATCTCATTTACTTTAGTTAAGAGAATTAGATATTTGGATGATTTTATTTAATATGAGAAATTTATTGATGGAGACAAAAATCCAGTAACAAAGCAAAACTTTATTAGCACATTTTATGATTTCAAAGGCTTTTTTTTTGGTAAATATGATTTCAAAGGCTTTAGGACAAGTTATTGACATATCTTGATATTTTATACTATTATTTCAATTTTAATTATTGATATTTGATGCAACTTACTCCCTTTTACAATTAAAGAATTTTTCATTAAGTTAGTTAATTTAATTTATCTAGAGAGGAATTCTCCCAACTAAAAATATGATAAAGAAGATCGTATTATTCCATTACAGATGCTACCAGAAGTTATCCATGTCTAGGTTTAGTACCATGGAATGCCACTTTCCTTCATGAAATGCCACTTTCCAGGAAAATAGTAGACTTTTGGCTACCGAAAATAGAAAGAATTTGGACTATTAGAGTATCTCATATTGACTAAACATGAAAATGTTAAAAGATTTATAAGTGGCAAGGGTCAACTATCCAAATAACTAGTTCTAGTCATTTTGGCAATAGTCGACCTAAGTTCAATTCTAATATAATATCAGAGCCGATGGTTATCCTTCTAGATGTCTAGTCCTAGCGGTCTGATCCGATTACCATTACATTTATTTTAAGTGACAACTGGATATTTAGTCCCAGTTGCACTTGAGGGAGAGTGTTAGAGTATCTCATATTGCCTAAACATAAAAATGTTAAAGTGTTTATAAGTGGTATAGGCCAACTATCCAAAATGACTAGTTCTAGTTGTTAATTTAGTGCTAATGTGTTTAATGACCATTTTGTTCTCTTTGATATGTTTCCTAATGGTCAAATACTTAATGTCGATGTGCTTACTTCAACTACCACCCTTGTTGTTTTTGGCTAAGAAAACTGTGGCTGAATTGTCATAGTACATTCTCAATGGCTTAGAAATGGAATCCACAATTATAAGAACAAATATGAAACTCTTTAACCATACATAATGTGAGGTAGCCTCAAAACAAAAAAGAACTCAGCCTCCATGATTTAAGTAGTAGTCAAACTCTGCTTTGAACTCTTCTAGAATATGACTCCTCTGGCAAACATAAACATGTATCCAGATGTTGACTTTTGTGAATCATCACAACTAATGAAGTCCGAATCCGAGTAGCCAACTACCTCAAGATTATCAGTTAACCTATACATAAGCATGTAATCTTTGGTCCCTTGAAGGTATGTCATCACCTTTTTGGCAGCTCTTTAGTGGTTTATACCTAGGTTATTCTGATATCCGAGTAGCCAACTACCTCGAGATTATCAATTCACCTATACATAATCATGTAGTCTTTGGTCCCTTGAAGGTATCTCATCACCTTTTTGGCAGCTCTTTAGTGATTTATACCTGGGTTATTATGATATCTTCCTAATATTCCAACAACAAATGTAACATCAGGTCTTGTACAAACTTGAGCATACATTAGGCTCCCTATTGTAAAAGCATATGGAATGTTTTTCATTTGTTCCCTTTCAAGCTCATTTTTCGGGCACTGGTTCAAATTGAACCTATAACCATTCAGAATAGTTGCTATACTTAGTGATCATTCTTTCATCTGAAATCTCTCTAAGACCTTATTGATATAGGTTTCTTAAGATAGACCCAAAATGTATTGAAATCTTTCCCTATAAATCTTAATTCCAATGACATAAGATTCCTCAACCATATTCTTTATATCAAAATTCTTATAAAGAAATTATTTCACCTCATATATCAAACTCTTGTCATTGGTGGCAAGTAGAATATCATCTGCATATAGAACAAGAAAGTAAATTTTACCTCCACTAACTTTTTGAAATATACGTTGATCCATAATATACTCTACAAAACCAAATGAAGAGATGATATCATATAATTTCAAATACCATTTATGAAAGGCTTGTTTCCATCCATATATGGATATATTAAGCTTGCACACCAAATGTTCACCATCACTAGAGGAGAATCCATCCGGTTGTTTCATGTAAACCTCTTCCTCTAGATCTCCATTCAAGAACGTTGTTTTCACATCCATTTGATATAATTCCAAATCAAAATGGGCAACTAATGCCATAATCACTTGTAAGGAATCCTTTTTAGATACAGGAGCAAAGATCCCTGTGTAATCGATTCCCTCTTGTTGAGTAAATCCTTTGGCAATAAGTCTAACTTTATATCTTTTAATGTTGTTTAATGAGTCCTTTTTTTGTCTTGAAGACCCATTTACATCTAATGGCCTTTGCACCATTAGGCAACTCGTCAAGATTCCAGACATTGTTAGATGTCATATAATTCATCTTATCTACCATGACATTGTACCACAATTGTGATTCATTGTAACTCATGGCTTGTGAAAACATTTCAGGGTTATTTTCAGCTCAAATATTATAGTCAACTTCTTGTAGGTACACAATGTAATCATTAGATATTGCTGATTTCTTATCTATATTGGATCTTCTTAATATTGTATTAGCACCCTCCTAAGGAGAAGCTTGTATAATTGGTTGCTCAATAACTTTTGGTGATTACTAAACAATTGGATCTACTAAATGGTCATCAGCAGCTTGTGGAGCTTCAATGATTGACTGTTCAACACCCGTTTGACTTTGAGGGATGTTATGAATGACAATCAATTAATTACTAGAAGTAGGAGTTTGTATGTCACAATGATCCTTCTCAAGAACAAAGTCCCAAGATTGATCACTCCTACTGATTAATTCATTCTTAAGAAACTTTACATTTCTTAATTCCATAAACCTAGTACTATGAGATAGACAATAAAACTGTAACTTTTGGACTTTCAGCATATCTAATGAAATACCCACATATAGTCCTCGGATCCAGTTTCTTTTCTTATGGATTATAAACTCTTACTTCAGACGGGCATCCCAAATGTGTATATGTTGCAAACTCGATTTCCAATTTTTTCATAACTTAAATAGTATTTTTGAAACAGCCTTAGTTGGAACTCAATTTAATATATACACTGTCGTTTAAAGAGCTTCAGTTCATAAGGATTTAGGAAACTTAGAACTGCTAAGCATACTTTGCACTATGTCTAAAAACATTTGGTTTCTTCTTTCTGTTACACCATTTTGGTTCGAAGACCTAAGAATGGTGTCTTGAGCTATTATCTCATGCTCCTGAAGAAAATTCACAAATGGGCCAGGTGCTTGTCCATCATTAGTGTATCTACCATAAAATTCTCTAACTCTATCTGATCTCACGATCTTTATTTGCTTACAGCGTTGTCTCTTTACTTCCATTTAAATACCTTAATGGCATTTAGTGCTTTGTTCTTATTATGAAGTAAGTAAAGGTAGATATATCGCGAGTAATCATCTATAAATAAGATGAAATGTTTCTGACTAGATGAGTCCATTTCTGGACTACAAATGTCTGTATGTATGATCTCTAATATGTCTAAACTCTTATTGACATCTTTCTTTGTCTTATTGGTCTGATTTCCCTTTATGCGGTCCACACAAACATCAAAGTCAATAAAATCTAGAGTATTAAGTACTCCATCATTCACTATTTTAAAAATTCTTTTAAGGAAAATATGTCTCAATTTTCGGTGCCACAACATAGAAGATTGTTTATTCATAACATATCTTTTAATACCATCATTATTATAGATATACATTGTATTGTGAAAAACAATATCTTGCAAATTAATTCAAAAAATAACATAAATAATTGTACCATTCCCAACAAGATTAGATCTATGATATAAACCACATGATGTGTTTGAAAAATTAGAGGAATAACATAAAGATACAAGTCTTGAAATTGAAATCAAATGTCTAGAGAAACTTGGAATATAAAATGTTCTTTCCAAGTTCAAAACAAAACTAGAATTCAAAACTAATTTGCATGTCCCAATAGCTTCCACATATGAATGCATCTTGTTCCCTAAATAGATGCACTATTCACTGCCCACTAGCTTCCTGTAGTTTAGAAAACCCTATAAGGTATTAGAAATATGGATTGTAGAACTAGAATCAATCAACCAAGTGTTATGAGAAACATAAACCATATTAGCTTTATAGCAAACAAGTGAAATTGAAATATCTTTTTTCACAAGCCAAGCCTTAAATTTGGTATGATCCTTCATTATGCGCCCTTTCTTTTTACAGAAGCAACATTTGGGATGGAAATCCTTTTCTATCTCAAGATGGACTGGTATTTTACAATTTCCTTTTTGCCTGGCTGCCTTCTATTCCTTCCTTCTGTGGCCATATGTGCACTTTCACCAAATTTCATTATCAACCTCCTTTCCTCTTGAGCACACATGTATAGTCAGCAATTCATTGATATACCATTTATCCCTATGTATGTTGTAAGAGATTTTAAATGGTTCATATTGAGGTGGAAGGGAATTAAGTATGTAATGCACAAGCAAAGACTCAGACATCTCAACCTCAAGAGCCTTAACTGAGTTGTAATGTCCTTTATTTGCATGATGTACTCACGCATACCTCTAACACTTGTGAGCCTAATTGATGATAACTTGGTCATTAAGGTGCTAACTAAGGTCTTATTTGAAGACTCAAACTATTCATCAATAACCTTCAGTAAATCTCTAACATGATCACACTCTCCAATAAAACCATGAATACTAGTATGAATTTTGGTCTCTATGTACATTATACTGAGGTGATTAAATCGGTCCCAACGTTTATAAAGAGCAATTTCAGTCTGAGTGCTAGTTTCAATAGGTGCAGGTGGTTCATCTTTTCAGATAGCATAATTAATGTCCATTCACCCTAATTGGAGGAGAATCCTCTCTTTCCATATTTTATAGTTATCATTATTCAATTCGGGAATATCACATTGAATATCAGAAAAAATTCACAGTTTGAATAACTGCACAAAATTCAAATAAACATGTTGGACCCCACTCCAAGAGCTCAACATTCGAAGTCCTAAGACGAATGAAACTCATTTCTTCACCAATACCTTACTTTCATTCAATTGAACTTTTTCAAAACAAGAGCAAAGCTATCAATTCCTTTGGAGAGATAGAGGAACATGTTACAAAACTATTGCTTTAAAAATCAAGTCATTTGGAGGTCGGACATAGAAGTTATGACCAGAAGAATGGAACATATTCAGGTCGGATTTCCAAAAGTGTGAATGGACCAGACAAAGGTTAAGTCTCAAATAAACCAAACGATTGTTCAGTCTAAGATGGAACTAGATGAAGGCTCAGTCTCAATTGAACCAGACGATGGTTTAGTCTAAGAAGGAATCAGTTTTAGGCAAGGGCATTCGTTCCAGACGAATAAATTTGTCTCATATGAAAACATCAGTATAAGACGGAAGCATTCGTCTCAAACGCAGGCATTAGTTTTGGACAAAGGCATTCCTCTCAGACGAAAGCATTAGTCAAAGACAAGCTTTGACTTAGATGGATGGAGTCAACTTTGACTCAGACAGATAGATTCAACTTTAACTCGGACGGATAGATTCAATTTTAACTCAAACGGATAGATTCAATCAACTGAATCAAATGAGCAGACGAAGGGTCTTAGATGAAGAAATAAGTCAAAGATGAGCTTTGACTTAGATGGATCAGGCGGATCAAACGTGTCTAAGCCAAACACAGACAAAGTACTTAGACGCAGACGGACGAAACACTCACATCTAAGATAGACACAGATGGACGAAGAACATGCGTCTAAGCGAGACGTAACTGGGCAAAGGACATGTGTCTAAGCGAGACGCAACCAGATGAAGGACACAAATCTAAGCGAGACGCAACTGGACGATTCAATCCAAGAAGGAATCAGACGATGATTCAGTCAAAGCTGAGCGTTGACTCACACGCAATCAAAGCTACCTAAATTAATCCAGAATTTCCTTAGAAGTTAAAACACCATTTCTACACTTATGAAAAGACATAAAATATTGCAATATAATACTTGGAAAATAGTAAGCAACCGTGTTTCAATAACAAATCCAACACACCTTGAGCCTAGCTTTAATTACATATCAATATGCTCATTAATAGCTTAATACAAATACAAAAGGATGCCCAATATTTGATATGCTTATAAAGCGATCCAAAAATCACTAACTTAGTTAGAAAATCTCTAACTATCTTGGAGTTTCTGATACCTTGCAAGGATTACTAATCGTCTCTTTCTACACCTAAGGAGGGAATAGTGGGGTGAGCTACACAACTCAGTGACTAATATATTTAAAGCTATTGGCTATTGACCACAAATTTAAGCATATGTGCACCTATATATACATATATATATATATCTAGCAATTTAAGAATTTATCAAATTTAGCTCAAAACTCATAACACATAACACTCAAATGCTTCATACTTGACAATTCAATTATGCAATGCACAAACAAATGGCTTGAGAGTTCCGTGGAATGAAACAGAGAAACTGAAGTTTACTCCGTAAACAAAACAAGTCTGAATTTTCAGGATCTCGTGGCCTCAAGCAGGCAGTTGAGAGAAGGCTATAGGTCAACATGCACGTGACTAATGAAACGAGTTCCTCTCTTGCCCAAACAAAAGCACATATTCATTTTATCATATGCTCATACTTTTATGCTTTCTCTTCTTTTCGTTTATACAAAATGTTATAACCTATTTCTATGTATAACATGGTCATAATTCATCATGCATTTTCAAATCTTCACAACAATCCAAATTTAAGTAATTCAGACATACACATACATAGGCAAGAATTTGTCCAATCACACAATAACTATAAATACATTACCCACCTAATTTCGTTAACAATCCAAGCTCAAGATTGCTTTTCCCCTTGCTCTTGGGTAGGATGTTTTTGATTCCCTTCAAATAAACAAATTTCTATTCGAACAATAATCCAACAAAAAACCATAATCTTCAAGAATCACATAAATAAAATAACTAACACAATGGGCTTAGATTTAACCTACCCATAGTTTATCTAAGCTAGTAAAAACCAAAACCCTAGTTTAGGGACCCACAACCTCCATCTAGGGTTTCTCTTCTTTCTTTCTACACAAACTCATTTCTCTCTTAAATCCCTTTTGTTCTTCTACTAAGCAAGATGAAGGATTATACTTACCTTAACAAGTTTATTCTTCCTCTTTTTCTTCTTCTTTCCTTCTTCTCCAACACTCTACACACTCTTCTCTTCTCTTTTCTTCTTTCCATGTTTTCCTCTCTTTCCTCTCTTTCTTTTCCATGATTTCTTATCTTCTCTTATGTCTTATTCAAGACACATTTTACCCTTTTCTTCCAAAAATACCCCTCTTCTTTGGTTGTCCTTTCAATTTTACCCTTCTTTCATTTGTTCTACTAACTCCTTTAATCCATTAATCACCATACTACACTATAATTAAATTCTAATCTTTCTATCCAAAATTTTAATTTCTACTCATGCCCACCAAATTAATACTCAATTATAAGAAAATAAAAAATGAAAATAACACAAATAAATAATTCATAAATAAAAAATTAAACAAATAGTAAATAATTTAGAAAAATTTTCAGGGCCCAACAAAACATGCTTATTTCACTAACTTTTAAAGCAAATAATCATATATCATATTTTACCAAAGTTAAAACATGCAATCATATTTCAAATGTGAATCATATAACAATTAAAACTGCCCATTTATGATGAAACTGTCAAATTATATTCCTTTCTTTAATACCTGTGGGTAAATTAAGATAAAGATAATTTGTGATTCCATCCTAATTAACCATAAAAATATAAAAAAAATATTCCTATGGGATAAATTTTATTATATTTGAATAAGACTAATTATAATTTGTGTCATTTTACTAGATGTGATCCATAGCACTTAATATATAATTTCTCTTAATCAAAGATGATGTGGCTAATCTTCAACTAATTAAAATTATATTGATCATATTATACCTTATTTTATGCAAAATATTAACAATAAAGGTTTCACATAATCCTTTAAAACTAATTAATTGTGCATCAATATCATATATTTGCATAAAAATAAACATATACATGAATTTGAAATCAAACAATAATTTATATCATGCAATTCAACAAAATTGCACTAATATGTCAAAACGGAAATATTTATGAGTTCAATACGTAAATACAGTATAAACATGTGCTACACTGTAAATATAGTATATTCTATCGTCATACTCTGTGGCACAGGCGTGTATGTACCGAAGGCATGTAGCACTGCCTTTGTCTACTTCCCATTTGTCACTGGCCGGTAATACCAATCCAAACAATTTATTATTTACAATTATATAAACTTAAAGCTTTTCACTAATAGCCCACCAACTGCAAGTTGATCAAGTCAAGTGATGTGAAAGGATTGGCTTGTTAAGTGCTAGAATCTTGTAAGGATTGAGTAATCATGATTAAGAAATGTAATTATAGTTTGTTGTATCAGTTGGATGATCATGATATAATTGTTGTCCTTGGGTGATTACTCAATAGTTTTCCCATTCCGGTAGGTCATATCTGTTGAGCTTAATTTTTTTTGGGTACAAATGTCATTCAAAATATTTTAATAAAAATACTTATATTAGTGTGTATGTGACAACTCAAATATGTATAAATATTTTAATCCAATCTTAATACCATTTTCGTAAATATAATTCAACACAACTTTATTGAAAATTTTATTTAAATTTGGATTAATTACTAAAAAATTCAAACTTTCATCAATTTTTTAATTATAATTCGAACTTTAAAAAGTACGCTACATTTAGTTGCATTGCAAGTTGTTTATTAACTCGAACTTTAAAAAGTACGCTAAAAAGTATAACTCGAACTTTAAAACTTTCGTCAATTTATTAATTACTAAAAAATTCAAACTTTCGTCAATTTGGATATCTAATACTGTTATCTTTGCTAACCCTCGTTAATCAAACAAATCAGCATAATTAGCTAAAATGAGTCTAATAAAACAACGACATTTCATGATAAAACTGAGTCGACTTAGTTTCAATAAGAGAAAATGTCATCTGTTTTAAAAACTAACTGATATCTTGTTACAATGATTGGTACCAACCAATACGACATATAATTTTGTTCAATACTTGTAGTGTTTTTATTTGAGTTCGGACCAAAAGATTTAATATTTTATTAATAATAAAAATTAAATCGAATTAAACTAAAATCAACAAGTTAAATTATATTAATTAAAGTTAAGTTCAAACATTTAAATATAAATAAACTCAATTTTGAACAAAAAATCTAAAATGTTTTCGAGTTTCAACTCAAATCTTACGTTGTCTAGGTTCAATCTGAATCATCACTAACCTAAATTTATTGAAAATTGACAATTTAAATACCGGTATTTATCCAATCACAATTGTTCAGAACTTGGACTTTACAAAAGAACTCATTCATAAGGAGAATAAGGCCCTGACGGGTATAATTTAGATCTCTTGGGTTAAAGACTTAGTTTATACCAGAAACTGAGTGTCGCCACCTCTACCTATCAAAACACAGGTCATACCTCCTGATTCATGCACAACAAGTTACGCTACATTGAGTTGCATTGCGAGTCCAAAAAAAAGGTTTTGTAGTGTGCCTTTTGGTTTTGAAACCAAGACGACGAGATTGATGATCTCCAAGGAATTAGATGTTGGATGCATCGAGTTTTCTTCTGATTTTCCCAGCTTCTGATGCCTAGTTTTATGGTGGATCAGGGAAAGAAGTGGGTCAGATTATCCCGGGTCGGGTCAAGTCGGATTGGGTTGTCCCAAATTGGTTCAAGTCAGGTCCTCATATCTTGGGTCAGGTTAAGTCTGCTTTGTTGACTTGGGGTAAGGTCAATTCCATTATTTTTTGAGTTTGTTGGTGGCTATTTGTTGGAACGATGGGGAAGATAAAGTATGAATTGGATTAGGCTTTTACTCAAGTTGATTTGAGTCAATTGTTTCTCAGGGCGGTTCAAGTCGAATTGGGTCAACTTAAGTTAGATCATAAGGTTAGATCAATCTGAACTTCACGATTTGAATGTATTTTCTATGGTAATTCAAAGCTTGTAAAGCGGATAGGATTGATCGGAAATGTTAGAGGTTAGTGGGAGGATGCTAAGCAACTTGTGTAAACCTTATGTGCTTGCAAAAAAAGCTATTGTTCGGACCTTGACCTGAGAATGGTATTGAGATGAGTTCAAAAAGAGATGGAAAGCTAATGGCATACACGACTTTTGTTAGGCTATATTTGATTAGGGGTTTATTAATGAAAAACTGTATTTGATTAGGGTTTTATTAATGAAATGAAATGGAATGTAATATTATTCCATTATTTGGGAGGAGGATTTAGAATAGAATGTAATAGAATGAGATAGAAGATGAGGGTTTTATATTAGATCTCATTCTATCCTAAATAGTAAAAATAAGAAACCTCTGATTTTGTGGGTTTAGGATGAAATGTAAAATGATAAACAACTTGTCACAATACGACATTAAACCTTTCTTCCAAACAACATTTCACTAATTACATTATGAACCTTTCCATCTTTTCCAAACAACAATTTTCTAATATTATATCTATTTACATTTTATTTCAGTATAAACAATCTTATTCCATTCCATTAAAAACCTTACCTCCAATTAAACATAGCCTTAGGGTTTGGTTGATTAAGGGTGTGCTTGTTTGAGAACAATGGGAAAAAAGGTATAGGTATGGAATGAAAACTCATGTTTGGTATTAACCTATAATTGAAGAGGTAACATTTTTATTCCCTCATTTTTGGACCAGAGGAATGGGAATCATTGAACACGTGTTCTTTACTTAAGGGGTTTATGATGTATTATTCAACTTTTTTCTTAAAACTATTTATAGTTATGCCCTTGCTTTCCCATTTCTTTTAAGCACTTTCTATTATCAATGTAATCTTTTAGCAATTTAATTTTTGTTTCATGGTTCATATGTCAATATTGTCATTTCTTCATCCATTGCTTAGGCTTCTTCAGATTATGTGAAATGGAAGACTATTATGTGGAGTGAAATTCATTCTTGATTTCTTCTCTTTTTTTTTTTTGCAATTGTAGATTAATCTCTATGATCATCGTAGTGTTAACATGGTTATTTTGCATCAATTAAAGGCTTTTGGTTAAGTTATTGTGTATACGACACATATTTTACATTATTTGCATTATCTGAGGAATGTAAATTGTATTAAACTATGTTACTTGATTTTACTATAGCAATGGAATAGTGAATATTATGGTTATGTTAATGAATTGTACAATATTTTCAATTATTAAACTATATTTTGAGGATATTATGTAACTAATGAGATGTTGATGCAAGAAAAATACTGGAGTATTTTTTTTCAAGAGCTATTGAAAATGAAATATCACAATATACTTGATTTTAAACATTATGTCATTATAAATAGGATGCATAAAATATAATTAATTAAAATATATTTAAAATTTGATATAAAACAATATTTTAACAAATTTTTATTTCTCAAGATTTTTAATAAACCAACCACCATCAAAAGTAATGTTAATCATTCCTCCATCTTAACCAACCATCATAATTATAATGATTATATCCATTCTCTTTCCTCACTATATTTATTCCTATTCTCATCCCATTTCCTTTCGTGAACTAAACGCCTCTTGAGACGGGGGTGTATGAATTATTTTGGAGATGACAAAAATAGGGAATTTCGATTGATAGTGTGATTTATGCAAAAGAAAGATTGGTTCTCGTTGAGAAGTTTACGGACTTATGATTCCTAACTTTACGATGGTTGTAAATTACAGAAATATGTACCTCAATTGGAAGATTGTGATTTCCCAGATATAGATTTAGGTATAACACATAATTACATTTTATTTTGAGTTGATATCTATAAGAAATAATGAGATTCACCCAAAAAAATTTAAATAATTTTGATAAAATAATTAGTTTCTAAATTTTGATTTGGTATATTTATTTTCAAATAAATTAATTATTGATGTGAA
>JANZLX010000213.1:3039527-3061537 GCA_025531955.1 Erythroxylum orinocense | reverse complement strand
AATAACAATAATAATAATAAGTTTAAAATTTATGATGATGATGATGATGATGATGATGATAAGTTTAAAATTTATAATAAATATTAATAAGAAGAGGAACAATAATTAATAATAATAACAATAATTAATAATTATTATTATTATTATTATTATTAGTTTAAAGTTTATAATAATAATAATAATGATGATGATGATAACGATGATGATGACGATGATGATGATGATAATGATGGTGAGTTTAATGATATAATTAAGAATAAAAATTGCTTATGTGGGGGAGGGGTATAAATAGTAATCACTAAATTGGAATGAAAATTTGATACTCACACCTTTTGGAGGGTTTAGTAGATTCCCAAATTTAATGGAATAAATTCATTCCCTTATAATTGAAAACCCAAAGCAAACATTACTTTTTACAATTATTCCATTCTTTCATTCACAAACTCTCAAACCAAACGCACCCTTAGCAATTGAGTATGCTTACATCAATTAATGCATGATTTATAAGTGAATTTCTAAAAATGTTTATGGAATCAACCTAAATAATCAATAATAAACAAAAATTATGAACAAATACATCCTCGTTATTTAAGAAAATATATTTTAAAAAATTAAAGTTATTAATTTAGAAAATTAGGAATTTAGTACTAATCCAGAATTTTTATCAAATTAAGGTTACTTAATTAGGAAGTTTAAGGATTTTAATAAAAAAAAACAACTTAACCTAAATAATTAATGCTATAGAATAATTATTTTAATTCCATAACATATATAATTTGAAATTTTAAAATTTATTGCTAGATTCGTTATACCATTTGATAGTCACGTGACAGATGAATCTTTCAACATATTTATTTAAATTTTTTATTAACTTGGAGTTTATTTTAAAATATTATAATTGAAATTAAAAACTCTTAAATTTTAAAGAGAAATTTGTTTTTTAATAAAAATTTCAACACTTTTTTGTTTAATAAATTAGTAAACTAAATATAGTTAATAGCGAGGTACAGCCTCTCACGACTGGCTTGGTGGTGGATGAGAACGGATGAGAAGTAGAGTGATCTTACCTATCATATTTTTCACATTATTATCTTACTTAAAATAGTGAATTTCGAAATAAATTAAGATTTTGTAATAGAGCTCATAAGTACAACAATAAATTCGTAATAATTTATTAATAAATAAATATATATATATATATATATATATCCAAGTACGTATAGTAGCACAAAGCCTTCAAGTAGACATTTCCACTGCATCTGTGGTCATAATAACTTCAAAATTAATATGGTGGCTAGAAAAATAAAGTCTTATAAATATTTGGAGCAAAAGTACACTAAATATTTAAGGTTTTCCATGAAAAAAGAAAAAGCAAAGAAAATCAAAATACAAGTACCAATTGCCTGTGCCTCCATATCTTTCTTTGGGTGAGAAAGGAAAGTAGTAAATTGGACCTCTGAGATCTCAGTCTCAGAATTCTCGCAGACGTTACATATATATGTCTCTCAGTCCTTGCTTGAAGACAGCCGAGGAAGAGAAGTGACCCCTACCGTTTAAAACACCCTCTGAGAGAGAGAGTGCAGTAGAAGTACTGTACTGGTGGAGAAGGGTATCTTTGCAGGATTAAGGGGTCTCTCTTTTAAGTTTGTACGTTCTTTTGCATCTGCATCGATCTCTGAGACTTTAGCTCTGAGTCATAATACAATAACCCAAGGGCTGGTCTGTAATTAACTCTGCCTTCGAACAGGTACTCGATGGAATTCTCTTGCTCTACCAAGTTGGTCATTAGTACATCATTATTGCCCAAAATTAAAGTTTGTGTTTGTACATGTTATAATAATGGCGTGCAGGGCATTATTACAGCTAAGCTTCTAAGCTTCAACAACTTTCCTCTTTGTTCTTAATTTACTAATGTTGTGTATGAGGGTAATCTTAAAATCTTGTACTAAATACTCTCCAATAATCTGAGGTGGGACACGGTTAATATACGGGAGAGTTCAAATACTGTATTTTATGAGAGCAGATAATGAAAATTACATGAATATATATATCTACACTTGTGTTCTTTTAAAATAATATTGAAGAAACATTAAAATACACTATTTGAAACATCAAATGATTTTAATTAGAGATATACAAACTTATGTTGAAAATGTGAGGATTGTTAGAATATTTCATATTGACTAAACATGAAATTGTTAAAGGGTTTATAAGTAGTAAATGTTAACTAACCAAATGGCTATTTCTAGTCATTTTAATAATGTTCGACCAAAACCTAATTATTATTAGTGAACTCTACACTTTGCCCTATTAAAAATTTCAATATGTTATCTGAATAGGTTTGATCTGGATTATTAATTTCTCGATTATTCGTCTAGATTTTCAGTCCCAGCGATCCGATCCGGTTACCATTATGTTTATTTAAAGTGATAATTGATGTCCAGTTTCAGTTACACTTGAAAGGGAGTGTTAGAGTATCTCATATTGACTAAACATGAAATTGTTAAAAGGTTTATAAGTGATAAGGATCAACAATCTAAATAACTAGTTCTAGTTATTTTGATAATGATTAACCTAAATTTAATTATTGTTAATCGACTCTGCACTTTGCTCATATTAAAAATTATAATAAGAACAACACCTTTCTAATAAAAGATTGCCCAAGTCCACAAAATTGACCTTTATAAGGGTCAAAAGAGGGTCACTATTCACTAATTATACAAAACCTTTCTTTCATATTTCACAAAGAGATTGTTTCTGTTATTTGAACTCGTATCCTTCCGATCATGAACAAGTAATCTTACGAATTTTCCTAAGACAACCTTCTGAAGACAACAAATTTCTAATGCAATATCAAAATAATTTTAGTTTTACTATATTAAACTGTATGCATAAATTGATGTAACCCATTTTTATTATTAAAAAATAATCCTAGCAGTGTAGCTATATTATCCACTTGTGTTATTATTTTTTATATATTAATGTTATTGAATATTTCTTAACATATATACATTTATATATCTATAAACACGTAGGCTCATCTTTGGGAAAGCAATAAAATGCTACATATTAAATAAATTTTCAGTATAAATGTAATAATTAGTAAATTATTACATTTACTACCACTTGAGCTACTTCTAAGAGACATCTGCTTCTTCTTTTTGTCTACAGTTATAAAAATATAGAAATTTTAACAAGGTCTGGAACACCATTATCATTGCTTCTGTTCTCTGTTCTGAGAGATGTGGATTTATTATTAGATAAGGGAAGCAACTTTACAACGAAAAGAAAGAATAAAGGAAGGAAATAAAACGTGTGAGTTATTATTATACATACGAGGGAAGGGAGAGGTAACAGCGACGTAACATGGGAAGGAATGGACAAAGTTGGAATGAATGGCAGACCTTCACTGCAGCTCCTGCCTCCCTCTTCCTACTACTCATTCATTATCATAGAAATGAAGCCTCCATCATCTATCTTCGGCTAGATCGCCTGCTGATCCTGTCTTATTTCACTTTCTGCTTCTCTGATTTTTCACTTCTTCTAATCTTGTACACCATCAAATCACATCCATCATTTTTGACTTATCTGTTCGCATAGAACTTCTTTTGGATTTTAAGCGGAATAATCAGAATGGAGTTTCTTAGGATACATGCATTGATGTATATGGCAGTATATCCTTTTTTTTCAGTTTAAAAATATGTAAACAATTATTTATATTTACTCACTTGTAAGATTTTGGATATAGTGAATAAAAAAGCACATATTGTATGGTTTATAAAAATGTATTATTTTTTTGTAAATTGAAAATATTTAAATATATCTTTTTAATTAAAAGATCGGTTATCAATCAATTTTAATTTGAAATATTGATTAAAAATAAGAAAAAATTAATTCATGATCTATGTATCATTTCAAAATCTTTACAAAAAATAAAACCAGGGTCACACGTTTAACAATTTTTTTATTATTTGATGGTAAAATAATTATGCAATTTTGAATGGATTGTAATCCTTTATTCTAACTCCTAATAAAGAATTTTAGCTTAGTTATATTGGATCTTAGAGTAAAAGATATAGAGATTATCTCGTAGGGATGACAGTGGGTCGGCCCATGGTCAGTTCCACCATTTTTTTCGAATAATTTTTTAAATTAAAAGTACAAAATAATGTTTTTTTAATTAGGTATGAAATTAGGTTATCCAGGCTCGGGCTAGCCTGATCATAACTCTTTTAAGCAAAATAATGTTATTTAGTTTAGAATAGTTGAGTCTCGAGCCAGCTTAAACTTGTGCCTAACCTATGAGTCAATCCATTGAAAACACTTGAATCTAGTTACATAAGTCACCCATTGTCATCGTTATTCTCTCGTGGGTTAACTAACTTTAAAAAGACATGATTTTAAATTGTATTTTAATAAATTTTTAATTTTTATAAAACTATATTTAGATTTTGGTTTAAAATAATAATTAAGCACATGTGCATGACTAGCTTACAAGGACTAATTAAATGCTGTTGATACAATGACTTAATCATGTTCTTAAATTTGTCTTGAATTAATTAAAACTAATAATTTAAAATAATTGTAATAAATTATTAATTTATATTAGATTTAATTAATTTATGTTTAAATAAAAAAATTGGATTGAATCGTCATGTTATAAACATTTGATTGGTCTGTTTATGTTACATATCTTTTGTTGTTACATTTTTAAAGAAATTTTTTAGAAAATAAATAATTAATAATTAGAAGCTCTTTTCCATTCATTAAACCACATAAAAGGCATGTGTTTTTACCCCGAAACTTACTGTGAAAGTTAAGCTACGGTTCACAATCACACCTTCCATGCAATTATTGGGGTTGGGAAAATTAACTCCACATCATTGTTTTTAAGTGTCATTTTTTACTCATTTCATATTTAACTAATGATGCCCTAAATTCAACCCAACTATTGTGCATCTCATCAAGTTTCTTTTTTCCTTCTCTTATTTTAGGTATGAAAAGAGATGAAACAAGAAATAATTGTTTGACCACTTTTTGATGATTCCTATTTGTCTTTTTCTTTTTCAATCTCAAGAAATTTGAATTGTTACATCATTAGAAAAACATGATTATATCTATTTAATTACACCTAAATTTTAATTAGTATAAACATAAGTACATAACTGTTATTTTAGTTAAATTATAATTAATATTACTTATGTATATCATAAAGTAACACTCCCTTCTCTTGAGACATGCTAATATCCAATCCTTTCTACAAGTAATAACTATGAAGAACATTTTATAACCAATGGTCTCAATGTGGCATCTCTATACAACCATAGCCCAGTTTCAAACCCTCCACTTATGTTCTCGCCCATCAAGTCTATCTATATATGCCGACCAAATTTTTCTAGTGAGATCTTGCCCATTGTCTCCGTGTCTGTCTGTCTCTCTCTCTCTCTCTCTCTCTTTCTCTATCTATCTTGATGAATATCACAAGACCGCCCCATCAAAACCATCTTCCACAACTCTCAACCTCATGCATGAAACCATTCAATTGATTGTATATCAGTAATCCCTCAACCCCAAGAATTCAGCCGCACCATCCAAGATGTCCCACAACAATCCTCAGCCAAAACAACCCGCCTCCAAAGATGTCGACAACCAAACCTCCGGCAACAGGAAAACCACGGCTTCACGCCCTCAAGAACAAGTCTTGAAGTGTCCAAGATGTGACTCTCCTAACACCAAGTTCTGTTACTACAACAATTATAGTCTTACACAGCCAAGACATTTCTGCAAGACCTGTAGAAGATACTGGACTAAAGGTGGAGCCTTGCGCAACGTTCCGATCGGTGGAGGATGCCGGAAGAGTAAGAAGATTAAGTCCTCTTCCCGGCTTCCCGGTGACTCGAAAGACTCCAGTGGGTCATCGGATATCGGTGGGTTCAATTTCTTTAGGGGTTTATCGCCAGGCGTGGACTTTAACCTTGGTGGGTTATCATTTCCTAGGCTAAACTCTCCCCCGACTGGCATGTTCAACCAGTTTTTACCATTTGGGGATATTTCAGCTACTTCTCCGGGAGCCACTAGTGTCACTAGTCCTCCTTGTTTCAGTCTTGATCATCATCCATCTGCCAGCTCCGGCGGTTCTATGATGGGGTTTAGTTTCCCACTCCCTAATGTTACTAGTGGATTTACTGGTGCAGTTCAAGACATGAACGGTGGTGGGGGTTCCATGAATGTTAACTCTAGCCTCGCCTCGTCTATCGAGTCATTGAGTTCATTAAACCAAGATTTGCACTGGAAGTTACAGCAACAAAGATTGGCTATGCTTTTCGGTGAAGAGAGCAACCAGAAAGAGAACAGTATTACAATTTCTTCAGTTGATGTAGGAAACCAGACACAGAAGCTACAACCCATATTGTTTCAAAACCTCGAAATTTCAAAACCAGAAACGTTCGGTGGTGTCGGTAATTCAAGAAAACATGCCCCTACTGGCCGTGATACAGCAGCAACGGAGTGGTTCTTTGGTAATTCTTATGGTGAAGTTACTGCAACCCCAACTCACAGTAACAGCAACGGCAACGATCAAAACACAAGCAACTGGAATGGGGTTCAAACGTGGGGTGATTTGCAATACAACGGTTTACCCTAGAAAACGACCGCAAGCATCAAAGAGGTAGAAAAAGGGAAAAATGAGGATATATATTATCACTCGCAAAACAAATTAGGTATATGTTTGTTCTTAATTATGTGACGAACTTGTAAAAGTTGGGAAAAGGAGACAGTTCTCTCTTTTTTTCTTTTCAATTATCTTCTTTTGTAACTCAAGTAAAATGCTTAACAATTAACAGATCTTACCTTTGGTATAATTGATGGTTCAGACATGTATAATTATTATTTATCTATCTGCTCTCATGTTTTCATTCGTCTCTTCCAGCAATCCTGACCTAATTATTGATAAAAAAAAATGGTGGTGGCCATCTGGGTTTTTCCGCTTCAAGTTCATAATTTTTTCCACGTAACTTATCGTTGGTCTCTATCTTATCAATGTCTTTGGGATCAGTGATGAAACTGTTATCAAGTGAAAACATATGGTGATATCTTTGATTTGTTTTATGTTGAGTCACTGTCCGGAACTCTCACTGTCTGTCTCAGTAATGTGTCGCTCTTTCTTCTATCAGAGAAACTGAGCTTCAGGCTCCTCAGCTACTGAACATACAATGTCAATCTATGATAGACCACAGTGACAGTCGTAGCTTAATTCACAAGGGTCCTGTAACTGTTAAGCTCTAGCCCCACATAATAGCTCTGCAATGTTAAAGAGCTCTAGGCTTAAGTAGTAGCTACAGCCTGCTTGTCCTTTTATCTATGTATGTGTCTTTACCCTTTCTCTCTTATTTTCTTCTCTACATCATCAAAGCTAACTGTTCCTGCCTAAGGCTCATTGTAATAATTAGTTCCATGGTGTGATTTGGTGGTGTCTGAAAAAGTGGTGGTTTGAAAGTGTAATGAATGATAGTATACCACTGTCAAACATTTGAATAAATGAATAATAGAGAATTTGAAAAAGAAGAGATTGGCATGCATCTGAAAAGGGCTTTCTTTTTAGGGTTTAGATGTATTCTGTATCAAAAACATTGTCTTTCTCCAGCTTTTAATTAAGGATGACCAAATCATTCTCTATATGTTATCTTGTGTTTAAATGGTAAATTAAGGGTGACATAAACATAATCATGAGAAAATAGAATTGTAATTACGACTGCCAATCATAATTTAAAACCCTAATTTAACCCATGAACCCAAATGTTATGTTATAACTTTTTATTTGATTTATGAGCATTGAAGTGATTGAGAGATCTAACATGGGGTTGAACTAAAGAGTAGAGTTAAGCACCCCTATGATAGTCACTGTTTCATTTTATAGGGTATATAAATTCTCACATCAAATCTCAATATTAGAGTTAAGACATCATGAACATATCCATGCCAAACTTATTTCATCCATTACAGTTTGGTTCTTTATTTTTGAAATATAGTTGTGTATATCCCTTCCCATACTACAAAAGGAAAATCAATTAACTACATACATCAGGTTGTTCAGTAACTTTTAAAAATTAGAAACAATCTCTAATAGTTAGGTACAAACCTCCGTATTAATAGAATTTTCTAAATTTCGCGTATCATTGAAATTTTTACTGAATTATTGTTGTTATAAATAACACTGTAACAACAACAAACTATCGTTATTTTATCTGGAAAATTTGAGATTAGCCATTTTCTTTGTTTTGTATATGATCTTAAGTATACAAGTTAAGAGTTGAAGTTGCAATTTTCAGATATTAAAGGAACAACAAGTTGTTAGCTACGTACATGCCTTTGCCAAAGAACTAGTTCCCTCACATTTTTCTTATACAAAGATGGATATATATATAGCTTTATGTTCTCCGAAATATCCCATGTAGGGCATGGCAGGGTTATCCTGAAGAGCTAGCTAGGGACACTCATCTGGGAAACGAGGAGCTTTCCCAATGAAGTTATTTTATACTAGTTAAAAAAGCTAGGAAATCATTTTTTTATTGCTTCAAACATATACATATGACTATGGTAATCGTCTTTTATATATTTATGTGTGTGTGATTGTGGACAAAACCATTGGTAAGGAAGTGATGGAGAAGATGAGGGTTGTTGCGTGATTAACGTGAACGGGACTTTTTGCCACTTATGATATAGAAAGCTTTTGTTTCGGCTGGTTTTGTGTGGCTGTTCTTAACTGTCATTTCTTTCACCAACTTATAATCTACGAGAAGCTCATGACACACCCCCAATGTTCAGATTCTGCACGCTACCAAAAATGAAATCGGATTCATGAAAAGAAATAATAATTTTTATACGTTATAAAATAGTTTTTTAATTACAATTTCATGTTAATTAATAGCACTTGTTTTCATTTAAAAGGTATTTAATTAACTAAATTTAAGAGATTAAATATGTAATTAAGAACGAACCATGCAACTACACAAATAGATGGAATGATTCCAATTGTAGAAAAACAAATTGTTAAAGAGACAACATTGTCATCATCACATATGTATATAACGTATGTGTCTGTCTGAAATCAGGGGCTTAAGATTTTGTAATGTAGTGAAAGTGGATTGAATAACCCTAAAACGAGTAAACGAGGAAATTGCTTTCACTTTCCAATTCCATCACCTTTTTCGGCCTCCTCTAGTCTTCTTGGGATCCAAAAATCAAAAAGAAAACAAAAACCAAATACCTCCCTACAACTTCCACCAAACCCCACCCACAGACCTCATCATTTCGGTTTTTAGCCTCTAGTGCAAGCCGTTCCTGATTTCTTCTTTGTTTTTTGTTTTTCCCTGATTTCAAACTGATCTATTTCATCAGTTATGTGCAATTAGGCCAGGTGTTAATCGTGACGGGATGTTCCGTTCATTTTATCATGTCTCTATTCTATTTTATGAATCTCAGCTATTTATTTATGTGAGATTTACGCGAAATTCATATAAATAGATGGTTGAGATTCATAGGACAGGATAGGGATAGAATAAAATAGACAGAAGATCCTAACTCGTGTTAATTGAGATTATTTTTTCTGGGCTTAGCCCGATCTGCTCCGAAGTTGACTGGTTCAATCGATTTAACAGGATTTGAACTGAAATTGAGCTTTTTTTTTCAATTTTCTAATTATCTCGGCATGAATTTTAAATATATTAAACAAAACATATTATTTTTAAAATAAAAAATAATCAAATTTAATCAAATTCAATTTTGGACATTATTATTTTTAATTTAATCCAGTCTTAATTAGACTAAATCTTTTTATATCCTAAAATGTTCAGTTGGTAATTAATAAATATAAATATTAATTTATAAATTATATGTTTTAAACCATCAATAAAGAAATAAAGAAAAGGGAAAACAGTGACTAATTTGTCTATTAGCAACGCCTTGCTTCTGACTATCGTATTAAAAGCAGGCTTTAACCGAAGGAAGCCTGAGCCATATTTGTCCCACAGTCCAACTCCAGATATGACTTTTTATTAAACAATGGACATGAACAGAGATCCACAGTATAAGATGGCAATTTTTTCTTCTTTTTTTTTGCATTAATTTTTATTTTATTTTATATCCATTATATCATCTTTTTTTATAAATAAATATCTTGTATTGTTATATTGTGATTTAAAAATATTTAAAACTGATTAAAAATAGAGGTGATTCTCTCAAGTAAGAAGGAACAGAATCATACTGAGTTGAAGAGTAAGCAATAGTTAGCAATCACATGTACAAACAAGTTCTTGCTGATACCGAGGTTTTAAGTTTTGTATGCAACAGATAGAACTCGTCTGATGGTTTTTTATTTTTTTCTTTTTTCCAAAGAAACTGGTCATCGTGCTAGAAGAAGCTTAAAGCTCTATGCTTTCCTCCACTTTCGATCAGAATTCATATTCTTTTTTGGTAGAAAGTCGCCAAGATAACAATTATCTCATCTTTTAAGCAGCATCAAGATTGATGATTAGATGAGATAACAGTTGTCTTGGCGACTTTCTACCAAAAAGGATTGATGATTATTAGATGAGATAACAGTTGTCTTGGCGACTTTCTACCAAAAAGGATTGATGATTGGCTAGATTCAGTGACATGTTTCACACATGCAAAACAACAGCAGAAACATTTCTAAGTTGAAATCAAATCTTTATCCTGGAAACATCTGAACTCATTCCTATTAGCTTAAAAGTAAGTTGATTTCCTTTCATTTAGCATAGAGAAACAATTGATACAAGTAGTAGGTGAACGGTTGACAAATAAAGAGTGGTATACTCTTTGTGATTCTTTGAACTGTTTTCTATCAATACTTACTACCTAGACCATATCTTTTTCTTAGCATCCCTCTCCTTGATGACTTGTCCCTGATCTCTGATAAGCCGCTTGTGAGTCGTCAATGGGACCTGAACACCTATGGTTGTTGGCTTTGTTGTCCTCAAAGTCCTTGCAACCTTTGGAGGATCAGATTTCCTACCCATGTAAGCCGTAGGTATGGTGATATTGTTCTCTGTTTCTGCACTTCTTGAATGTCTTTTCTTTCCAATGGCTCCAACTGTATCGATCGTTCTTGGCAATGTGGACCCCTGACTCCGAGGACGAGTCATTGAGTTCGCATTCCTGAGGATATGAGCCTCAACGTCAGCCATTATTTCATCATCTTTGACACGAGTTTTTCCTTCAATAGGAGTAGCTTTTGTGACTTCAGCAATATCAAAACTCTGTAAACACTGAAACTGTTTCTCTTGCTCTGCTAGTTTAGCTTCCAGCTCCTTAATCTGCCACAACAGGAATCAATTGCACACGCTCGTAATATAGGAAATTGTAAAACTTCGAATATACGAGTCAAAAATATAAAAATAAACCTTCTGATGGAGTGACAATGTTTCTGAGTTCTGTTCTTGCTCTTTGAGCTTTTTCTCAAGGTCTTTAACCTGGAAGAGAAGAGTAAGTAAGTATCTGAAGAACATTATTATGTCATCTTCTTGAAGTTCTCTCTTTCAAAAGTAATTCCCATGCTTAAGCATTCAGAACCTTGTGTTGGAGACCAAGAGACTGAGACTCTGACTCTTGCATTTGCTCTACCAGTTTGTTTTCAAGCTCTTTGACCTGGTTGAAGGTGACAACATTGGATGTTTTGGATATATCCTCAACATAACAAATAAAAACTATAGAAACTTTATGAGCAAAAGTGATTGAGATAAAGACCTTCTGTTGAAACAACGCAGATTCTGATTGCTGTCGTTCTCTAAGCTTGGTCTCTAGTTCCTTGATCTTTTCCAGAGATTCAATTATTGTTAAGTAGGAACATATAAGCATCATAATTTACATTGTTTGATTAATAAAAAAGCTACCTTTTGCTGGAGGCCACAGCATGTCTCTTCCCTTCCCTTCAATCTATCTGAAAGTTGTGAGACTTGCTTTTCTGACTGACCATGCAAGTTGGTCTTCATTTCTAGCTGGCCTTCCAGTTCTTTGATCTTCTCTTGCTGGATCTTGTAGACGTTATCTTTTCCTTTGGCCTTGTTCTCCACGTTCTGTAACGATTCTTCTAGCTTCCTTAGTGATTCATCTTTGGATCTCGATTCTTGGCGTACTTTTTCCAGCTTTTGTGCATCAAACCAATTGTTACAATTCCAACCTTAGTTCATTAATCAAACAATGTAAATTACTAATCATACCATGACTTTCAACTTCTGAAGCTCAGCGGTATCGACCTGCCTCCTTGCAGGACCTAATTCCACCCCTCTAACACGAGTTGCGAAGTTCAATGAACTCACCGTCTCACTCAAGTCCCGCTCTGAAGGGCTAATTTGCACAAACATTAGAGTTTTAGAGTCACCTCCTGCAAAGCTCAGAATTAAAAGTTAGCCAATCCAAAAATCTCTCCACTGTATGCAACTGGGCAGATGTACTCATAACATGTCTTTACTTACCTAATGAATCTTGAAGTAAATGTGTCAACTTAGAATTCCTGAAATCAAACAATACATCTTGTTATCATATGGATATAAAATGGATCGTCATTTTAGTATCAGTGAAGAAGCCAAAAAATTATCATTCACCTGTACGGGATGTGATTATTTTTTGTTGCCAAGGCATAGATAACATCTCCAAGAGCAGAAAGAGATCTGTTGATATTTTGAGCCTCCTTCAGTCGTTCCCCTTGCACATCTGTTTTTGCCAGCCTCTCACTCCCTGCCAAATCTACAAGCCAGAGTTTGCTTTTGGTACACTCACCATTCATTAAATTCTTTGCTCTTACCATTACACAGAGCATGCTGGTTCAAATGGGAAAAGTAAACAATCAAAAACAAAACTAGGACAGGAGGAAAAATACGTGGTGAAACAAATGGGGAATCAACTAGTTCAGCTTAATAATACCAATGTGATCTGCTGCTGTGTTCATTGACATTATTGGATCCTACAGCTCTAGCATTACTTCCAGCTTGCAGCACATTCCAGACTTCATTGATGTTATTTACTTTAGCTTCTACGATTCCCGGAACATGACGAAATCCTTCAGAAGATTGTTTGATCTCCAGCCTACAAATACACAAGGAAGATAATGAACTTCCTGTCTCTTTGTGCGTGTTAAGTTCTGCAATCACCTTTCAGTTTGTTGATTTCATCCAATAGCTAAAGTTAAATTCTGGAAACTTACTAAGTTCGGTTTAACAATGCACAAGGATGTACAGAAGCTTACTTCCTTGAGGCTGGTGATGTAGCCAGTAAGTCTCTAATTTGTTCATTGTAGACTTCAAGCACACTAACTTGTACGTCATATGTAAAAGTTTCACTCCTTTCCCTGGCAATTTGAAATAATAGCTCAAGAGTCCTATAATTGACTCCCCTGCTTTCCTCAGTACCTTCCATCGTAAATGTCTTCCCTGTTCCTGTTTGACCGTATGCAAATATACAAACATTGTATCCATCCAGTACTGAGACCACCATTGGCGAGGCATCCGCAAACACATCAACTATCAGGGGAAAGATCAAAGTTTTGGTTTAGCCAATCTAAACAATTAAAGCACTAAGCATAAGTAATGATTATGAATGATCAACATTATGCTAGTCTTATGATTACCTTGATTATCTCTTGGTGTATAAACCTGATCAAATTTAAAATTCTTTCTGGTTGAGCCACCTGTTATTATCCCAAGATCTCCATCCTTTGCTCCGTCAAAGTCAACAACTGTTCCACATCCTGCTGAGATTTCCTCCTTATTTAATGGGCGACACCGGCAGAAGACCCTAATATTGCCTGATATTCCATAAAGATAGACAATGAATACTTCTTTTATTCAAACTCTTTCCTTAATGCAGTAAATGAACTTCTAAAACACCTATGGAAGGGGAAGAATACAAACCTTTAGTCTCTTGAATTAGGTTATATAGCTCTTTTCTCTTTGCATGCTCTGCGCTATACTTGACCTTGAGATCCTCACACTGTGCAACTGCAAAGTTAATGCCATCAGTCCGTACAAAAGCATGGCAGGATGGTGGAGAACAAGCTAACTACAGAAAAAATCCAAACATACCAAGTGCCTGGACTCCTTCAACCATTTTATACAGCTCGGGTATAGAATCCACACAATCGTGTGCCTCACGAGAGAGCTGAGCATGCTCTTCTTTCATAATCTGGCCTCAAATACAGTATAAAGTTAAATGTCCAGGTTGGTAACATACAGTGTAGAAGGAAACATTTGAAGAGAGTTAGTTCAGTGAGAAGGAATAAGAAGTTGCATGCCTTGATTTTTTCTTGTAAACTGTTGACTGCTTCTGCCCAGAATTTTTTATCACGGTCATACCTGTTGGTGATATTCCTCAGACTTTCAGCTTGTTTTCCCACAGTTTGGTCTGTCAGGGAAGGAGGAAAAAGGCCATTTCTAAGTACGAGCAACAAAGATTGTGAAGAAAGTAGAAGTTAGCTAATTTAAACAATTGCAAAAGGCAATTCCTAGGAAACTGATTATGTAATCAATGCACTACTAGGCATGTCTTTTGAGCAGTCTGAAGTCATCTCATGGGTTCTATCTTATCTTCTGTAATTCTTCTGGTATCAAACATACAGTTTATGATGCTGTTAGGAAAGAAATTTAATAATATGGGTGCACTGGAAATTACCCAAAGACCGCGCCTGGAAGGTCTTGTTGTCAAGTTCCATTCTGACCTTCTCTAGCTGGTCATTTGCTGCAGTCAGTGACATCCAAGCTTCATGGCATTCGTTTGTCTTGCGTTGGCATTCAGCAGTGAGCTCTTGTATCTTTTTTTCATATTTATCTGTAGCTTTTGTTCGCATTAGTTTTTTCTGCGAGGTACAAAATAGACATATCACTTAAGTAAATATCTTCCAGAAACTGAGATCCTTATGCAAGCTGCAACTAACCTGAGCAGAGGAAACTTCTATCTCAGCAGCACAATTGTTGCATTTGAGGTATTCTTGTGGCAGATGAGGAACTGTATTCATTTACTAATATGGTAAGGTTGATTCTACGTGTTTCAAGATACTTTACCTATGATGAATTTAAATATAAGAAAAATGGCATACTTGACACTTCAGGTGCTTTCCTTATGCAGATCCCACTCACAAGAGGGCTTCCATTGATCCCTTCAAAATTTATCACTATTACTCCGTCCTCTTTCACTCTGACTCTCAAATCAACTAACTGAAGTGGTCTATTTGCTCCAACAATGGAGAAGATATCAAATTCTGATAACAACTGCTCAGAATAACAAGCCAGTAAGTGATTGCTTACACATATCCAAAACAAAAAGCGTGAGAAGAAAGTGTTTCAAGTTGATTGACTTGCCTTTTCTCCCTGTATAAATACATCAAAAACTCTCATTCCTTTAGGCCCATTTGTGTTTATTATCTCCGCGAAGTGAAGATCAACAAAATAGTCTCCAGCAGGAACATCATGGAACTGATAACTGAAGTTCCCCAATCTTGCGGACTGATAGATACTTGGGTAATCTCCAGACTCATGAATATCCTCATTGGTTCGGAAAACTGCCCCTCCTATGTAATTCGTGTCATCAACAATTCGCACGCTGGAATCTTCTACCACTGAGGCCTCACCTCCAGCATTTACAAACACCACAAGATCATCTGGTTCAAGCAAACATTAAAATGCAGCAATTCAGCCAACAATAGTTTCTTTCAGAGAGCTTCAGTGGATGCGATAGCGTGAACCTATTATCAATCATCAAGAAGAGTTTTCTTTTTTCATTTTCCTTTGAATTAAGCACGATTGCAACTCAGAGAGAAGAGGCATCTTTTTCATTTGGTTTATGATAACCATAATCAAAGACTAGTCAGCATAAGATTAGATGTATGAATTAAAGAATCAAGATCAGCTAATCTAAAGTCAATTCGTACGGATTTTCTTTTTACAAAAGCTAAAGAAACAACATCCTTTATTTCTATCGTTTTCTCAGCAATCAACCAAAGAACGGACTTTATCCAGATACAGATACGCATTAAAGCTCCAGACTTGCTGACCTGTACAATTCAGTCTCGAAAACCCAGATGGAACTAATCGTGAACTGGAATCACAAAGCATAGAATCAACCAAAGAACCCATATCTTCATCCCCGACAGAGTCTTTGCTTTCTTGGTCCAATTTCTCATCTTTCTCCCATTCAAAAACCTTAGAAGCAGAAGAGTTGAGGAATTGCGTTCCCGGGTTTTGGTAAGGACTGTTAAATTGCAAATCTTCCATTAAAAATCGGGAGCGAAATTCAAACAGAAAGCCCTTTGTCTCGCAGCAAGAATGCTCTGAAAGTTTGAAGAAGAAACAGAACAAATTTTCCCTATACCTTTGCCTCTGTGTGTGTGTATAGTGTTTTCGGAAGGTTCAAATTTGAAATGAAATGTGACCGTTGTAAAGACGCTCTAACGTTATTATAAACTTTTTACAATAAAGTCAACTTAAATGTAAGCCCATGAAGAGCCCATACATTGGGCTGATGGGCTTTTCTTTGGATGTTTTGTTACAAACTTATTGGGCCATTTTTCTTCTTGTTTCTTGATAGACTTCTTTTTTTTTTTGGGGGTAAATTACCGGTATCTAAATTTATTGGACCGACTAATCCGATTCGAGGCGTAGTCACAGTTAAAGCTCCTTGCCCTTTCTTGCGGGTGTGTTTAGTGAGGATTAAACCTAAGAGTTCTTCCCACAAACTCAGCCTGCGCAGCCAACTAAGCCACAATCCGTAGGTTGATACACTTCTTGTTTCTTTGTATTTCTTGTTCGTCATTATTAAAAGAAAGAAGAAGCAAGAATAGGTACTTCCATATATCACGCCACTCGACTCGAGGACCATATGCCAACTCCAGCGAATTCTCAAAAGGAATAATCACAAGTTTGAGTTGCATAAGATTTTAGTTGAGCATTTTCATGTCATGCCATCTTTCCCCTCCTCAAATTAGTCAAAATGAAGGTACGAACGAGTATTCACCATGCAATATGACATCAGGCTCATAGTGGAATGCACCTCACACCAACTCCGGTTTCCCGCAATGTTATCAACGCCTGTTAAAATTAACTACACTGAATTCGGATTTAGACTTCTTAATCTAAATGTTCGGCCTCAGTAGTCTGATCCACTTATCAGTGCGTATATTTTAAGTGACAACTAAAAATTCAGTCCTAATTGCACTTGAAGAGAAGTGTTAGAGTGTCTCGTATTAATTAGATATGAAAATATTAAAGTGTTTGTAAGTGATAAGAGTCAACCATCTAAACAATTAGTTCTAGTTATTTAAGCAATAGTTGATTAAAGGTCAATTCTTGTTAATGTGCTCTACGCTATGCCCATATTAAAAATTCAACAGATTTAATTTTAAAATTTTTACCTCGAAATTTGAACTGTTTATAAAAAATAAAAAATGCTGTGAAGTTGACTTGAAACGATAAAACTCACTGTTGACATCGTTGTATCGTTCACGCCTTTCATAGGTTGAATATTTCCCGAAACATACGTAATTTAGGTTTAGATCCTTTCAGCCATTGCACATGTAACAGAAGGAAAATAATGGAAACTTGTATCATCATGTATCTTGGTCTCAAGATATATGATGACAGAGACGAGAGTTTAAAAAAGATATATGATGATAGAGACGAGAGTTTAAAAAGGTATTAATCGACTTTTGGAAATTCTCATAAAATAGTTAAATAACTCTCTAAAATTTAATTTCATGATTACATATCAATTTATAATATAATTTTTTAAATAAATAATATCAAAGTTAATCTACAATGGAAATAAGAGTTTATTTATACAATAAAATTTTAAATTTTATTATTAAAATATATAAAAATAAGAACTATTTTAACATTGAAAATTAGCTTCTAAATTATAAAATATTTAAAAACTCACATCAATTTTTGTAAAAAATTTAAGAATTAGTCCACATACGTTTATTTATAGTACTAGTTGAGCTTTCACGTTATTGGCTAAATCAAGTTTGAAGGGCAACAATAGTTAAGGATGTGTATGTTTACATTTTTATTTTATTTTTAAAATTTTTAATTGGTTTTTGAGTTTGGCTTTGATTTTTTCAGTTTTCAAAAATTATGAAGACCATAAATAGTTTTTTTTTCTGCTTCTCTTTTTTTTTCAAAAATGGTTTACTTATTTAATATAATAATTTTAATATAAAGTATGAATAATTTAATTTAATATTATATTTCATTGATTAAAATTAATTATGAATAATTTAATTTTACTTAATGATTTTATTTAATTTTCTAATTAAATTAAATTAAATAATTATTATTAAATATAAAATATCTTCAAAATATATAAATTTCAATTAAATTTTGATTTAATAATTAAAATATATTAAAATATTAATTTATAAATAAAAATAATTTTTAAAATATTTATTTTAATAAAATAAAATAATTTCAATAATAATTTGTTAATAAATATTGTATAAGAGACTAAAAGTAAATTCATTTAATTAAAAATAATTTTATCTTTAAGTTTTATTTAATATGTACTTATTGTCAGAAATAAAAATATAATTATGTTGACATTAACAACTAAATAATTTTTTATTTAAAAAATTAAAAACTAAAAACTGTAACAGAAAAATAATAGAAGTAAAACCCAATAATTCTTAAGTGATTTATTCAATAATTTTTCTTTTTCTTAATGTTAGAATCTGCATCTTCCTTGTTGATACAAGGTCACCATGAGACTCAAATTTTCACCAAAGTTAATCGCCAACACCCTTTGCACGCTAGTCTTACTTAGGTCCGTTTAAGTAAGACTTCAGCTTTCAACGACCCTCGCAGTATTTACCTCACACACCCAAAGAAACAATGATACGGAAGTAATAAAAAAAAGACAATAAGAAAACAAGAAAGATACGATAAAATCAACCTTTATATTACTGCCCTTCAAAAGAATACAAGGAATACTCTCTCTGACTGAATAAGGAGAGTAAAACTCAAATGAGTTATACATAAGCACTCTAACTTGGAAGCCAAGTTACTTAAATTGAACTACCTAAGATCGTGTTAAGATCACTTATATCTCTATTAGATTACATCATATGGCCCAATTATATAACACCCTCATTCAAATAGGATTCTAAGTGATCAGATAGAATCCACAAGATAACAGAAAGATAGAGTTTATATTCAAATAGGAAACTAACATCCTTATCATCGAAGATCTCCACTATTTTCAGATGTTGAGTCCTACTGCAACTCTAACTCCAAGTTGTCACCACATCATCCAAGATCTCTCCACAATCTCTATTTGTTGATGATGTAGTGTGATCTTATCGAAGCCCACATAGCACACTGGCCTGATCCAATGCTTCCCACAACAAGTCCGCTCGTCGTGGTCCATTCATTGGAGCGTGGGCCAAGTCTTTAGTCCATCAAGTCCGTTGCCTGGGTCGAGTCAATCTCCACAAGGTTTGAGACTCTACCAAAATTCAAACCAAGTCCAATCCCACTCACCTATGTTTGCCTTAGTATTTCGCATGCCTCCCTCATGTGTATAATCAAACTAACCTTCCACCTACGGTGCATCTTGAAGGTCGCTAAGAAGTACTCTGAAGTTTAAGGGTCTAACAAATCACACCTATCAGATGGATTCAAAGCCCTCGTCGAATTAGTTTATTGGCAGTCCTCCACAAGTGGTTTCTTCGAAGACTCCTTAGTCAGCTCTTGAAGACGGTAGCAAGCCTTCATATCGATTAGCAGTTCACCCACGTACTATTTTCCCAATCCATCGGGGTTATCTTTTCTTCCACTTAAACTCTCCTTCTTAAGGCTCACCGCGCCCACCAAAGACATGTTGAGAAGAGCTCCATCCGCTGAGCTTTCCCTGTCACCTTGATCCTCCTCAATCTTGGCAATGATATGCTCCTTACCTGCCTTCTGTTTCAGGCTTTATTGAGCATTGACTTCTTTTCAATGATCATAACCCACACTTGTGCTACTAGTGTTGCAGTCTCCTTCGTCCCACCAACAAATCTACAGCAATTATCAAAGAAAGATTTTCATCATGCATAACCATCATATCTCTCAAACTTGGGTACAACCTGTCTTTGCTGCCTTTAGAAAGTCGATCCCCAATATCATTTCGAAATCCTTAAGTGGTACGACCATGCAATTCATCTTGGCACGCCAACTCTCTATGCTCATTGGGATGTTGTAAGCAGCTCCCATCACCATTTGTGCCTTATCCGTAGGGGTCTTAACTTTGTCGGGGTCTTGGACACTCTAAGCTCCAACTTGTGCACCATCCTTCCACCACAAAGGAATGTGACGCACCTGTATTTACCATCATGTTCACCTCTATCCCATTAACTTGTATTCTCACACACATCAGATTATCGTAGGAATTAGGTTCTTTACTAACTGCATTCAACAACACAATCAGATTTAGCGCCACATCATTCGAAGATTCTCCCTCTTCTTTGGCTATCAAAGAGTTTTGCTTCTCTTTCCTTTGACATTCTCTTGCATAATGTGATCCACTGCACAGATAACAAGCAATCTTGTCTTTTTTAGAGGACGTCTCCCCACTCTCAGAGCCATCATTTTGCTTGCTTTTCCCTTTAAAGTCTCCCTTCTTGGAATCCTTCTTCTTCTTCCCCTTGGTATTCTCCTGTTGAGCATGGCCTTTGTCCTTCGCAGAATTAGAGTAGCTTGCCTTAGTTTCCTTCATTGGTCAAAAGTCCACCAACGCATCAGCGGCTGCGATTACACCAACCACGTCCTTCATATTTTGCCTCTGTAACTTCATTTACGCCCACGATTGTAACCCGGACAAAAAGTTGAAGAGCTTTTGCTCGTTTAACATGTTTTCAATATCAAATAATAGAGAACTAAAAGATTTAGCAAAGGCTCTTACCAAACCTTCTTGTTTTAGTTTCTTCAAGGCATCCCTTGCAAGCCATAAAGTATTTAACGAAAGAAATTGATCCTTCAACTCCTTTTTCATGAGCTCTCACGTAACCATGAGAGTTCTACCCACATTGATCTGCGTTGAGGTCCTCGTCCTCCACTATAACTTGACATCCCTATCCAAGTATATGGCCATCACATTAACCCTCTCAGTATCAGATACCTTAGCAGTCGCAAAGTACTACTCCATATCTCACAAGAAATTTTCCAATACCTTAGCATCTTGCAAGCCTTCAAACACCCTAAGTTCACGTACCTTCATAAATGAAAGTTGTGATATGGAGCTTTCAACCCGATTGACATCTAGCGTTGCAACGGCACGCCTCAACACAGTGATCTTGAACTGAGTCTCCTCTTGTGCCCTCAACAAATCCACCATCTGTTATTGCAACTGTTGGATCCACACCTCCAACATCTCAAATCAATTATTGTGAAATGTGACATCTTTCTTCCCTTGAGGAATTAACCCAATAAGTGCCTCTACCCTAGTCACTCAATTTGTCAAGTTGCCTACTGTCATCCCGAAATTTGGCTCTGATACCAGTTGATACAAAGGTCACTTTGGGACTCAAACTTTCACTGAAGTTGATCACCAACACCTTTTGCATGGTAGTCTCACTTAGGTCCGTTGAACCAAAACTTTGGTCTTTAGTGACCCTCGTAGCAGCGTTTTGATTACCGTACTGTACCGGCTGGTTCCGTTCTGGCCGAAAACTAGCACCGGTACAGGTATAAATGGTATTGGTAAAAAATACCGGTCAGTACCAGCCAATTTCATCGGTACCGATCGGTATTCAAAATACTAGTCAAATATTGGCCGATACTGAAAATTTTAAAAATTTGGGAGGCTTTTTTGTAAAATTTTCAAAATTTCCTTCCCTCCATCCTACCTCTCCTTCCCCCTTTTTTTTTCAAAGTTTTTAAAATAATAATAAATATCTTATTACTAATAATAATTATCAATTAAATAAAACTTAAAAATAAATTATTTTTATTTTTATTACTAATAAATTATTT
>JANZLX010000213.1:3015215-3039427 GCA_025531955.1 Erythroxylum orinocense | reverse complement strand
CTTTATTTATATTAATTGTGGTTATTATTTATATGTAAAATATTTAAAAATTATTGTTATTTCATATTAATTGTCATCATTATTTATTATTAAGATTTTTGAAAGCATGGTTGATGTAAACAGTAAACTAAAAAAGTATACAGTACAAATATATAATATACCAATATGAAATATTTTTCAATTTTTAAAAATTTTATGAACTATTTTATAAATTTAAAAAAAATCGAAACGGTACCTGGTATCAACCGGTACCTGTACAGTTTCGTTACAGAACTCAATCCGATACCGAGCCCAGTACGGTATTCATATCATTGCCTCGTAGTGTTTACCTCGCACATTCAAAGAAACAATGCTACGGAAGCAATAGGAAAATAAAGGCAACAAGGAAATAAGAAAAATATAGTAAAACTAACCTTTATATTACTTTCCCTCAAAAGAATACAAGGAATACTCTCTCTGACTATATGAGGAGAACAAAACTCGAATGAGCTATATATAATTACTCTAATTTGGAAGCCAAGTTACATTTAAAATTTCACTTAAATTGAACTACCTAAGATCGTGACTATCTCTATCAGATTACATCACATGGACCAATTGGATGACATCTCCATCCAAATAGGATCCTAACTGATAAGATAGAATCTACAAGATAATAGAAAGATAGGGTTTGCATCCAAATAGGAAACTTGCATCATTATTATCGAAGATCTCCACTATCTTCAGATGTTGAGTCCCACTGCAATTTGAACTCTTATTTATCGCCACATTATTCAATATCTCCTCAGGATCTCTATCTGCTGATGATGCAGTGTGATCTTGCTGAAGCCCACATATCACACTGGCCTGATCCAATGCTTCCCACAACAAGTCTGCTAGTCGTGGCCCATTCATTCGAGCATGGGTCAAGTCTTTAGTCCATCAAGTCCTTAGCTCAGGTCGAGTCAATCTTCACAAGGACCGAGACTCTACTAAAATTCGCACCAAGTCCAATCCCACTCGCCCATGTTTGCCTTAGTATTTTCACATGCCTCCTTCATGCATGTAATCCAGCTAACCTTTTACCTAAGGTGCATCATGAATGTCGTTGAAAAATGCCCCGAAGTTTAAGGGTCTAACAAACATCTTAAGACTTATTACAAGTCCTGGAATATTATAGTGTTATTGACGGTAATAATGACCCATAATAAACACTTGCCAGATCTCGACTATATTCTGGGTATTAGGTAACATCATACGAGTAAACTATGGATTTAATGTTGACATTGTAATTGATAAATTAGAAATTAGGTTTAGTTTTCTCCATACTTTATTATTAGCATAACTCACTTTTTAATTTTATTTGGGGTAGTTAGTTGACTGCTAGTAAGAAACATTTTTGTTTCACATTATGAAATTGTAATTGCCATTTAGTTGTAAGAAATGATTAGTATCTTAGGTTAATTGCAAAAAAAGTCTTAAAGTTTGATCAATTTTGTAATTATAGGTCTAATGTTAAAAAGTGGCAATTAAATGTTCAAATTTTTAATTTTTTAAATTCTAGACCCACGTTAATGTCTGCATTAATTTTGCTGACATGACTTGTTACGTGTTTCAGAAATCATAACTATTAATACACGCTAGCCAAAATCAATACAACTAATGAAGATTAATGAAATGACATCATTCAATCACATAACTAAAATGACTTCATTTCAAAAATATGAAATCTTCAAGTCAGTTTGCATTGTTTAATCCCTTAGATCTTCGTTTAATTGCTCAACCCTTCTTTTCTAGTTTTTAATCTACGTTGTTCTCCTAACGTCCAAGTCACTATCGTACCATAACGCACCAATAAATTAAAAACAAAAAGATGAGGCATTAAACGAAGGGCTAAGGGATTAAACATCGTAAACTGATTTAGGAATTTTATATTTTTGAAATGACATCGTTTTAGTTATATAATTAAACAATATAGTTTCATTAATCTTCATTAGTTATGTTAATTTTGGCTGACATATATTAATAGTTAAGGGTTTTGGAACACATCGTAAATCACTGTTAGCAAAGTTAGCGAAGACATTGGAGTTAAACTAGAATTGAAAAAAATTGAAAGTTTGAACATTTAATTGTCACTTTTTAAAGTTCAGGATATAATTGTAAAATTAATCAAAGTTTGAAAAAAAATTTGTAATTAACTCTAGTATCTTTATAAGAAACATATTTTGTTAAATTAAGAATAAGTATTACTAATTTTAATTAGCTTTTTACAATACTTCATAAAAGGTTCAAAGCACTATGTCCACGTGCTTTCATTTTGTCCCGCACACTATTTCATTATTGGACTATCGTGTACTTCACTGAAAATATATATTAAACGCAAAACACAAGCAAAGCCCTTTAAGTCAACAGAAAAAGACATTAAAAAGCAAAATTAAACCATACACCACACTCTATATGTCAACTTTGGACCATAAAAAAAAAGGAACCAAGAAGAATAGGTTAAACATGAGGTTTGTGTACAGCGTTTTCAAATCTGAGCAACAATTATTTACAGATGAAACACAATTTTTCCATGCCGTGTTTGGTAACACTAACTTAAATTACTAATTTTCTATAAAAATATATGGTCAAATTTTGGCTCCTGGCCGCTGGTTTTGCTATATAAAATTTGTATATTTCTTAATTAATTAACCTAAAGTCCTTTTGATTCATTAATTATTTAATTCGACCCAAATCCCACTTCATTTGCATCAATAATTGTGCCAATGTTCGTAAGATCCTTGAACATTAAATTTTAACTATGAAACTCAAAATTATTGAGGAGTTATTAATAATTTTTAAAAATTAAAAAATATATTCATAATATATCAAATCATAAGAGTGTGCAAATTTAACTCTAAAACTAAAACACGAAGATTTAACCTCGATTTCTTAAATTAACTTTGGTTTGGGTTGGGAGCCTCATCAGTCAGGTATTATCTCTGAGGTGGCTCGTTGGCTCAATGGTATGAGGCGTGCGTCTCAACGTAACAAAACTCTGAGATCGGGGGTTCGAGTCACGCACTCAACCCCTCCACACCCACAGAGGTTGAGTCACCTCAGGGACAATACCTGGCTAGTAAGACTCCCAATCTAATCAAAAAAGGTGGCTCAGTAGTATGAGGCGTGCGTCTCAACGCAACAAAACCCTGAAATTGGGGGTTCGAGTCACGTACTCAACCCCTCCACACCTACAGAGATTGAGCCACCTTAGAGATAATACCTGACTGATGAGGCTCCAGCCCAAACCAAACTTCACTATTTCAACCACTCCTGGTAGCCTATAGGTTGTGTGTTACTTCTTACGTAGAAGTGTCTTATTCATTCGGCATAAATGTAGGGTTTGATTTGATCTCATAATTTCTTTGTTGACTCTGTCTTTTTTTTTTTAATCTTTACTCACTTAATTTCCAAGTTGATGACTTTAAACCGATTGTTTACAGTATAATATTTTTGACTAAGAAAATAATTTTCAATTGAACAATTTTGACTCAAGAGTCATGCCCTCTGTATTTGACTATCTGTAAGTTCACTAATAAAGGAGATATTTATACGTGAAGGAAGAAAAATTAGACATTTTCCAAATTTCCAATTTTGACCATCTTGTGAAATCAACATTGGCAACTCCTGTTCCTCGAATAGCTAGGCAGATCTTTTTTCTAATAAGAGGCCAGATCACATGCACGTTCAGAATGGGAGAACAGAAACAAAGGAACGTTCACGTCATTGCATGGAATTTTAAGACACCGAACGTAGTTTTAAGTAGACACACAAAGGCAAGTTTCTTGTCAAAAACCAAATCATGTTTTTTAACGTTCTTCCAGTGAATGGTCATAGTCTCTTCACTGGTGCTTATTTTATATATATGATCCCAGTCTTGGTCTTCCATGCATTAAATATCTAAGGTTACATTGAATGTAAAATGTCAAATTTGTCTACTTACTTTTACGTTCATAGAAATCATATATGTGTAAATGAATATTTCGTTAGTCTCTTATTCTCTGTGCTTAATCATTCAGACATGACTAGCTTTACAAAAACGACCGGCACTAGACTTGGAAAAGATAAATTTCTAAGTCAGAAATATAAGAAACATCAAATAGTGATAAAAACCGAAAGAGGAGGTAGTAATTTTGCAAACTTTCCAATTTTACTGTGGATGTCTCTAGCACCAATGAAAACAAAAGTAATCAAAAATGAAATAAAAAAAAGCAAGTTCGACACACTTTACTTACGTCTGCGGAACCCTCACCTAGCTTAATACTTTCGCCGAAGTACAATAGATTTACCCAAGGCTTTAGTAAGCCGACACCACTCAACCCTTGACACTATCTCTCAACCTCACTTCCAGGGAAAGATTTTCACACCCAATAATACGACCTACTTTTATTAATCTCAACAGAGGATTTTTTTCAACAGTATTTGATAATAAATCTACGAAATAAACAACTCAAGTGATTAAATAATAACCAACATAAACAAAGACAACGCTTGAGATAAAAAAGCAACTTCCCTAAATATGTCACTTCATCAACGAAAGAATGAGAAATTGTCTACCAAGAATGCTGCTTTGAATCTTTGATATAGTCACTGAAACTTTCCATACACATTAGCCACAAAATATCTCAAATTAACAAACGTTTCATCATAAAAACGTTAATCCAATAGAGTTGCAACAACCGCGATAATTGTTGAAGTTTTTCGCACAAAAGCAACAACAAAGACGACAACAAAAAGGAACGAGAGCTTCTTGAATTTTCGCACACCAACACCAAAAACGACAACCACAAAATTACCACTCCATCGACAATAAACAACCCAATAAAATCATGCAAACACCATAGAAAAAACCAACTGTCAAAATCCTCACACTAGACATCAAAGAAGTTCTTAATAGTCACTCAAAACAGAAGAAAACGTAACTGGTAATCACACACATTGTCAACAATAAACTTTCTAACAAAGTCATGAAAACCTTGACAGAAAATTGTAGCACCAAATCATGATTCAATCCCCGTGAAATCAGTTTAGAAAATTAAACAAACATAGCTCAAAATTTCAGAAATCATGCAATCAACGAAATACGAAGGAACATAGAGTCATGTACACACCAAACTACAAATTTCGCACACTACCATTCAGCCCACTCACTCACGTAATCTTCACACACTCAAAATCAATTCACCATTAACCCAGCTGAAGTCACGTGAGTGTCATAACAGAGAAATTCACAACAGTACGCCTATTTTCCTCACCCACGACAAAGACCCAAAAACCATACAAAAACCCTTGGCCTCACCACAGAAAATTCCAGTAAACCACGTAATACACCACAGTCTTCATGTATATACACTCCAACTTAAGATAGAGTTGTATTACCCTTAAACTATTATCCAAAAAATTCAACATAATTCTTATCAAGATATATATTAATTAAGGATAGGACTCTATCACAACTAGAAGACTTTTTGAATCTAAATTATTATCTAATTAATATTTTATATGTCCAATTAATAAATAAGATGTCAAAACTAAATAAAAATATATATAATATGTATCTTAACAAATAGAAGCAAGTTAAATAAGAGTTTTAAAATTCTACCTTAATTAATACGGAAATTAGCATATAAAGGAGAGTTGCATGCTAGATTCTTACTTGGAACGAGGGAATAGATCCAAGATATGGGTTTGATGGGATCACAGATTCTGATAACTTTGTCCCGTTGAAGAGTATATGAAGCCAAGAGTTCCAAACGAGAAGACAAGACAAGAAAGTTCCTTTTGGTTCTGATGCTTAAATAAAATAACGTTCTTTTCTGAAAGTGAAGTTGTTGAAATGAGAGTTATGTATACATTTAAGAGAAGAAAATAGTATGAAATAATTATATTCTCAAATAATTAATCAGATTTTATGTGTTTTAAATAATTAAAATATTCACATTAATTAATCTTATACGATGACTGTTTATCTCTTTTCTTTTAATTTTTTAAGTTTAAAAAACTGGAATAAAATATCTCACTTAATTCTTTTCCATATTTATATTTATAATGATCTAAACATTTATCTTTCAACTATGATAAACAAGTTTGATACGTTTTGTAGAATTTACAATACTTTTTTTTTCTCATAAGGTTCAAAGAACCAACCAAACTAGATTGAAAAAATGTTATAATCAAACTTTATGAACCTTATCACCGTGCCGAATTAGATATGAAGCCCTAAAACTTCAAATTCTTCGTTCTACCATTGACATTAGTCTTCTTAAAACCTCTCATCTTCTTTATTGGCTACTTCGCAGTAGAGTTGGTATTTTTCACACGTCTAAAATTAAAAAATAAAATTCAAATTTTAAACTATAATAAAAAATTTGAAAAATATTTAAATGTCAATTACATCTCAAATCAAACTCAAGTATAATCAAAAGATTTGGGAAAAAATGCTTTAAAAACCCACCTGAAAGTTAAACTAGTAAGACAAGAGGTTTAGGGAAGTTCAACCGATATTAGAACGTCGTAAAACTGACTGATAATTAAATAAAATTAAAGATTTTAAAATATCACCTATTGAAAAATTTGAAGTTTAATTTAAAAAAGTATTTGTTAAATAAAAATTAATTAATTAATTTTAGAATTTATTAATTTATAAAAATAAATAAATAATTAATAATTTGATCAGTTTTTAACAACAAAAATCATTAAAATAAATCGAACCGAAATGTTAAAAATCGAATCGAAAGATTGAAATGTCCAAAATTTTTATTGTTAAATTGACCGAACAAGTTGAGTTTTTTATTTTGTGACCAATTAGTGATATCTTTCCCAAATGGAAATGGAAATTGTATTAAATTGTAATTTAATTTAATTTATTTAGTAGGTTTATAGGGAAAAGAAACCTGTTATGTGTAGGGTTAAGAGACTACCACGTTCTTGGCATTTTCAACAAAGTACTACTACTCGACACAATTTCCAGTCAGGCGGGCAGACGACAACGATAGCTCAGTTTTGAACAATGCATCCTGCCCTCATGGTCTTAATCATACGTGTAGTATATGCTTAAACTACTAGTCTTGCTAATAGTCTACCTTTATTTGTATTAAAACCATACATAAATAGACATTACATCCAAAAGAAATATATATTTCAAAACGTATCATATCCCTCTTCTTGAACACGTTAACTATAAGTTTGGTACTTAATTAATCATCGTAATTTTGAAACTTAGTTCTTAAGAAAATTAAGGACAGATACATAAGATGTTGCAAATTTATTGTTTTCATCAAAACCAGAGCTTAAGTTTCAAAAGATAAGTCAAATGTAGCTCTGGCGTGCCTACCTTCACCACTTAGATGGAGTCTTGGTCGAGAGTTTTGACTTTTGTGTAAAAAAATGTTAAAATTTTTATTAAAATGATAAATTAAATCAAATTTTATTTTCCATCTTTGTGGAATTAAAAAATTAACGATTTGAATTTTTGCAATTTTCTGGTATATGTCATGAGACGTCAGCCAATGAATTGGACACTATAATAGTTTAATGGCCACAAGAAATCCAAAAACCAGCGATAGTGATTGGTGAAGTCCTCAAGTTCGGTGTGATCCATAGCAATGCATACAGTATCGAGCTGATGGAGACAAAAGCTCTTTGTATGCTCTTGTATGGGTATCTGCAAAAGGAAGAAGACCTACTCCTGAGTCCTGATGCCTTATAGTTTGAAGACAAAAGTATTAGTTCCCATATTTTGCATGTACACAAGAAGATTGTAAGTTTGCAACTCTATTTATTATTACTTTTCTTAGGAGGATGAGTTCATCACGTATATAAACATATTTTAAAAGAGTTATTGTATTTATTTGCTTTTAATTTAAAATTAATTTATCTTCAAATTATCAACTTTTTGTGATTTCTGTAAATTTTTCTAATAGAATCATTCTTTTATTAATCTATGTACATGAATGTTTAATGAGACACCCTTAGAAATATGAATCAATTACTTGTAGTCTATATTTTAAAACTCAAACTTAAAATTAAACCAATAAATTAAGAAATTTAAAAGTTCGACTTATATCAGACTTTCATAAAATTTTAAAGGTTGAATATAATTATAAAACTTCAAATATGATTAAATGAGATTGCCTTTACTTATTAAATAATTCAAAGTTCAATTAAAAAGAAAATGTTAAATAAAAATTAATTGATTTATTTGTATTTATAAAAATTGATTAATTTACAAAACTGACTAATTAATTAATAAATTGATCGATTCTTAATAATAAGAATATTAAAATAAATCAAATTGAAAATTAAAATCAAGGTTTATTTTGATGAAGCAGCTAAACCAGTTAGGTTTTTTAATCATCGGTTACAATGATCAATTTAGTTATTAATGCACTAAATTAAACATAAATTTATCTAAAATATAATTAAGAGTGACAAGTGGGGTGTTTTATTGATTCTAATGACGTTAAATTTCAGTACTCATATTGTTTCTTTAAAAGGAAACATTTAGTATAGGATGCCTTGGCATTCGTAAGGTAAGAAAATGAATTAATAAATTTAAATGCATATTAATTGACTTAAAAAATACTTACTATGACAAGAGTGAAATTAAAATAATTTTGTTACTCTATTTATTGTTGGAATTCATAGTTTCAAAAATTATTATAAAAGCACACTTTTTAGAAAGATATTTCATATTTATTTTTTAATAATAAAGATTACTCTTTTTGTTTCATTCTAAAAAACAAATCGCAAGAATATTAATTAATTTTTTTTGTATCTATTAGCTAACAAATATTTTTTCTCTAACTATATAATATGATTAATTCCAAATATTAATTATTTTTAAACAAAGTATAGATATTTACCTATAAACTCATTCAAGAGGAATTTGAGTTGAGCATAAGATTAATCCCATTGACTAATTGACATAAAACTTCAAGTATGTTTAGTATTAACAAATTAATTAATCATCATCACCATCATCATCATCATACCCTTAATTCCTGCATTGAAGCAGAGTACAAGGGGTCTAATAATACACAGCCTTACCTCTATATTATAGAGAGGCTGTTTCTAGTAGGCCTACATTCATATGTAACGTGATAACAGAAATGTAGGGTACAGGAAATAAATACGTAAAGATTGGTAATACATTTAATCAGTAAATTTTGGGAGTAAAATTAATTAATCACTTAAACATATAAAATTTGGGAGTAAAATATTTATATAAGTTATAAATTGGATCACGTACCAATCAGTAAATTTTATCTTTTGAGTATGTTACATATTGTTAAAGATTTGAATTACTCTAAACCTTTGAATTTGTCATAAAACAATCAATTAAATTAATGTTAAATTAAATTCAGTTCAATATAAGCCAGAATATATCAATTTTACCAAAAATCGGAAACTTGTCAGTTCTGAATAGACAACCACCAGATTCGATCAACCTAACAAAAATTTATAGAGACAAGTGAACCATTTCTTCTTCCATGAACATGCATGGATGCCTATTTCTTGGTACTTTCATATTTCTTCTATAGGTTGGATTACTGTCTTAAGATGTTTTAATTCTGTATCACTTAATTTTGCCCATATGTTTATGTAAATTTTATATAAATGTGCAAATGAAATTTAATAAAATATAGTAAAAATTAATTAACTAAAATAAAAGATATGACCTTTTCTTATTTATTAAATATGGTGTTGAAAAATTTTGTATCAATGCTCGTGACTAAACATTGGTAATAAATTAAATTTTACGAACTAAACCATACCGCATAATTTGATATTTGAAAATTGAAAATTAAAAAAATAAAGTTGACTTAAAATTTAATCAAATTGGATCGACATAAACTTAATCGAATAATGTCAATCTTATATGATATATATATATAATTTTTACGAAATAAAATTTAATATAATCACTTAAATTCTATTAAAAAAGAAAATCACTAAAATCAATAGCTTGTAAATACGTGAATAAAAGCAACACTTTTCTTTTTCTTTTCTTTTTTAAATTTTCGGTAGATGTTGAATTGAAAATCTGAATTGTAGTGAAGAAACTAAGCGACAGGTCATCTTGCCAAGTGCACCTCAGCGACTTTTTCGATGTAGTTAAATTTGATTGCCATAGATCTCAAATACGTTTCAAATTTTTTGATCAATGAGCTGACTCGTACGTCAAGCTTTGGAATTTAATGGTTAAGTCCAACCATAGACTAGCTCGAATCTCAATTATTTTAAATAGAATAACTCGAATCTCGATTATTTTAAATAAGATCGTATCGTTTTGTTTAAAATAGTTAGATTTCGGTTTATCTTAGGTTTAATTAGTTTAAAGTTAAATTTAATATATTTTTTTTAAAAATTAACATGATTAATTCGTGAGTAGGTCCATTGTCATCCTACTTAAATCGAGTAATTTTATAACTTTTTTCAACAAATTTCTTAAATTTATTAAAGTAGCTGCGTGTTTACTTAATAGGTATATTCAGAAAATAATAGTTATAAATGTTTTTTTATACAAAACAAATTTAATTGAATTTTATATAATTTCACTAAAAATTTTAATTTTGATTAATTATATTAAATTATCCTTATAAAATTAAAAATTTTCCCAATTAATAAAAAATGTTCTTTACAAAGTATACATTACTAAAAAACATCATATCTCACTTCAATAACAAATTTATGACAAAAGTTTAGAAATTACAATTATGTTAATTGCATATAGGTTAAATTTAATAAATTTACACAATAAATTGTAAATAAGTCAAATATAGAAATGAATTTACTTATTTATTAAATGATTAAATTTTGCTATATATCTTATTAATTAAAAATGTGAAAGTCCATTTTCTTGTTCCCTTGATTTTTTTTTGAAAAAAAGCGAAAGCAAAATTATATATGGAAAAAGGAAAAACATTATTGAAATATCCTTTTTTTTATTATTGTTTATGATTTTTGTCACACATTCGCGCACAGATTCTTACCATTGCGTATTATAAAGTTGGTTGTTGTCCTCGTCTCTGATCTTACATTGTTCTTGTGTCTCTCCCTCTGTCCCTCTCACTTAGCTATGGCGGTCTCGGGCTCTCTCTCCATAGCGAACAAATCTCTATCTCCATTCCTGTCAGCCCCAAGAGCCAGCTTTAGTTGCAGGAGAAAGGTACAAGTTAAACGGCTTCATTTCGTTAACGAATCAATACTTTACGTTCTGTGTTTGTACAATTGCTTAGTTGTTCTTGCAAGATACAATTTTGATTGCTTTTTCCACTTCCAAATTGGTTCTTTTTATTGTTAAGGAGGGTTTAAGAGTGCCATTTTGGTGTTTGGTGATATGGGTTGGTTTCGTGATCGTGTTTTGATGGTTTTGTGTTGGTGGTGGTTGTGTGTTTCAGTTCTGTGTACGAGCATCTGCCGCTAGTAAAGATGACGATGAAGGGAAAATAATGATAAAGAAGGAGAAAGATGGATGGAAAATTGATTTCTCAGGAGAAAAACCAGGCACTCCATTGCTGGACACGGTCAATTACCCAGTTCACATGAAGAACATGTCGACGCAGGTAAACTCCACATACACAGGCATCTGATATTGTTGAATATGATCAGAACTGTCATTTGTAAGTTTCTGTAATATTATCGAATTAAAACTAGGTGGACGGCTTTTGTTTTTACTGTGTATTTGTTTGCTTTTGGCTATTCTGCAAATGACTTTTAGTTTCTTTTTCGTTTGTTGTTATCGACAACTTACAGGATCTTGAGCAACTAGCAGCAGAGCTAAGAGCAGATATTGTGTATACTGTGTCTAAAACAGGAGGGCATCTTAGTGCAAGCTTAGGAGTCGTGGAACTGGCAGTAGCTCTGCATCATGTATTTAACACCCCTGAAGACAGAATTGTATGGGATGTTGGTCATCAGGTACAAAAACAGAATGATGAGCGAGTCTCTAATGTTTAATCTATTGGAGATACCGTTACATATGATTCAGTGATTGTTGAAATTTGCAGACATACCCACACAAAATTCTGACAGGCAGAAGGTCTAAGATGCATACCATCAGAAAAACTTCAGGGCTCGCAGGTTTTCCCAAAAGGGATGAGAGTGTTTATGATGCTTTTGGTGCAGGACATAGTTCTACAAGCATATCTGCTGGCCTTGGTATGTGTGTAGCTCATATTACCAATTGTTATTCCAATAATCAATACTCACTCATATTGGTTAAACTTGTAGATCAAAATTATGCTTCCTGTTAAAAATAAGGTTTTGAATCTGATTAGGCTTTTGCTTCATTGAAAATGAAAAATTTTAGGCATGGCCGTTGGGAGAGACATTTTAGGAAAGAATAACAATGTCATTTCTGTGATTGGAGATGGAGCTATGACAGCAGGACAAGCATATGAAGCCATGAATAATGCAGGATTCCTTGATGCTAATCTGATTATTATATTGAACGACAATAAACAAGTGTCTTTGCCTACTGCTACTGTTGATGGCCCTGCAAAACCAGTTGGAGCACTTAGTAGTGCTTTAAGCAAGCTCCAAGCAAGCACCAAATTCCGTAAACTTCGTGAAGCTGCCAAAGTAACTTCTTAGTTTCTACATGTATATGTTGCAATTGTCAAGTTTCAATTGGCAAGCATCTGACTTCTTGTTTTATCTTTTCAAGAGCATAACAAAGCAAATTGGTGGACAAACACATGAAGTTGCAGCCAAGGTGGATGAATATGCTAGAGGGCTAATTAGTGCTTCTGGATCAACTCTCTTTGAGGAACTTGGGTTGTATTATATTGGTCCAGTAGATGGGCACAACGTTGAAGATCTAGTAACCATATTTCAAAAGGTGAAATCAATGCCTGCACCAGGACCAGTTCTCATCCACATCATGACAGAGAAAGGGAAGGGCTACCCCCCAGCTGAGGAAGCTGCTGATAAGATGCATGGTAAGCTTGTAATACCAAATTCAATCTTTTTACTATTAGTTATTGAGAAGATCCTAATTGTGTTGTATGTTCAGGAGTCGTCAAGTTTGATGTTAAAACAGGGCAGCAGTTTAAAACAAAATCTCCTACACGCTCTTACACTCAGTACTTTGCTGATGCTTTGATCAAAGAAGCTGAAGTAGACAACAAGATTGTGGCCATTCATGCAGCAATGGGTGGTGGGACTGGTTTAAATTACTTCCAGAAGAGATTTCCTGATCGCTGCTTTGATGTTGGCATTGCCGAGCAACATGCTGTTACATTTGCAGCTGGTTTAGCCACAGAAGGCTTGAAGCCATTCTGTGCCATCTACTCATCATTCCTGCAAAGAGGGTATGATCAGGTGAGAAATGAAAGTAAATAGTTTGAAGTCAATGCCTCGTTGCAATGCTTTTTACTAACAATTTTTGCCAAAAGGTGGTACATGATGTAGATCTTCAGAAGTTACCAGTCCGCTTTGCAATGGATCGATCTGGTTTGGTTGGTGCAGATGGACCTACACACTGTGGAGCATTTGATATAGCATACATGGCTTGTTTGCCCAATATGGTGGTCATGGCTCCATCTGATGAGGCTGAGCTGATGCACATGGTTGCCACAGCAGCAGCCATAGATGACAGGCCAAGCTGCTTCAGGTTCCCAAGAGGCAATGGAATTGGAGCAACTCTGCCTCCTAATAATAAAGGAACACCACTCGAGGTGAGGATGAACTATCAAGTGACACATTTTTCACACGAGAAAAAAAACAGAACCTTGATTTCCCATTTTCTATTTTGTGGATAGATTGGAAAAGGAAGGGTACTAATGGAGGGCAACAGAGTCGCCATTTTGGGTTATGGCTCAATAGTTCAACAATGTGTAGAAGCTGCAAGCATACTCAGAACCCGTGATGTTTATGTGACCGTGGCTGATGCAAGATTTTGCAAGCCTTTAGATACAGATCTTATCAGACAATTGGCTAATGAGCACGAATTCTTAATTACTGTGGAAGAAGGCTCCGTAGGAGGTTTTGGCTCGCATGTGTCCCATTTCCTGAGTTTATCTGGTATTCTGGATGGACCCCTTAAGGTACCTTATCTTTTAGGATGGACTCATACATTGTTACTTCTTGTTCCTTTATGCCTTCTCATCTCATTCTGATCTGTGAGAGTTTTGTCTGCAGTTGAGATCAATGGTTCTTCCAGATAGATATATTGACCATGGGTCACCTCAAGATCAACTTCATGAAGCTGGGCTGTCTTCAAAGCATATCACAGCAACTGTCTTATCTCTTATGGGGAGGCCAAAAGAAGCTCTTCAATTCAAGTGAGCTGAAAACGAATCACACACCATGGTTATAAAACATCCCAGATTTAGTTACACCACATGATTCGTTCAATCAAGAACAAAATGGTGTCTGTATATTCTCTTGTTCTATTTGTAACATCATATTAGACATGAAATAACAGTGGAGATCACAAAGAATATTGCCTCAAAATACTTATCAACTGCCCTCTGTCTATCTGCTTCTCCGATAAAAAAGGACAAAATTTGGCCATTCTGAGGAACTCATCATTGTCCGTATGATAGGCAACAGCTAGGCCGTAATGTAACAAAAGATTTAAAAAGAGATGTTGGAAGGGGCTTAGGAAGCGATGCATACCATCACACCAACACGGATGAGGCAAGGCAACATCAATCCACAAAACTCTTAAGAAAGTGCTAACCTTATACATCAATGGCTACTACATCAGGACAAATTCATCAAACTTCACCGAATTCGACGAAAATCCAAGAAATCTGATTGTGTTCTGTTGGTCTTGTAGTTGAACTTCCTTTGACAAGGCTAGAGCTCCATTCTCAAGAATTTTGTCTCATTCACCAACAATGTCTGAAACATAGATATCGCAGCAGGCATAGAATAGCGGAATTTCCTTCCTCACTAATCAATATCTTTGAATGTGTTGCGCGGAACAACCTTACACAGAAGGAAACATGAGCTTACTCGCCTAAAGTCTTATCTTTGTTATCTTTTGTTGCATATGCAAACCAGGCAACTTCTGCACTCCAATTATTTCACCTTAAGCTAACGCTCACTATCAAGCTACGTCAACAGCATCAGTTGCTCTTTGAACACCATCATAGCCCGTCTCTGGCGGCAACGAACGGTAAAATTAAAAGTGAACTAGATGCTGCTTTCATGGTATAGTTTCTACCACCTCCATGGTTATCTTCCAACTGCCATATTTTCACTATTTGGAAGTCTCTTTGGTTCTGTTAAACTTGGTATCTACCGCAGCAATGGAACATGTTACCTTCTCAAGCCCGTGTCTTTGAAAATCCACAAACGACGACTTATGTTGTCCTTGTCATTTGAAAAACGAGGATGAAGCCACTTGCATGAGGAGATCCTGACCCTCGATGAAAAAACGCTACAGAAAGACTCAATCAACATGTATTCATCGTTGAAAATGCCTTTCATGGCTGATGGGATGTGCGATGAACAAACGAGAAAACGACTCTTTTAGGCAATTCATCAAACAGTTTTGACCCTACAACAAACATGCACACATGCTCTTAGTATGTAATGTAGTTACGCAACTAACAAGTACCCTGAAAAAATTGAGTTCGAACTTCGAAGGTTTGAGGTAACGATTAGCGGATCACCGAGGGTAAGAACATCTTGATGGTCGTTAAGCGAAAGGCTTCAAAGTTCAGAGAGTTTGGCGAAGTTGGGTTGGCTTAGTACTGCCAAAACGTTTCAGCCCCCGGAACAAAGATCGGCATCCAGACCACCCTTACGTTTTAAGTTGCTCTTACTTATTTGTCCCTAAAACTAATTGTAAATAGGAAAACAAAAGAATCGGCATTTTAAAAATTGAATCCGAATATCAATTTTTATTAAAAATTGATTAGTTTATTAATTAATCAATTTTTATAAATTAATAAATTAAAATAAATAAATTAATTTTTATTTAAAAGTTACATTTTTAAATTTTTGATAGATAAAATAAAATTTTCTTAAATTATTTAATTTTATTTCATTTTGAATCAATTTTATGACGGTCTAATACCAATTGAATATTTTGAACCTTAAACTTCTTATCTTATCAATTTTTAAAACATAAGAGAAATTTTAACATTTTAAATTTATTTATAATTGTAATTTTTAATTATTAAAAATTGATCTATTTCAAGTATTATTAGCCACTATTTAAAAACTAATTACCCTTTTGAATATCTCTTTGTATTTGCAAAAATGCCAATATAATTATAAGGCATAGTTTATTGCAGAAAAAATTTCCATTTATGAGACGTTATAACTTGTAATTATCAGTCAATCTCCACACTTTGGTAATTTATTATATTTAATTTAATATAATTCAAGTTTAAAATTACACATTTAAATTTGAAATTGTTTGAATTTGAGTATATCAATTTTTTAAAACTTGATCAATCATAAAAATTGAATAAAAATTTTCAAAATTAGTAAATTAAATTAAAATTAAATCAAATTAAAGCTTAATTCCTTAAGTTCGTTTTATCTTTTCTACGACTTAAATCTGATTCGACTTATTCATATTCTTATTCTTATGAAGAAGTATATGTCTCTTTGTATAGCAAATGCAAATGTAGCCATTTGATGTTGGTCCTCCTAGGGCTGAGTGTATGTGCAACACTAAAATAATACAAAGAACAAGACAGAAAAGTATACTATCGACAAAAAGCATCTAATTCTGATGGGTGGCTAGAAGTTGCGATATTGACAAAAGGTATCACCTTATATTATACTTGTATTTCTTTTATTTGATTGCATTATTATAACCAGAGGCTGTCCGTATAGTTTTTGCACTAATTGTGCTCTCTAAGTTTTTCAGATTGTGCTCCATCTCGAAGCATTCACTATAGAAAATGATTGTTTTGCGGAGTTGATATCCTTTCCAATGAGCTTGTGGATTTATAAAGTGTTCAGAGTTTTCATGCCCAGCCCAGCCCAACCCAATTCAAACTCAAAAGATGTCTTATGTTGGTTTCAAGTTTCTTAAATTCGTATGTCAAAACAACGTATTTGAAGCATTAAGTTTGGGCCGACCAGGAGCTACATTAGTGTCTATTTAGATGAGTTTTTAGGAGATCAATAAGTATTTTTTTCACTACAATTTTTTTTAAAAATGAGTGTTTGATTATAAAATAAAAAAGTACATCTTTAATAGATATAGCGTTTTTGGCAGCGAAGATAGCAAATTTTTCAGGTAGATTTTTCAGATAAATTAATGAGTATATTTTTTAATCTTTTTTGTCCTTATGTTTTATACACAATTCTCACAAACTCATTTTTTCGTTTATTATATATTTAATTATTTACTCAACTTGAATATTTATTTTGATATTTATATAATCTTATTTAGCTTTATTTTAATATTTATTTTCGATATTAGTTTACTTATGTTATAATCTATATAAAAGATATGGTTAGATATATTTTTATTTATGTTTTATATGGTTTAAAATTATATAATATTTGACATATTGTGTTTTGCATATTGATTAATATACTTTAAACAATATATATATATATATAAATAAATAATTTTTATTACAAAATTAAATATAATTAAAATTAAAATTCCTTTTTAATTTTATGTTACCAAACAATCTACTGTACAAAGCTCTTTTGAAAAAACTATTTTTTAAATGACAGTCAAACAGTCAACTGGCTTCTTAGAAAAGTTTTTCTAAGAAAAACTCTACTGACAAAAACTTAAAAAACGGGCACTTACTATCGACATTTTTTTTTGTATACACTGGATAGAAATGCTATTATATGTCTAAATGCAGGGGTAAGACCCCAGTCATATCCTAGAGGATATAAGGAATACAACCCGAAGGTGGTTGGTGAAAACAAAAAATGCCGATAGCAAAAGACTGAGCAGCGCTGGCTAACCAGTCCGCACACCAATTACCTTCCCTGAAAATATGTTGAATTTTTATCTCCTATGGCCGACCTAAGAGCTCGCTATTGGCCAGCCCCAACATAATACCGCTTAAGCTCGAAGTACCTGATCCAGATAAAATGTTGATTACCTCTACAGTGTCCACTTCTAGCTCGATTCGTTGGTATCCTATATCCCAAGCAAGGGGTTAGACCAGTATGGACTCCTCAATGTTTAGCAATGAATGGCAAGCAAAAACCAATATTATGTACGAAACTTGTTAGACTAATGGTGGTTGACAAATAAAATCCCTTTATGTTTTGATAATAATAAAATGTATAGAATTAGTTAAGAAATTATTTCAGGTATTTTGGAATGATATTCAATTAAAGGATTAATGCAAATCAAGATAATAATAATCTCCAACATTCAAAAGATAGACAAGTTCAAGAGATAGACAACGTGCAAAAGATAATCATTGTGTAGATTATGTTTGAAGAGTTCAAAACAACATCTCAACAAACAAAGATCGAAGTTTATCTGAAATTATCCGTTGGATCCAGCACTAGTCGACTATTATGTCACAAGTTGAATGATAATTATCATATCTGTTATGTAGGGTTTAATCAAGTCGACCAAAATATTGTAAGTCGACTAAAAACAACAGACCTGTAAGTTGGATATCTGGATTAGTTGACTATTCGAAGAGCGGAGCTGAAAATCTTATGAAAAACATAAGTGCTAGTCGACTGATGCTTTGGAGACAAGTTGATTATAAGGTACTAGTCGACTATTACAACTCGACTAGTCGACTATCAGTGCAGCTGAACGTAATATGACGAAGTCAATTGATATCAAACGGTACAAAAATCATTTTACAACGTTTATGAGCAATCAACAACGGTTAGAAGAAGATCTACAACGACTATATTCATCTGGAAGCTTACAAATAAATGGAGGAACATCAAGGGATCGAGAGCTGTGCAGTCAATAGCAAAGCATACTGATTATCATTCATTATTACCATTGCTCTCAATTGCTCTTAGCTTGTTCTTAATTCTATTCAGCTGTATTGAGCATCATCATTTTCAACTTCAATTATTGTTATTTTGAGCTGAGTGATTAGAGGAGAATCACTTGTGAGGTAGGATTTGTGTCGAAAAACATATCGATTGTGAGGTGTAGCTTCAGCTGAAATTCAAGTGGTGTAGAAAATTTCACACCAAACTAAAAAGTGTGCAATAAAGTGATTTGTCAAATCCTAAGTGGGAGCTTAGGTAAAGGACGTAGGTCTTAGCACCGAACCTCTATAAAAACAGTGTTTGCCTTTCTTCCCTACACTCTTTATTTAATTTGTTTGATTGTTTCGTGTGTATTAACTCTTTGTTTTTGTAGAACTTTCTAAAAAAGTTTTAACGATCTATTCAATCTCCCTTCTAGATCGCTTTCAAAACTGCCTAAACATTGTCCAGTGCCATCCCACAAAAGGCCACCTGTCGTAGAACACCTGATAGCAGGATTTGTCACCCCATCGATGTTTAACCTTACCCACCCATCCGGAGGCTTGGTCCAAAGCTCATGATGTCTCTACGCACCACTACTCATGGTATTGACCCAAGCTAGTGTAGTCTCTGCTTGGACTACCCTAGCAACGTATTCCAATACCAACGACATTCCAAGATCTTCACTAGGCCAAGAAAAAGATTTGTCGAAAATTTATTTGTTCCGCCAATGCCACAAGAACCAACATGCAACCCTAAAGGACATGAACAAGCAACGCCCCACCTCCAAAAAGAGACGTAAGTTCTTGTTCAGCCAATCACACGCATCACCCCAAAAAAATTCTTTATGAACTCCAAAGGACGGAAATCAAGTCCAAAAGGACTTAACTCTAGAATAGTCTCTGATTGCATGTAGACACATTTTTGGGAGACCACAAAAGTTGTAACGGGGATCTGTGGTTAAGTGGCGGGTAACTCGCTGCATGTTAGTCAGTAATTTCTGCTTAGCTAATAGCTAGAGGTACAACATGATCTTGTGCAGACCGTGCCAACGCCACAACAAAGCCTAAAGGCTGCTGCCCTCCTCAATTGGAATTCCTCGATGAGATCATATGCAGATGCAGTGATGAAATGACCATTGGAGGAAGCTCACCATATGAGTTGATCGTCTCCCAAGTCATCTCTCGGTGGAAAAATGTTGGCTAGATCCATACACGCGGATGAAGGAAGGAAGCGTTGAAAGTTGTCCCACACCCAATCGCCCCCACGTCGACATAATCCTTAACTTTAACATGATCCATCTCTTCTGGAATTGAATGTAACGCTAATTGAATCAACGGGCCTCAATCACTAACCCAATCATTAAGCCAAAATTGCATTTTGTAACCATTGCCAACTTGCCATTTGGAGCCTGCAAGAACAAATGGCCAAGTCGCGGAGATTCCTCTCCACACTGATGATGCGCCAATAGTATTCAAAGTCCAGGGAAGAGGATGAGTATCAAAACGATATTTGGCGCGAATAATGCGGACCCACAATGTAGAGGAATTCCTCAGTAAATGCTAACCTAGTTTCGTAAGCATGGCGTCATTAGTGGATCAAACTCGCCTAATGCCAAGTCCACCTGAGCTTTTAGGCTGACATACTGATTCCTAGCTGACAAGATTAATCCGCCGCTGTCCTTCTTTAGAACCCCAAATAAAATCTCGCATTTTCTTTTCCCGGTCATCGCATAATAGTCTAGGGAATCTTACCGTTTGCATGGTATATATGAGTAGCGCGACACAAACGGATTGTGTGAGAGTGACCCGCCCTACAAGCGACAAACATCGAGCGCTCCACCCTTCTAGTTTACAATGAACATTATCCAGAATGTACTGATAAGTATGCCTCCTAGATTGTTCATGGATGAGAGGGACTCCTAGGTATTTCCCAAGATTACTAGTATGCTAGAATCCCGACATTTGGCTTAACGTGTGGGCTCTAACTTGGGTGACATTCTTAGAAAAGCAGAGTCTCATTTTAGCATTGCTAACCCGTTGGCCCGAACCTTTACAAAACTACTTTAAAACTTGGGAGATGATACTTATTTACGTGTCTGAAGCTTCGGTGAACAACAACAGATCATCGGCAAAAAATAAGTGAGACAAACCAGGCCCTCTTTTGCTTAAGTGTATCAGTTTCCACTGTCCTTGCTGAATGGAAGAGTTAATAAGATGTTCCAATCGTTCCATACACAGCATGAACAGATAGGGAGATAGAGGATCACCTCGGCGAATACCTCGAGAAGGAAGAAATTGCTCCGAGAGTTTGTCATTCCAGCAGACTTGCATTGAGACTGAGGAGACGCATTGCATGATTAAGCAAATCAATGTTGTCGGGAACCAAATTCCTATAACATATCCTGGATGAAATCCCAACGTAGTCGATCGTATGCTTTCTCCAAGTCGATTTTAATGGCGATAAACCTCATCCTGCCTTTCTTTCGCTTCATCGAATGAATAGCTTCCTAGGCCAGGATAATATTATCCATAATTAGGTGCCCCGGGCCGAAACTGCATTGGTTAGGCGCCACCAACTAATCCTAGAAGGGCTTCATTCGGTTGACTACAATCTTGGTAATGATTTTATATATTACCAATCATAGACTTATCGGCCGGAACTAAGTGATGTGAATTGACATCTTTTAATTACCCAGTAATCGCCCTTTTTGTTCTGATGGGCCTATAAATAGTTATGGCACTATGTTTCCGCTCTCCGTTTAATGGTTTATTACTTGTGGAGTATTCTCACTCTTCTTATATCATTTTTCCTCGTACTAGCGTTTGAATGATTAATACATCATACCTCTTGTTGCCTTACGTGGTTCTTGGCTTAAGACATGCAAACAACATTTGTGTCTCTTCACTGCAATGTTCAATTAGCAATTTTATCAAGACAAAAAGGGATAATTTTCTTCTGCCAGTATTCGAATGCTATAAAAAGAAATGATGTTAGAAAACTGCTTAAAAATCATGGACTTCCACCTAGCCTAACTTCCTTCGCATGGCATATTAGATTGTTTACATCTTGTTTTGATGAAATGTAACTTAGCTTTAGGTACATTTGCATCAATTAATTGGTTATTGTCTTAATTACATGTAGAAAATCTCTTTCAATGAAGTCTCACAAAAATGGTGAAGATGACCTGAAAGATGGCAAGTTGGAAAAGTATAGAGAGAAAACATCACACAGTAGCACGACAGAGTACACAATTAGGCCTTATTCTCTGGCCTTGCATATTGTATTTCATCATGTAGCATGACATTGGTGAACAAATTTGTGCTTTCTTGCTATAATTTCAATGCCGTGATATTTTGATGTTATACTTCAAGTTATGAATAACAAGGGTTGTTTTATTTCTTATTTGACAATTTGAATAAGAAATTTTTGTGATTAGTCACGAGTTAAGAGCAAATGAATGAAAGTTCTAGAATCCAGAAATGATAGACAAGAGTGAAGTAGGGAATATAAAAAGGGAATGATGAAATTAGTTGTAAGTATTGTACTCCCTCCGATTCATAATAAATGTCGTTTTAGAAAAACACACGCTTATTAAGAATGTTAATGTAATTATAAATATATTCTTATTAATACTCCCATGAAGTTACCTCGTAACCCCCGTGAAGTTATAAATGTGAGAGAAATTGCACATTAAATTGCCTTGAAATTGTGATTTGTGTAATTAAGATGTAAATTAAAGGTTAATTTTGAAAGTAAAATTATAAATATGCATACAAAGTCAAGAATAACACTTATTTTGAATAATTAAAATGTATCTAAAACGACACTTATTATGAATCGGAGAGAGTATTTATACACAAAACTCTCCCTATATTTCACTGATACGCAGAGTGCAGAACGTTACAATAGTTCGTCGATCGAATTCCGGCTAGTGACATCTTCTTTAGTAAGTTTATTCTTTCTCTTCTTCCTTGAACACTTGTTAGTCACCATTGTTAATTGTTCTCCTTCATTATTGTTAGTTGCCAACAATTTTCATTAGGTTATGTAGCTTATGTTATTTGGTATGTTGTAGAAATAAAATGTATGAAGATGAACGGATTAAGCTGGAGAATTGTGATTATAATAGTGGCTACAAGAGATCGAAAGAAGAAAAAAAAAAGCAAATAAGAAAAAAGTGCTTATGTGTTGAGTTTTAGTAGTTTTATAATGTCTGTAATCATAACCATTGTGTTTTAATAGTTTTGATATTCCTATTTATATAGAGATTAGTCTTCCAAATATTCATAAGTCAAACAAAATGATTGAATATTTTGTTTAAATTGACAAATACTCATGTTTACGAAATGTTGTATCAAACTGCTCTATAAATTTCTTATACACAGTAAATATGCAATCCTAAAAGGACACATTCGTACAAATATTTTTTTATTTGACGCATACTTATGTTTTTTAAATACTGTCTCAAACTTGTCAAATTTTGTGAACATAAATGTATCATTATTTTTTATAATCACCTTATTAATTTAGAACCCTCTCTTATCATTCCACCGAAACCTAACACTACAAGGAAAATCATGAATTGCGACGGATCAACACCGACAGTATTAAAAACCGTTGGAAATACCAACCGAAAAAATGGTTCGGTCGGAGAAATTGGTTAACAGCTGAGAAGTAGCGATCGACCAATATTCCGTCGTAAAACTTAAGTGAGGGTTATTTACCAACCGAAACTTCGGTTGGTACTGGTGTCGGTAAAAACGCCGGTCACTTAAAACCTACCCCCTCTTTTTTTCCTCTCCCCCGCGCATACTTCTCTCCTAGCTCCCTTCGCCGCACCTGCCTTCGTCTCCCTCTTCTTCTCCGGCGACTGGCGTTTCTTCTTCTCCGACGAGTTGCGTTTCGTTCTTCTTCTCCCTTCCGCACGTGCTAAGGTTGGCTCCTCTCCCTTCCGCAGCTGCTTCATCTCCGTTGACAGATCTGCGAGCTTCGTTCTCTGACACCGCCAGTGGCCGTCGGCTGGAGTGACTGCTCCCCTTGCCGGCGTTGTGGTCTCCGATGAAGGTAAGTCACATCTCCTCCCTCCCCTTTGCCGATGCCGATGGGTATGGATTTTAAATTTTAATTTAAATGTTTTAATTTTTTGTTCTTATATTTAAATGTATATTCATATAAATGTTGATTTATTTTTAAATTTTGTAATTGATTTGAATATTGTAATTGATGATCATCTGTAAATGTTGATCCTGGAAGATTTTTTTGGTTAGGTTGAGAGGGAATCGTAACTTGGA
>JANZLX010000213.1:2960324-2982096 GCA_025531955.1 Erythroxylum orinocense | reverse complement strand
AAATTTTCCTTGTCCGTTGGACAGTGGACGGCTGTCCAACGCTTTTGGATTGGACAAAATTTTATGTCTTTGTCCAGTGAGGACAAGACAGAAATTTATGCGGACACCAACCAAACACGAATAAGGACAGGACATTTGTGTCCTTGTCCACTGTCCTCACCCCTTTGGATATGAACCAAACGCAAGGTAAGGCTCTCATTTGTATGGGATGATGTGTTGGAATCTATCAGGTATGCTAAACCTGGTTATGAAGATGGACTACTAATCAAAAACTTCTTTTCAGATGGTTATCTATTATATTTGGAGGGAAAGAAACAGGAGAATCTATAATAATGTGGAGCAGCACAAATCTGAACTTGCCGAGATAATTGTCAACTTGATTAGAGAGACTATCTTAGCTAACAGGAAACAGGACCTCATCAGCCATGAACTCATAGTCATATCACTATGGTTAATTTAAATCTTTTGTTGTAATTGCTATATTTTTGTGTCATGTAGAGTAGTTTTTGACTGTAGGATCCTTGGTGAGGATCGTGTACAAGTTTCTGCCTTGTTAATAAAATTTCTTTTAATTTCCAAAAAAATCCATAATTTTTAATTTTTGACAAATTATATTAAATAAATAAAAATTTTAAAAATTTGAAGTTAATTTAACAAAAATTAAAATAAAAAACATATATATGCCTGAAATAAATTATAGATTAATTCAGACTTTTCCTTCACCTCTTTTCAGATTCTGATCTTTTACTTTGCTCGGTTCAGTGCTGTTATGAATTGGGATTATTGCATGCATCGTCGAGAGTGTATCTATGGTATATATATAGGGTATGTTCCAATTATCCTTAAAGTTGGCTTTAGTTGATCAGAGCTTTCTCTCTGTTCCTCCATGAATGTAGCTTGCCCTTTTCCAAGAATAACCAACCTCCTAAACATACACCATTCTTTTCCGAGCATTAATTATCGATCAGGCTCCCTTGTTATTCTCTCGCTCATCCTCCTTTTTTGTTACAAGAACCAGAACATGTAGACAAATTTAAATCGCTGATTTGATTCCCACGTTTCTGTTTTCTGGGTGCTTCAGAGAATTGGGTCTGAGGTTTTTTTCTCTCTTCAGGAGAAAGAAACCCAGATATATAGTTTTTTTAATGGCTGTCCAAAGTAAGCAAGCTTCTTCTTTTTGCTTGTTCTGAGTTGAAAGTTTCAATTTTTAATTAGATTTTGGCACGTGGGTCTGTTCCTGGGCTCTGTTTCAGATGGAAGAGATTATAAACATCTGAAATCTTTTTGCATGGTGAAGTTCTGTGTTTCTAAATCAATCATCTATCTTCTCTTACAACTATTTTGGCTTTATGTGGATTGACTCTTTGTTTCTCTGCATTTTCCTGTCTCACTCTCCTCTGTTTCTCAGAGTTTAATAGAAGTTATCAGTTCCGTATGTTTCTTGGTTTGGATTTTATTTCCTCTCTGGAACTCTTTGTTTCTCTGCCTTTTCCTGCCTCAGTCTCCTCTGTTTCTCTGAATTTAGTAAAAGTTATCAGTTCCGTATATGTTTTTTGGTTTGGATTTTGTTCAATTTCTGAAATGTTCTTTTCCTTTTGTGAAACGAACGATGAAGAAGCAGAAAGTAATTGCCAAAAGAATCCAGAAATGGCAACGCAGTGTGATCCATCACCAAGATGTGTATTGGAGATTCCTGTTTCAGGGACAGACTCTGATCACAGCAGCAGTAGCAGTACTTGCAGCGCAGGCTCCAGTGAAAAAATAGTCCACGATAATAATAATAATAACAACCATAAAGCATTAATTTCCATGGATAACAAAGAATGGAAACACGTGCTAAAGAAGTCAGTGAGGAGGTTTTCTGTGATTCCTCTGCTCACAACCTATGATCTTAAAGCCGGCAAGAACTCGAAAAAGAAGTCAAGAGTCCAAACCTCCTCCGACTTGCTCATAGATATGAATGGAATGTTGATGTCTAAACCGTCGTGGAGGAACTTCGATCCTACGGAGCTTGCGGCTGCTACTGATAATTATGATCCTGGTGAGTAATGGAACTGTTCACAATTTCCTGTAAGCTGTCTTAACGGTAAAGCTCGTTTTAGGTCAGTGGATTAAGAAAAGTTTGCAGTTCTTATCAGGGAGATGTTTAACATCAAATTCCATTGGTTGCTTTGTCAGATACTGGTTTGTGCTTGGCAGATGTCCTCAATCTATGGTTTTTGATAAAGATAGGTCTATCTTGGTTGTAGTTGAAGTCTTAAAACTTTCAGTCTACTATATTAACAGAAGGCATGACTACGATTGAAATTGCTTTCTACAGCATATGCTGTTACTCTGGTTGTTTTGATCATTCAGATAACCTGCTTGGAGAAGGAGGCCATGCACAAGTGTACAAAGGTCGTTTGGCAGATGGTCGAGTTGTGGCTGTGAAGAAGCTAGCGAAGATCGACAAGGAACAAGAAAACCAAGTATCTGATTTCTTATCCGAACTTGGGATTATTGCTCATGTCAACCACCCAAATGCAGCTAAACTTCTTGGCTTCAGTATCGATGGTGGTCTGCATCTTGTGCTCGAATACCTACCCCAAGGAAGCCTTGCTTCTGTACTCTATGGTAGCTGTTTTTCTAAAACCTCTAATAACTGAGCTCAGGTCCCTGAACCAGTAATAGAGAATTTTCATTGATCAGGAGACCTTAAGATGTTTCAGGTGAAGAGGAATGTCTAGATTGGAAGAAGAGGTTTAAGGTGGCCATTGGAATCGCAGAAGGATTGAAGTATCTCCACCATGATTGTCCTAGGAGAATTATCCATAGAGATATAAAAGCTTCAAACATATTACTCACTGAAGAATTCGAGGCACAGGTGACCTGCAGATCAAATCTTGAGGCGTTTGTTTTACATTTCTGAAGTACTTTTTCTTTTCCAAGACTTTTGATTTGATTCTTCGCGTATAGATTTCTGATTTTGGATTGGCTAAGTGGCTTCCAGATAACTGGATCCACCACACTGTCTACCCCATTGAAGGCACCTTCGGGTTAGGCAATTCAGACTTTGCTATTTGCTATATCAGTTTGCAAAATGGTTAGACCTGACCTACCTTGACCTGACCTAACATGTACATGGATTTCAGATACTTGGCTCCGGAGTACTTTATGAACGGAATTGTCGATGAGAAGACCGACGTGTTTGCTTTTGGAGTTCTATTACTAGAGATCATCACCGGTCGTCGAGCTGTTGATTCCAGCAAACAAAGCCTTGCAATCTGGGTATGTTTTGATCCGATCCTGCATATTCAAAACTAACAACTGATATAAGAAAACTTTCAGTACAATGTGCTTTTAACAGATCAACAACTTTGATGGATGATTGTTCTGCACAGGCAAAGCCATTGTTGGAGGCAAACAATGTTAAAGAAGTAATTGATCCTCGGTTAGGAGACAAGTACGATCCCAGTGAAATGAAGCGTGCCATTTTAACAGCTTCAATGTGCATTCACTCCATACCTAGTATTCGTCCACACATGAATAGGGTACGTGCAAGGTTCTTGTTCTTAAACCTTATCAACTTCTATACACTTGCAAGTAACGTCAAAAACCCTTCGCAGGTTGTACAGATACTAAACGGTGATGAAGCTCCAACAATGGAGTTCACACAGAAAACCAACTCAGGGAGGGCTGTCCTTTTAGATGGTTGTGACTTGCCGGATTACACCGACTCCAACTACCTTAACGACCTGAATCGCCATAGGCAACTCTTGATGGAGTAGACCGATCGATGATTGGTGCTTTGTATGTATAATAAAACCAAATCCATCACCTGGCTACTGCTTGCTGCTAATTTTTTTTGTTTTTTGTTTTTCACTTGCCTGCTACCTGGTGAGTTTCAGACATTTACGAGTTTTCAGACACACCGCGTAGACCTAGTGACTCAGTGTCCTTTCTTCTTCTACGAGGTGTGTGTACCTATAATACTATATAGTTAGAGGCCTGTAATGAATTGGCAAAATGCACATATTCTACGTGAATACACAGAGTATTTATATGACGTGCCTCTTACCTTATCATGATCAGATCTTCTGTTCTGTCTTATTCTGTTTCATAAAATCTCAGCCATTTATTTTGTAAGACCCACATAAAAAAACGGTTGAGATTTATTGGACACAATAAAACACCATAATATTGGACAGAAAATCTGAACTTTACCTTATCATGACATCGTCACATTCAATCCAAAATCTTATGATAAACGGAATTTAGAAAAATCTGGTAATACGCAACTTTACCCCTACATAATATATGTACGGCTTGTTTTCGGTAATAAATTTTAATATTTAATAAATTAAAATATTAAAAATTATAATTAAATTATATAATTTTTTAATATTTAATAAATTAAAATATTAAAAAATTATAATTAAATTATATAACATATAACAAATGTGTGACGTAACTGATCACATCAACAATTTTACAAAAAACACAAACCAAATGGCGATACAATTCGCTATTCTGTTATTCACAATCGCCGTCGTCGCACTCCAGTACTACTATCCCAAGCGCTCCTCTGCCGCCAGGCTCCGATCAAAGAACCGAACCTCAGTTGAGTCCCACCACCACCTTCGGAAGGCATCGCAATTTCTCTCACGCGCCACCTCCACCTCCTCCAAATCCCAATCTCTAGCCCTGGCCAGAAGCGCTCTGCTGGAGGCCGAAACAGCCATCGCTCTCTCTCCCAACGACCCGGGTCCTCTGGTTCTCAAGGCTTTCGCTCTCGATCTACTTGGACGGAAAACGTCGGCCCTGAGATCGTTGGATTCGGCGTTGGCGCACCGGCGCGGGAGGTCGCTCGCGGGGAGAGAGCGCGGGGATGTTCTTGTTAAGAGAGCGGAGTTGAAGATTGAGGTGAATAAGAAGCGGCGAGTTGACTCGGCGATTGAGGATTTGAAGGAGGCTGTGGAGGAGTTGAGTGGTCATGGAAACGACAGCGCGTTTTGTTTGTTGGGTGAGTGTTATGAGTGGAAAGGCATGAGTGGAGAGGCCAAATGGGCTTTTAAAGAGGCACTTAGGGTTAACCCTGAGTCTGTAAAGGCTCGTCAAAGATTGGACACTTTACACAAGCAAAACTAAATCTATGCAGAATTGTTGTGATAAACTGAAGCTTGATTCGATGATTCTTTCAAAGGTAAATTAAGTTCTTTTTTCTTGAAAAAAAATATATACTTTGATATACGCTGCTAATTACAAACATGCATGATGGAATTGGAGAAAATTGAACATTTTTTCATAACTTGATTCGTCCCTATAATTCTTTCAGTAAATATTCTTACAAGTTCGATTCAGTCTGAATCTTCCGGGAGGAAAGAAAGATTAGAACTTTCTAGCCATTCAACAAAAAACACCATTCCTGCCACACAGGTTATGAAATAAGGACATGAGAGTTTAGTACTAAAGCTTTCTTGGGATCCGTTGGCTGAATATCTATGTCAATAACTCATTAGGGTTCGTGAGACCATAAATAGAACCCTGCAGTTTGAGGCAAGATGGTCATGGAAGAGGTGGAGCCGGAGGAGTCGGCACAAGCAAACTTGTTGGAGGTTTGAAGATTGTGTTGATAAAGAGCTGATGCTGCCTCCAATGGAATACAGCAAGGAATGGGAGGAACAGGTTGAATTGTTGCAAAAGTTATAACATTGTTGCCATTGCCGCCATACCGGGGTTGCTGCTCCTGGTTCACCGTTGGTTTCTGCTCCCATTCAAGTGGGAGCTTCAAACGTTTTGCCGTGCTGCCACTACCGCCAGTGGTGCCAGTAGGAAGAGCATTCCTCATTATTGCTTCCACATCGTATTGGTTCATCTCGAAATTGGTCACTGCATTTATTCCCCTAAACTTTATTGCAGCCACATCGTATGCTTCTGCTGCTTCTTCCTGCGTAGCTGTCACCACCATTTGCAGTAGACATCAAAATAACAATGAAGTCCAAGGTGCAGTGAAGATGCACTCGTGAATGCTCATAGTTTGCTGTTGTACATGGAACAAAAATGTAAAACAAAGCATTACCAAAGGTGCCAAGGTACAGATCCTTGTTTCCAGCAACACGACCTATTCTTGCTTGCCAACGGCCCTGTTGATGATGCCTGCAGAAGCATTCAAGCATCATTAGCATGAACTTACAGTAACTAGCAAGTCATAAACGGACGAATTGCCAAAGATGAACCTCGTGACACCTCTGTACATGGAAGCTCCCCTCGAAAATCCTGTACTCTTCCTATCAATCAATTTTTACAGAGATTATTATGCAATGTAACTGAAGAAGAAATTTTGAACAAATGTTGTTCTTATGTCATTTTATACCTCCTTAGGGAAGCAATCAATTCTTGCTTGGACACATGCTTCATCTCCTCCAATTCGTTAGTATATTCAGAAATCTGATTGAGATAATAACCTCAGTTGGTAAGTGAACAATCAAGTAAAAGCCAAAGCACCCGACAGTATTAGTATATTACAGGGAAGTTGGTTGTTGCTGCCAGACCCCAGTATTTAAGAGCTGCTAAGTCATAAGCTCTAGCTGCTTTATCTTCCATATCATATCCACCTGACACAACCCAAAATTTTCATCGAGGGAACGATAAGTTTCATGTCTCTTCCGTTTTTATTAAAAGAAATGTACAAAGTTTACGTTCCTGAAAAACAAAATCCAAAAAATAAACCAAGTTGAGATGCTAGGTCTCACCCAGATATACTGAGGTAGCATAGTTCAAATGTTGGAGTAACAGCCAGACATCCAAGATCCCCCATTCCATGGAAAAGGCAAAAGAAAGAAATTCAAATACCAACATCATTAGAAAGCTTAGATGCTGCAGACACCGTATATCGATACTGTATCATTATATGAACTGATGTTCTTGTATCATACTGTTCGATGATGTACATCTTGTCGATGATGTACATATTGACAAGTATCAATACTGTATAATTATAAGTACCGATGCTCTTGTATCGTATTGATCGGTACTCTACTCTTGTATTGTAATGTTCAATGTATCGTTAGGCTCTTGTATCATACCGTTTGGTATCTACTCTTGTATCATATTGATACCGTACTTTAAGGAACATACAAGGTACGTATGCAAGTTTCTTTTCAGTCCTACAATTTTTTACGCACTAACTACAAACCCTTTACAAGAAACCGAAGAGAAAATATAGAGAGAGAGAGGGGGGGACCTTGACGCCCTTTTCTGGCCTGACCCTCCCTCTTACAGCTGTTATCCCATAGATGTGCTTCATATCTACCTGTCCATCTATGTCTGCATCGACATGGCCATTGGCCAGAGACAGTTTAAAAGAGTGTAACCATAACTGAGAAAAGTTTAATCGAAGCCCAGAATAATGTTTATCAGAGATAAATGCTCAATCTTGACACAAAACATCAGTCATTCACGAAAATACCAGCTGTAGAACAAGAAATTGGAACAATGATTTTGTACCTAGTAACACCTCTGTACATCGAAGTTCGCTGTCCTAAGGGACCAACCTTTTTGGAACAATCATACTCGACGGACCCAACAGCATTCTTTGAACATCCACCCTGGTTAGCCCCCCGGACTGACAAAACATTGCTTGCTCCGTCACAGCCAGAGGACCCCAAGTCAATGCCACCAACTTGAGTCCTAACTACTGAGGCCGAGTCGTCGACCTCGGGGCCCGAGTTGGTTGAAAAGTTCTGAAACCCAGTTATGGTCTTGAGATCTTGATGTTCGTTGAAGTACGTGGCAGAGCCTTGGTCATAGATGTGAGTCAAGGACGAGTCTTGAGTCTCGGTTTGGCTGTTATCTGAATACCGAACCGTTGACATACATGAAAATTACAGAAGATACTTCCTCAATTTTAATATTTAGAATTCTGATAAAGAAAGAACACGATAGTCAGGCAGGGAGATAGAGAGGCGAAAGAGTTCAGTTTTACCATTAGAGTATAAGTCACCGATCAAGAAGTGAGGAGAGGCAGTGGATGAACTCTCATTAGAAATGAACTGATATTGAGATGACCTCAACATCTCCATTGAAGACGGTGAAAAGGAGACCGAGTTAGTCGCTGGTACCATCTAAAAGACTAAAACAAACAAAAACCAACCATAGTAAAGCACAAATCTCAAGATACACAAAACATGAAACGACCAAGAAAACCAAAACGTTACCTTGAACCGTTACTCAAAACTACCCATTTCCATAACAGAACCCGTAACGATTCTCACGAAGCTAATCACTTTTCAGAAAACAAAACAACAAAAGGAAGACACAGAATACTGCGTCCTTCAGGTGTCAGTCGCTGTTCTTCGAGCAGGTTATGTGGTGTACATAGTTTAGTAACTCAATGCATGCAAAACCCATCAGAGATTTGAGCTCAAAAACAAGAATCTACACAGTATATCTCACTTTCTACTGATAAAGAAAGCGAAAGAAACAAGCTTTAGAGAGAGTGAGCACTGTACCATCAGAGGATTCTTTTGCTATTATCCGAGTTTCGACAAGGTGATAAAAGAGAGTAAGTGTGCGAAAACGGTCGTTTCACTTGGGGAGTTGGTCCTTTCGTTTTTGTCTTGTTTTGTCAAATTTGCACACTTGTCCTGCATGCACCTTCCTGTTGGATTTGAATATTAATGGCTATTTCAGAGCTATTTAAAGATGACAAATTATTCTAGTTTAAAATGAAGATAAATTCAATGTTTTTTAACTCGAATTTCATATAAACTTATTATTAAAAAAGGTTGGTAAGACAAATTTAATAAATTAACTATCAAAGATTTAATTTTTAAATCAAATTTAAATAAAAAATAAGTTTATTTATTTCTTATTTTTAAAATTTAAATAACATGTTCCCTCAAAAAAAAATTAAATAACATGTTTATACAATATTAAAAAATTCAATCATGCTTAACTTTTTAGTTCAGTTTTTAACTTTTTCAATTTAATTTTTAACTTTTTAGATGAATTTACTTTAATAACTTTTATTTTTAAAATTTGATTAATTTATCAATTAATTAGTTAAATTAATTAATTTTTACTTAAAAATATTTTAAATTATATTTTACAATAACAATAACAATAACGCTAAAATTTTAAAATAAAAATAAATTGATTTATTTGTTTTATTTTTTAAATTAAATAAATTTTTTACACAATATTAAAATATTCAGTCACTAAATTATAGGTTTAACTTTTTGGTTTAGTTTATATTTTTTTGTTGAAATTACTTTAACAATTTTTGCTTTTAAAAATTGATTAATTTATTAATTAATTAGTTAATTTTTATAAACTAATTAATATTTATTTAATAATTTTTTAATTAAATTTAAAAACAATAATTTTTTTGACATTAAAAAACAATAATATTAAGTAAAAATTACGTTGAAACACAAAATCTAAAAATATTGTTGTAACTAATAAAAAAGTTGTTTCTGAAAACTTGGATGAGAGGAGCACGTGGCAATGATTTGGCCATAGACCGAAAGGAAACGTACTCAACATCACCCGTAATTCCGGCGACGCACGTGCATGAACAAATCAAAACAAAATAAGATCAGTGGAGGTGCGGGGAATCGAACCCCGTGCCTCTCGCATGCGAAGCGAGCGCTCTACCATATGAGCTACACCCCCAACACGTTCTCACTAAAACATTATTTATAAATATCTCTATTTTAAATTTTGACATATTTTTAACTTACTACTTAAAATTTTAATTAAATGATAAATCTTTTATAACTTTAACATTATAATTCATAGTATTTTATTGATTTGACAAAAAAAATTTTTTATTATGGCATATAAATATCCATGTAGAAAATTTTTTAATAGGTATTATTACCAATTAATAATTAATTTTAACATAAATGCCTACATATGATAGATTAAAAAATCTTATATTAATCAAATTAATAAAATATTATCAAAAATAACGTTTTAATTTTATCGGTTGAGAATGTAAAATTTTGATTATTAATTGCAAAATTTAAAAGATTGAACACTTAATTGGAAAAAATTTAAAAATTAATCATTTTAAAATATGTTATTTTTAATTAAAAACAAATCCTTGGTGGTTTTAATTATTGGAAATTCACAATTATTTCAATGCACATAAGACGTAATATAAAAATAAAATGAGTTATATATAAAAATAAAAATTATTATTTAAAATTTTTACATTAGTGTCCTTAATTGTATATAAACTCATTTATACCTAATATAATTTCTTTACCACATCACCTCCTAATCCTTCATTAATATGCGGCGACGTGATCGTTTAAGGCCGCCCCATTAAAGTGATTTACACGTGGATCCAACATTAATAGAAGTCAAACAATTAGCATTTAGTCAACTATGAGACAAAGAATGATGATGATACTGGACAAAACATAGTTCCACCTTTTTGACTTGGAATTGAGACCAAGTAAGGAGCAGGCAAGCTGGTTGAAATGTGGAGTTCATGAGTCACGCTTTCCTTTTTTTTTCATATATATTTTGGGGAGAGAGAACCCAAACCAGCTTAGACTACAAGTCGAGGGATACAGAGTTCTAACATATCCTTAAAGAAGAAAGGGTGACACCCAATAGGTAGGTTTATAAAAGTGGTAGTTCCTAAAGCAAAATGTGTGGCATAGATCGTGAATCAGTCTGCACATTTATTACTTTCTCGATAAATGTGATGATGGTCGAGCTCGAATTCGACCATAAATGTAAATTTGAACTTCTCAATTTATTTTCATCATTAATTTTAACACTTTCATATTTAATTCAGAAAATTATTGATGTTATTTGCAGCTTTAAAATAAATAAAACTTGATGGATTAATCAAATGAAGTCTAGAGTTAATTTGCAACCATTTGAAAGGAAAGAGGCATTAACATGTTGAACTTGTTTTTTTTTATAAAGGATACAAGTTGGATAATTTTTTATTATTTAAGATATTTAAAAAAATTAAAAACATTTATTAAAAATAATAACATAGTTAATATAAACATCATCATCATCATATCCTGAAGTCCTGCATTGAAGCAGGGTATGGAGAGGGCCTGATAGTACGCAGCCTTATCCTTACATTGTAGAGAGATTGTTTTCAGTAGACCCAAATGCAACTGTAACAAGGATAATAATGAAACAGGTTGAGGAAAGGTATATAATGAATATAATAATTAATAAAGAAAAGACTAAAATACTAATAAAAATAGTAAAAATAATAATAAGAATACTAAAATAATAAAATAATAAGATTAAAATATAATAAGAAGAAAAATATAGATAATAATACTAAATTAAATATAGATATAGATATGAACATCATATATACTAAATAAAATAAATTTTTAACTAAAAAGTTTATTATAATTATCTTAAATTACTAATTTAAGTCAATTTTAATTGATTAAATTTAACAGTTAAGTCAAATTATTTTGTAACAACAACAATAATAATAATTTAATAAAAATTTTATCGATGGGAAGGTCTTGGAAGATTTAGTAATACAAATCATTATTTATAATTAATAAAGAAGTTGTTTTTGAAATATCTATTTCTGAAATATCATGTCAATAATATTTAATTAGCTCATATGTTATATTTTATCATTATTTTTAATGAGAATTTTTTTCAAAAAAATTAAATACTATAATCTTTTAAAAAATAAAAATAAAAGAACTTTTCTAAAAAATTTATATAATTTTAGTTGAAGAGCTTGAAACAATTTGTACTTTATCCCTATGAATTTCCTCCATGATTTAGCTTACTTCTACCATCCAGGAGATGATTCCCAGGTTGACCTGCTTCTTCATTTTCATAGATTTTGCAGAACTTTTCATTTCTTTCCCTTTGTATGATAACTAGGAAAGCTTGCAGGATATTTACATATCCAAACGTACAGCTGCAGAACAGTGATTTCCCTTTATTAAAATAAAGCTAAATAATGCCCGTCAGGAGAGGATCTTTTAAAACCAGCTACAATCCTTTGAAAAGAATCCAACTTTTTTCATAGATGTTTTCACACTTCTTATCTCAACACGGTTTTGATTTGTTTGATTGTATGAAGACAAAAAACGGAACGTTTGAGCCATATTTGATGATTAGGTTGGGCTTTAGTGGTTCTGTTGTGTGTTAGATGATTAAAAGTAGGTGAGAGTGATCAGGGGCTTGAAGCTGAAGAAACAAGGGAGGATAGTCAAATGGAGAAGGTTTATGTTGGTCTTGGAAATGATTTACAAGAAGGGTACAAGACTTTGGATTGGACACTCAGAAAATGGAAATCCAATTCTATCACCGTTGTCATTCTTCATCTGACCCACCATCTTTCTCAGGATTTTGTTAACACCCCATGTAAGCTTGAAGATGATCCAAGTTTTTCTTTGTTTCTGTTATAACTCAACTGGGGTTTGGGTTCTGTTAATTTCCTTTTCTGGTTTCAGTTGGGAAGCTCCCTGCAAGCTCTGTAAGTGAAGAGAAATTGGAAGTTATTAGAAAGTATGAGCAAGAAAAGATGGAGAAGTTACCGAACAAGTACTTAGCTTTCTGTGGACAGGTTTAGGTTCTTTTCTTCTCTGATGATTCACCTTGGAATCAAATGTTTCTGATAGTTTCTGAGGATTTCCATTTTCCTCAAAATTTGTACAGGTAAAGGCTGAAATTAGGAAAGTTGAGAAATCCGATGAGCCCATTCACAAGGTCATAGTAGATTTGATCTCCAGACAAAAGATAAAGAAATTGGTCATGGGACTTGCATTCATGAAGGCTTCTTCGTGGTGAGAACAAGTTTTCTTATCTTCTTCACTGTCTGATCAACTCATTATTTATCCATGTCTTCCTGTATAGGAGATCAAAGACTGCAACCAGCAGCTTACTGTACATTCAACAGCACAAACCCAATTTCTGTGAATTTTCCATTGTATGGGGAGGGAAGCTGATGTTCCTTAAAGAAGAAAATGATGAAGTACGCATCGAGAACGACCAAGGAGTGCCCATCACAAAGAAGGGTAGTTTCAAGAGTTGGCTGGGAAAGATGTTTGCTGAAAGTTCCAGCAGAAACTCTACTCATGACCTGGGCTCGAGTAGTTCCCAAGATCAATGGCAGAAAAATGCCCAAGAGATTGAAGATTATTTCAAGTACTTAACTTCTCTGAATTTGGATGCAGAAATATGTGAGGAAGAGAAGGATGTCTTCCAAAATAATTCAATGGAGCCTGATTTGCCAGAACTTGATGATCCTACCGTGGTAAGCATTAGAAAGATCATCTTATGCAATATGTGGTCATGACACCTTATCTTCATTGGCAAAATTGTTGTCCTTGTTTTGGCTGAATGCGTAGCAAGATAGTGCGTTATGACTGTTAACAGTTCCGCATAAATGTTCGCAAGATAATTGATCCTTGTTTATAAATAACAAGGATCAATTATTTAAAATAACTTTTGACATTAGCTTACCTAAACTCAATTCTTATTAATGACTTCTACATTTTATCTATATTAAAATTTTAATATGATATCAGGGCAGGTTTGATCTGGATTATTAATTTCTCGGTTGTCTATTTAGATGTCTAGTTCCAGCAACCTAGTCCAATAACCACTGCATTTATTTTAAGTGATAACTGAATGTTCAATTCTAGTTGCATTTGAGGAGGAATGCTAAAGTATCTTATATTGACTAAATATAAAAATATTTAAGGGTTTATAAATAATAAAAGTCAACTATCTAAATGACTAGTTCGAGTTATTTTGACATTAATTAACCTTAACTTAATTCTTGTTAGTATATTGTACACTTTATTCATATTAAAATTTTAAGAAATAGCACTGTTCCCAGTAATTGTAACATACCTGCCGGTATCTGAGTCCAAATCTTCTATCCAGTTTTACTCTATCTTATTCTGTTTCATAAAATCTCAGTCATTTATTTTACGGGCCCCACGCGAGTCATATGCAGGTCCTACATGAATAGATGACTGAGATTTATTGAACACAATAAGACACCATAATATTGGACAGAAGCTTTGAACTCCCGGTATCTTATGGAAAACAGTAATCAAATAGGCTGTGCCATACCAAATATCTGAATCTGAGTTGTACCGCTTGCGACGGTTGCATGTCACAGAAAGATTTTTAGAACCTTCAATTTCTTCCTGTGTCGGCATGTTTCTCTCTTTTTCCTATTTTCTGAATATGCCAATGTTTTGCAATACGTCAGAGTGTTGCTGCAAAAGTGGAATCCATGAAAAGGAAAATAGATGAAGCCCAGAAGATAGTTCAGTTGAAAAAGGAAGAGGCAAAGGCCAATGCAGAAAGATCTGCAAAAGCTGAATGGGCCATATCTTTGTGCAATACCCAGGTGATTTCAGCAGCTTAATCTTGTTAGTGAATATATAAAACCAATTAAATTGGCATCAGAGCAAGGTTGAGCATATTTCACTACATTCATCTGAAACAGTTCCTAGTTTTGACTTACTGAAATGAATTCCCACCAATTTGGGAAACAAAACAAGTTTTTTTTTAACAAAGCAAATCCCAAGTTCTCGATCCTTTTTACATTTGTTTTGTTCCTGATGAACTGGAATGACGAATTCATTACAGGTTGAAAAGCTTGACGCAGGTATAAAAGAAGAGAAAGCAAGACGCATAGAGATAACCAACCACATAGATTCCGAGAAAGAACAGATTCAGGATATCTTGAGCTATGCTCAAGAAACCAGAAACAGGCTAACTTACCTTCGTGAACTACAGTTGGAACTGTCTAACAAACTTCAGCTATCAACTGTGACAAGATCACACATGGAGACTGAACTAGAGAAGGCAGTGATTGCAAGAGCCGAAATGGTTCGGGAAATTGAGGAGTTGCGTAGGCAAAGAGACGTCATTCAACGCAGAATCGAGTTCTGCAAGGAGAAGGATGCCATTGGAATGGCCACCAAGTTGAGTGAACAGAGTTGCTCTTATAGAGATTACAGTGAAGAAGATATCAGGCTAGCAACAGATGATTTTTCTGAGATACTGAGGTTGAAATCAGGAGGTGATTGGACTAATGTTTATCGAGGACGCATCAATAATGCAACAGTTGCTATCAAAATACTCCCTTCTGAAAGTCAGTTGTCCCCTGAAGATTTTCTAACCAAGGTACATAAAAACATGATCTTATCAAAGTAAGAGGTTCTAGCTTTACCATCTGCAAACCGATCATTCAACTATTTAACTTTAATCCGATGTTGTAGATGAAGATTCTGAACAGCATTCGTCACCCACATTTGATATGCATGATTGGCTTCTGCTTGGAGATAAAGTGCATTGTTTTCGAGTACATGCAAAATGGGAGCTTAAGAGATATATTATTTTCTTCACAAGGGAACCTTAAGAAGGTAAATCGATCCCTCCCATGGCATGCTCGGTTACGTATAGCCCACGAAGTAGCCTCCGGCCTCGCATACCTCCACTCAGCTCAGCCAAAACCTCTAATTCATGGCCACCTGACTGCCGGCAACATCCTTCTGGACCGAAACCTGGTTTCTAAGATAAGTGGATTCAGCTTAAACCCGGGCTGTGATGTCTGCGACGAGCGACTGGATATTCGTGCACTTGGGGTCATACTTCTCCACCTTTTGACGGGGAGGAACTGGCTCGGATTGGTGGAGGAGGCGGTGTCGAAGGACCGGACTGCCCTGATTGGAGTTTTGGATAAGAAGGCTGGACGGTGGCCGGTAGAGCTGGCGGAGGAGCTTGTAGAAGTGGCGATGAAATGCATGGCAGTCTACGGCGAACATAACTCAGAGATGAGGGTGGCGAGAGTGGTTGTGAAGCTTGATGAGTTAAGGAGAAAGGGTGATGAGCTAGTCGCCAATGGTGGGAATCAGGTAGCTGAAGATGAAAATTTTGTGGCTGAAGAAGACTCCATTGAAGTTCCAAGCATCTTTATGTGTCCCATTCTTCAGGTTAGTTCAACTCAGTCTCAACCATACTCTCAGATTTTGAAGACTTTGACTCCGAAACTGAAATTTGTAGAAATTTTGAATTTTAACTTCAACCCAAAATTGATTAGGTCTAGGCTTTTCGATCTATTCGATCTAAAGTAAAAGTTGATCAAGCTTCGAATCAAATCAAATCTATAAAAAAAAATTCGGTTGAGCTTGTATTTAGCACTAACCTCATGTTATGCTGTGATGGTTGCAGGATGTGATGAAAGATCCATATTTAGCAGCGGATGGATTTTCATACGAGTTGGAAGCCATAGATGCATGGTTGAAGATGGGGAGAGATACATCACCTATGACCAACTTAAAGCTTAAGCACAAATCCCTCACTCCTAATCACACACTTCGATTCCTCATTCAAGACTGGCAAACTAAGTCTAATGTACCTGCATAACAGACTCATTCATTATTGGCTGTTTAGTTCTCTGTTAGAATTCATTATTGTATCTTAATAATTAATTTCTTTATTCTTTTTTTCAATTTGCATTACTTTAATATAAATGAGTTTGACATATGCAAGTATTGACAGAAAACAAGCTCATTAAATGAGATTGGCATGTCAAACTAAACAGAAGTCCTAGTATTCAATCTCGATTAGGCTCATACTGGGACTAGAACTTAATAATAACATAAACCACAAATACATTTTATGGGAAAGAATGTTTTGAATATTACAACATCCAATGTATGCATAAATAACATATTTGGCTGAGTTACAATTGAAGATGAGCTAGTTTATGCATCATCTCCAGCAATCATGGGCCAAACTTCATATATAGTGGCGTATAAGTTGCACAAAGTGCTTCTATGTATCTTCTACACTCTCAACCTGAAACCTAACATCAAGCAAGCAAACATCTTGAGCAGCAGAAGAACTTGGCAACCTTTTCAGGTAGGGAATAATCTGCATGGAGATCTGGATCGATTGCCATGTCCTCAGCACGAGACCATATATATACTCCCCTTTCCTGCTGACTACCAGGGACCGTGTTGTCGAGCACAAACGCAATCAACAGTGTAACCACCATGTTCATTGACAAAAGTGCATTCATTGCAAAATTAAACTGACACAAAAACAAAGAAAATAGTAATAAGGTTCTGTTTACAAGTTCACTGATTAGTAAAAAGTCAGCAGTGGCATACTTGTTTACTGCTGGAGTGAACCGGCCCGTCCGATGCTGCCCCATAGGATAGAAAATAACTTGGTAGTATCAAGCTAGATTCAGGTTGATACTGCTGAAAATATGCAGGAATCGATAAACCAAGGAACAGAGAAACACCAACTATCGTTATGTTCCTAAAACTTGCCGTTTGAGTGTACTGCAAAGTTGAGAGACCCAATGCCACAGTAAGGCCCCACATGAAGCAAAGAATAGCAGCAGCCAAGGCTTGTGGTATTGAAGCGAGAATGGCACCAATTTTTCCTATTAAAACAAATAAATCTATTACAAGCTAACACGAAAAACTGAGAGCACTAAATGCATTAGTCATTGAGTACCGAAGCCAGACGATCAATCAGGAGATATCTAGATTTTATCAAATTACAGAAACTTATGCGGCAAATTACAATCTCAAAAGTAGAGTACGGCTCTCGCATTTCTGTGTTTAGCTTAAATGTCTTGAATTAGTTGTCCGATGAAGTTTGTGACAAGATACATTTTAGGGATGTCTTAGACATCCTTTGAGATCTAGCATTAACTTCATCGAAAGAAGACGAAGTGCAAGTTTCCACATGAACAGCCAAGTTGAATCATCTAGCATTGATCTAGTTCAGTGTCCAAGTATCAGAAGCAACAGTAGTCTACAAGAATGGTCCAACCTAGACGGAGCTTCAAGGTATTTACCTATGAAAGAGAAAAAGATCAAAAAGGCTGCTCCAAGTTCGACAGCTCTTCGACTGGCCACCTTTGTTACGTTGATGGTGTGGGCATTCTCCGTTAAGGTTGTTGAGCCAGTACCTGAACCCCAAAGTCCAGCCAAAATACTGCAGAAGCCTTCAAGTGCAATTCCTCTGCTTACAATTCCTGGAGTTGGAGGCTTTGAATTCACCAGCAAAGATGTAGAATGATAGGTCCCAACCTGGTATGCAATTAAAACATTTGTAGGTCATATATGTGGTTCTATATTGATTCTCCAACACGGAATAATATCCACGGTTTCATAGATCATGCAAATGTTAACTCTGGGTTGTTGTTCAGTGGCTTCATGAAAAGTAAAGCCACAGGTCTTCATCATACTATTTTATTTTTTGCTTTAACTGATGTAGGAATAGTTTAATTCTGCCATAATCACCAAAAACATTTAGCAGGAGGTGCTTGCAGGACTTTTACTCATTGTCATCCAATAGACAACTCAAAATTAACTCGATTCTCTCTGCTTCATTTATTTACTTTCCGTCATTGTTACTTGTATGGAACTATCTATACAATTATGAAGCACCTAGTGCCCAATAGTGGAACAGGAATTAAACTCAGGGGGTAAATTCGTGGGTGACTGTAAAGCTGCTAAGATTTACATCCTAATAGAACAAATCAAATTTGCCATGTACATGAACTTGACTTACTGAATCCACAGATGCAACCAGAGAGACGATTATCATGATCAAGGAAGTTCTTAGATGGAAGATGGGGGTACCCCATTGTAAAGGGTAGGGAATTCTGACCCAGGCTGCTGTTTTCCAAGCATTGGAAACATCAGTTCTGCAGTGTTGCATGGTATAGGCATGCTTTCTGCATTGGTCCACCAATATGTTTGAACTAGGTATGCCGGGGCTGCAACCTTTGAAATTGTATGCTCCACCAGCTGTCAAAAAGAATGCATATATCCAGATGATCATAACACTGAAAGGGACCTGCAATGACAAAAATAATTCAAGCAAGATGTTGCAACAAAATTAGCAGCATTCAACTTAGTAATTGTATGCAATTATGTATAGTAGCATCAGTTGAAGTTTAGAAAAGTATTAAAGAGAAATAAAAGGTGAACAAAAAGGAAAGACATAGCAAGCTAGAAAACATACTGCATAAATTCGGAAAATGCGATGGCCAAAGATAGATATTCCTCGAAGGTACTGAAAAAGGCAATATGAGTACACAAATAAGTTTTGTGAACAGTTTCTTTGCCATTAGTAATGACATACAAGAAAAGGAATAGCCGAAATTTACAGCATCTGCAAAACTTTCCTTACACACTGGAAAAGATAGCATATATACTAAACGCATAGACCAGTACAGTACTAAAGATATATTTGAATTGTTTTTCACCATAAAGAACATAACTTACCAGAGCGAAAATGAGAACCAACAGTATCAAAGGAATGCTAATTTCCACACAACTTCCAGCTTGGGGGAAACCGTAGCTTAGAAATGCTAAACCTACTGCTGTAACAGTTGGTGCAACCACCACAGGATTTATTAATCTGTAATGCAATGTTTTCCAACAAAGAAGTATCAGACGATTTTCTCAAATGTAAATAAAAATGTGCAATGGCTTGCGTATAAAATATTGTTGATTTTTAATGACTAGCCTTCAGCATAATGAAAATTGAAGACCTTATAAGTTAAAATACAGACTTTAAAGTGCAGAAGTAATTAATCATTCTCAGCTGTTTAATTTGAAAGTAAAGGAACATAGAAGGGATCATAACATTTTCTCATTTCAAACAATATCAGACATTGATATTCAGGTTGATAAAAAAATATGTACTTATTTGGAAAAAAGAAAAACATAGATTCATAGCAAGCACTGAACACTTCAAACAACTACTAAAATGAAGAAGCTACTTCTCCACTTACCTTAGTAACAAGGACATTAAACCACTAAATCCCAATAAGCTTTGAAATATCGAACCAACAATTATAGCCCCTTGAAGTTCCCGCATTATGTGCCTAAATTTCTACAAATAAAAGAAGTCTGCAATTAACACAAAGACTAAGCTTACTACCCAAAACAAGAACAGCTAATCATATCCTGCAATTGTAGCCATTAGTATAAACTTCAATGGAACAAATACAGTAAAATGATTGTCACTACTCATTCTCAACTCTCGTTCAATCACAAGTTTACCCCATACTATTTTGAATTTTCTTTTATGATCTTTTACGTTCTGATAATAAAAGGTTTGCAAGCTATTTGGACTTTTAAAATGACATTACTGGTAAAACTTGACGAAGTACAGATATATCACATGCAAAGTCTTCCTGCTAAAGACTTACGTGTTCTGTCAGATTCCGATATTCACGAGCATTAATAATGACCAATGCTGGTGCCAAGTACACAAACGAGCTCCCTTGAACTAAGGGCAGTCGACTACCGAAGTATGAATTTAGTATTGTTGTAATGCCAGACACCAGCAGCATTGTAGAAATAACTGTAGCCGTATCTTTCTGAAACATTCGTGTCCATAAAGGCTCAGTCAATAGACATTGGCAACAGATGGAGGAGTTACTAATGAGAGGCAGTACTTACATCAGTGCCACCCATGGCTGGTACGATGATTAGGGGAATGAAAACTAACGAACCAGCCAAAGATAAATAGTGCTGTAAGCCATAGAAAATAAGTGGCACTGCAGTGAGAATACAAATTAGTGAGAATCACCTAAAGAATAATCCCACCAATCAGGAATCAGTGAGTCCTGAGTTCATACACAGATTTAAAAATCCAAGTTCTTGCTTTGTGAGAAAGTTATTCAAGCATTTTTTACTATCTACTGCTATGTATGGATGGTTAGAATTCTAATATGTGTGACACAACATTCAATTTGTGTCCAGAATAGGTAAGGGCGACAAAACTATCCAATAACTATTTCAAGTTCCAGTTGAGGACACACATTGGCTTTCAGAAAATGACATTTAAATCTCCACAGTTAATAATCCTTTACTAACATCAAATACTACACCATCGGCACGTTCTGTAAAATAGTGATTTTTACTAACTTCTGTTTTTGCCTGAGTTTGAACTTTAGAACATAGCATACAGAGCACCCTGATAGCTAAAAAGGTGAAATAATAACTAAAGAGCGAAAGAAATTTGTAGAATGCACTAACCAAAACCAGGATTATCTCGCAATCCATATCTCATTCCACTTTGCCTATGCCACCATCCATCAACAGGGTCCTCCCCACCTGGATAGAATTCTGTCCCAACATCCCTCCCCTCGTTTCCTTCCTCCTTCTTCGGTTCCGAAGCCGGAGTTGTTGCTGGTATTTCATTTCCATTTTCATTTGCTATTGCATTCGTATCAGCACTCCCATTTACGTGCTGTTGAACTCTATTTCCATTTGCATTCAACTGTGTTCTCTTTTCCTCAACTTTAGATCCCGATACAGGCTCATCTCCAATTCTCCTTTTATTGCTCTCATCCCTCAACCCCAAACCCCTATCATCTCTCCCAGTTCTAAACCCATTTCTAAAGCCAGGAACATAGCTCGAGTCCTGTTCAATCTCGGTGGCTCTGCTAGGCCTAGTCCGACCCAGAACCGGGTCAATCTCAATCTTTGGTGACGACCCGCCATTGTTCTGTTGATCAGTACCCTTCTCCAAGTCAAACCCAGCGCCGCTATCAAACTTCCCACTGGTGCTTGTGGCAGTTTCACCAGAGAAAGTGGACACAAAGCCAGTTCTTTTGGCCCAAGATCGCAGGTCTCTAGGATTGTGGTCAGATTTCGGCACAAAAGGCTCAATCTTCGGCAGCATAGAGCCAAGCTTTAGCTTACTTTTACCTCTTTCTCTTCTCTGCTCGGACTTCCCCAACAAATCTGAGCTCGACCCAGGTTCCATT
>JANZLX010000213.1:2943935-2960224 GCA_025531955.1 Erythroxylum orinocense | reverse complement strand
TTAGCTTACTTTTACCTCTTTCTCTTCTCTGCTCGGACTTCCCCAACAAATCTGAGCTCGACCCAGGTTCCATTGCAGCTTTTTCTTAAATGAATAATCACTCTTTAGCTAGATAACTACCAACAGAACAGAATCAATAGTCCACACCATAAAAGGCCAAAAAAAAGAAGAGAACTTTATGAGTAGAAGCAAAGAAAAGATAGGAGTGGTAATGGAGATGTGTCACTCACTAAGAAGGTGAAGGAATGATTCATACCTTTGCTTAGTGAATGATAGTGAACATAACATCAAATTATAATGGCAATTATTAAGTGGGAGAGTGAAGCTACTGAAGTCATGTTCTCACCTCTTCAACTGTCTCTGCTGCTGCTAGCTAGTTGCTGTCAAGTTGATAATTATTAAAATGACTACAATGCCCTCGTTTTTGGCCGTTGCAATAAACAGAACAGAACAGAAGTGGGAAATTATTTTATCCATAGTTTACTGATGACTAGGATTTCTTCGATTCTAAGTATGTCTACGCTGATTTGAGTGGCTGTAATGAGAAGCCAACGTGGCTTGGACCAATAACTAAAGTTGGAAATTATTTATATATCAATGTAATATATATAGAGTAAAAATTTAAATATATAAAATAATTATTAAATGATGGTTTAAATCAATTTATTCTTTTAGATTAATGTACAAAGGGAGATAAGAGAGAAGTGGAAAGATAAGTTTGGAGTGGACTTTTGGTAGCTTCTAAGTCACTTTCAAAAGATAAGACAGGTTTGGTAAGAAACATGTACTTCTGAAGTATATCCCCATTAGCTAATATAGGAAAGAAATTGGATTACTATCTTTTAAACTTGGTTCTATATATCATAAAAAGTTTAATCAAGATGTAACATAATTTAGAATTGATGAACCAAATTCAATTTGATCAATTTTTAATTTGAATTTTATGATTTTTATTTAATTAATTATGATAAAGTAATTAAATTTGTAAAAATTATTGGACTAAATGAGATTTAAAAATCGAGATAGAGTATGCAATCTTCAAGTAAAAGGGGTCCTGAAAAAAGATGGAAATGTACAGCTGGGATGCTGGAAATCCAAGCAAACTTTGCTTTCTCCACCAAAGGTAAAAAGCTCAATAATGACTCCACCACTGCCAGCAACCTATCAGTTCAATACCATTAGCTGGTGATTGATTTCCAAGAAGATTGCTTGAAAAGTTCAGTTCTTTAGCCTAATTATTTCAACCCCACTATTAATCAAATTATTATCCTTCAAGTTGAAGATTAGGGAAATTATTATATACATGAAATGACGCTTACAACCAGGAACATTGGATCCTTGGGACTCTGATCTTTAATTCCTTTGGAACTAGAACTAACGTCAAGTCTTCAAACCAGAAGTTTCACTGGGAAAAGAAGATAAAGTACAGGCGATTTGAGTGAAGATCATACTACATTCATGACTTGTCAAGTATCTATGTTTTAAAGAATCTTGAAGCCACTTACTGGCCAGCAAAACACAGAATACATAAAACTTGAAAAGGGATGCGAGAAAAGAAACTGTTGTTTTCTTAATACCACAATGGGGAAACTTGCTGCAGAACATGTACATAGACAAATGAAAAGAAAAAACAGTTCGCAAATGGCTGAAATACTCTCTGCTGTTTTATAATTAGCTGTAGGCATCTACATTGATCCAGAAAAGAAAAGGACTATCTGTTCAATATTAAACGAGAGATAAGAAGCTGTGGCTTCTACAAAGAAAACAATTACAAACAAAAAATGAACATGAACTTGCTCACAGACGTAGAGACAACGAAGGAACAATGGTTTACTTACATAGGTCCTGATTTGAAGTCATTGTACTTTTTATGCAGCGCTGGCTGCACACGGGAGAAGAATGAATGTCTCTGCTTCTTTGGCTTTACACCAAAAATAAATGAGTGCAAAGGAACATGAGACCTGCTCTCCGAGTGCTGTAACTGGACAGATTGATTGCTCCTTTGTCCAGAAAGCTTGTATTCTTCGTTCACCTTTGCCAGAGTTCTATCAAGTTCAAGCTTGAGAGCCGTTACATGATCCAACCCTGCTTGCAATTCATCTGCTACCTTGTTATTCTCTTGTTTCATGTTTAAAACCTCACCTTGAAACTTTGCAGCTTGATGGGTTGTAAACTTAAAATCGTCATATTCAGCACTTTCCTTTAGAGCAGCTTTTATCTCCTCTTGAATGTCACAAAGGGATGAGAATCTACTCTGCAATTCATCTTTCAACAATGCACTTTTCTCTAACCAGACTGTTAGTTCAGCTTGTATTTCTCTGAGGTGTTTGTATATTGGCTTTGCATCTGATTTGGTAAAATATCTTCCAGCACTACTCCCATCAAGCTTCTTTCGCTTATCATCAAGCTTTGATAGCTCAGACTGTAAATCTTTGATTTCAGTTCCAAATTTCTGTATCTGGTGATATGTAGTACTGAACCTTAACCAGAAATCCAAGTTCTCCTCTAAAACTTCGTCAATGTGTGACCTAAATCTTTGTTCAATCTCAGATGGACATTCTGGCAGGTTCATTAGAATTGCCTCAATATCGTCTTCCTCTTCTATTGTTGGTTCCTCAGATTCACAAGGCTCTCCAATGCCTGCTTGGAGAAGGCTGAGCTTCTGACGTAAGAACTGAATCTGCTCATCCTTCTTTGCATTAGCAGTCTTCAGTTGTCTTAACTGTAACGTGGTATTGAAGAGGCTATCTCCACCTCTCTGCTCTGCTTCAGCAAGCTTCTTCTTGGCTTCCTTGTAATTCCGAAGTACAGTTGTATACTCAGTCAGCAGAACTCTCTCTCTATTTTCCATACCATTCGTGAACAAATCCTTCCAGTCTGGTTCATCATCCTTCTTTTTTCTCTGAGCTTGAGTATCATCAACCTTTTCCTCTATTATGAGGTTGCCAGTGCTGGATTGGAATGGGCCAACACTTTCTCCATCACATTTGCTGGTTCTTGGGTCCTCCATTTCTACCTCTTCATCTTTTGTTCTGCTATCTGTGGTCCCTCTGAAATCAAGATCTTTTTGTTTTTCTTGCTCTCCAGGCAAACCGCCTTCAACGGCATAGTTTTCTTTCTGTAGAGAATCTGAAATCCTGACCTCGTGTGGTTCCTTAAAACTTTCTCCAGGAATTGCATCTTCCTGTTCTTGATATTTGTTTTCTGAAAATGAAAGGCACAATCAAATCACTAACGCAGTTACACACAAAATATGAAAAGAAAAGAAGGTTAAATCTTTATCCACAATTTGTTTTGGTCCAACTAAATTTACCTAAAATATTGAGCTCTGCTTCTGTTGTCACATCCGCCAGTTCCTTTATGTCATTAGGAGCAGCTTCAGACTGTTGACATTCAAAATTAACTAAAGAATCTCCATATGTATTGGACAATTCCTGGGATTCAAGCTCAACTGTAGGACCTCCTTGTCCTTTGGCATCTTGTTGGGATTCAAGTTGAGTTAAAGAGCCTCGAATCTTGGACTCTGCTTCTGAATTCACTCTCTCTGACTGATCCGAGTTGGCATTAGGAGCAACTACTTCTTCATGATTTCTGTTATCTTCTTGTGATTCAAACGCAGCTGGAGAACCTTCTTCTCTTTTAGAAGCTTCTTGTGATTCATAATTAATTGAAGAACCTTCTTGTCCTTTAGACTCTTCTTGGCATTGAAGTTGAACTACAGAACCTTCTAGTTGTTTGGACCCTTCTTGAGATTCAAATTCAACTAGAAATTCCTTTTCCATTTGCTTTGTTATATCAAGCTCCTCATCCGGCTTCAAGTTATACATCTTACCAGAGAGATGATCAAGATTACAGTGAGCCTCGGTAAAATGTGTTTGAAGATTGTTATTCTGCTCTTCAACGCTCTTGTTTAGGTCCTGAAGTCCAAGCAACTTTTCCTCCATTTCTCTCAACTTGATGCTCATCTCAATTTTGTCATTCATTAATGTCGTCTTGTCATCTTCCAACGTTTGAATCTGAGATTGAAGCTCGTCTGTTTCCGATCTTAATCTCTTTGTAAGAACTGTCTGTGATGAAATTGCAGATTCCAAACTAATAACCTTGTTAACAAGCTCATCAATCTTCTCTGCAAGTTCTGTCACCGAAAGAGGAGAATTATATCCAACATCAAAGTGCTCCTTAATCTTCTCCTGTAACATCTCCAAATCCTTTCTAGCTTGTGTGCTAACATTTGCTTCTTGATCTGAGCTTTTCAACTCTTCTACTACTTTCTCAGGTTCATCTTTGGCTTGTGGCTTCTCAGGGTCAATGACCTGACCATTTAAGAAGACATCCTTGAGAGACTTCAACTTCTCTCGTGCATGGCTAATTCTTTCCCGTTCTACTACTGCTTCTTTTGCAGATGTTGCTTGTTTCTCTTGCAATTGAGCCAGTGTCTCCTGGCACGATTTCAAGGCTGCTGATGCCATCAACGTTCGAGCTTCATCATCTTCAATGATAATGCCAGCACCAAATTCATCTTGCAAGGCACACACCTTCTCTTGCAATTCTCTTATTTCCTGTTCGATTTCCCAGTACTTAGCTACCCCACTCTCATAAGAACTCTTTACAAATTCTTTTTCCGTTTGCAGAGATAGAATTTCCTTCTGAAGCTTGTCAATCCGCTGAAGTCCCTCGGCTTTACTTAAACCAGACTTAAACACCTGAACTGATGGAGTTATTCCTTTCATTGACTTTCTAGGTTGCAGTTTCTTTGCAGCTGATGTGATGGCGCCTCTGAAATCTTTAGGAATCTTTGGGACCTTAGGTATGTTTCCTTTAGACATTTCTTGGGGTTTCTTTGATATTTTGGGTGAAGGTTCATCTTCATCTTCTTCCATTGCAAACTGAACTTGCTCTGGAAAAACGTAAGCAATGGTGTTGTTGGCATTTTGTAGCTCCGTTGAGATATGGTCATATCGTTCAGCTAAGGCTCTATAAGCACGATAAGATTCTTCCACAAAGCTTATCAACTCTGGCCTTTTTTTATAGTACATCTCTGCCCTTTTGGCAAAGGAGTCTCCATCTTCTTCTATGAGTTTGAGCATGTAGTGAACCTTTTCTTCCACATCTGCAATCGCCATCCATATTAGTTATATTCCAAAAGCAGTGAAACAAATAGAGCTTTTCTGGTACCAAAAACTCCCTACTTTAACCATTCTCACACATTCTTCAGTGATCCATAGATTATCTCCTATTAAAACATTAAATCAATATCAATACATCATTAACACCTCAACAATGCTGAACTTTTCTATTAAGAAGAAAAGAAAAACCCTTCATTTCTACCATTGTTGTGGCAAGCAAGATATGGAATAAAATTTTACAGAACGAAGAAGGTCATCTTTACAGGAAGCTTAATCCAGTCATATGGTTCAAACCCTTATGTAACGGTAAGCACTGACCCAGAATAGGAAGGTTGAAATGATTGAATGGCAATAGAGAGATCCAAGAAGTTTGGATTATAATGGGGGCAAAAAAAAACAGGTCTTTTTGACTTCTGGGATAGACTTATCTTGGAGCTGATGATTACACATGCTCATAGCTTAAAACTATAGGAAATTTTGGTTTACACTGGGTAAATATGGTAATGAGTTACCAAGCTATAGGAAATTTTGGTTTGCATTGGGCAAATATGGTAATGAGTTACCAAGCTCAGTTATTCTGATCAAGATCTTCTCATATATGACTTTACCAAAAACCAGAAAAGGGAAAACATCAAAAACGAAAAACAAACGAAAGAGGTGAATCTTACCTTGAAGGTTTTGCTCCAGCCATTTGGATTGCTTTGTTCTGATGTGGCTTGCCCACCACCATGAATAGGCATTGCTTGCAGCTCTCTGCAACATAATTTCTTTTTGCTGCTTAAACTTTCCTCCCCAACTGTTCTTCACCCTTAGCTTCTATGTTAGGAACGTGAACGTCCGACTCCTTTTTGTGTTGACCAAGAAACATGCAACCCCCTCTGTTTCTGTCAGCCTCTTCAACATGGGAATACAAGACGTGGAACCCAACACCCTTTTTTGGGATTAAGAAACAGAGAGAGAGATTGACAGAATATCAGGAATCCAAGTTGAAGAAAAAGAAAAGAAAACTCTGACAAGAAACGTGCACAAAGAAAGGAATGTGTGCATGTGTTGTGATGTTACTTTTTTAAAAAAACACTAATTATAGGATCATGGATGAGAGCAATTGTCGCCTGGATCCACTGTTGAAACTAATTTCTTTTACTATCTGAACTTCTGTATCAAAATGAGCACTACCCGAAGAAATTATCACCAAAAAAGAATGGAACTGGCAATAGGTTCTTGTTCATGCCGTGAACAATAAGAACATCTCCCGATTCAATAAAAAGACCTTTACAGCTTTTAGTGTTGCTTTTTTTTCGTAGAGAGTGTGTAGGGACTAGGGAACCTTCTTCTTTAGCTTTCTTTTTGTAAAAATCAAGACTTTATTGTTAAAAAGTAATTGTTCGTGTTCAAGCAATCAGGCAGCCTGTCACGGCGTTACCGCCCAAAAAGTTCATAAAGAGGCTTTTTAGGGACAAATTGAACTGATGACTACTTATAATCTACTCAAAACTGACCTAGATATCATTCTTCACGGGAAGAACTCCTTTGGATTCAAAAGTCTTGTAGCGATTACATCAAATGGAGAGATCACTGCATTACCTTTTTTCACATAAAAACTGTTAATAGGAAGAAGTGGAATTAGATTGAACTTCTCAAGGATGAGGAGAGAAATTGGTGAGTGACCAGAAGGCTCTTCAAAACATTGTTTTGCAATTCTTTAGTAAGTTGTACAAAGATGATGCAGCACTCTAGCCGTATTATCCTATCAGAGGGAGTTTTCCTGTTTGCGACCATAATATTGTGGAATTTCTTAACAAACCTATTGGTAATGAGGATACTAGAAGAGCTCTTATCGATATAAAGCCTTAGAAAGCACCAGGTATTAATAAGTATCAAGCAAGTTTTTATCAATCCCAATGAAATATTGTAGGCAGGGATGTGAGCAATGAAGTCAACAATATTTTTGCCGGAGGAGATATTGATTTTATTATTAATAAGACCTTGATATATCTTATTCTTAAAGTGAAGGTTCCCAAGCAAATTGATTAGTTCAGGCCAATTGATCTCTGCACAGTAATGTATAAATTAATCATTAAGACCATTGCTCATAAAAATCAAGATGATCATGCCTCAAGTGATTGGGCCCGTTCAAACTACTTTCTTTCAAGAAAAACACATTATTGATAATATTGTGGTTGCTCAAGAAATTATTCACTCTATAAGAATCATGAGTTCGAAAAGAGGTTGTATCACAATAAAAGTTGATCTTGAAAAGACATATGATATAATTCGATGAAAATTTTTACTTGATATCCTTTATGAGGTAGGAATACCCCAGGCCCTCATCAATAATATCATGAAGTATGTTTCTGGTAGCTCTATGCAATTTTTATGGAATGGTAACATCACGGGTCACATCCTGCCGACTCGAGATCTATACCAAGGGTGTCTCTTGTCTCCTTACCTCTTTGTGTTATGCCTGGAAAGACTATCCCCATGAAATTTGTAAATCTGTTGATGAAGGGAATTAGAAACTTATCAAGCTTAGCGGAGATGGTCCTTTGCTTGCTCATCTTTTCTTTGCGGATGACCTTATCATTTTTGCTAAAGCTGATAATTCTCAAGTTGATATTTTTAAAGGGATCCTCCAAAACTTTTGTGCTTGTTCAGGTCAACGAGTCAACTCTCATAAAACTCGGGTCTTTTTTTCAAAAAATGTTCCAACGTTCTAGAGTTTCATGAAACTAATGATTTGGGGAAATACCTAGGAGTCCCTCTCCTCCATTCTCGGGTCACTAAGAAGAGCTATGGGTATATCCTTGATAAAATGAAGGCAACAATTTTGAGTTGAAATTCTAGTCGTCTTTTCCTTGCTGGTCGTGTTACTTTGGCGAATTCATCTTTGTTTTTAATGTCGTCCTTTGCCATGCAAACTTCTAAGATCTCTTTACTATTTGTGATGAGATGGAAAAACTCAACAGGAGTTTCATATGGACAAAGGAAGATGACAAAAGGAGTCTGTCTCTAGTTACTTGGGATAAAGTGCAGTATTCTAAAGGAGCTGGAGGTTTGGATTTGAGGAATCTTCATTTAGTTAATATAGTATATGCTATGAAAGTTGGATGGCATATCTTGACAAATTCTAATAGTCTATGGACTAAAATGCTTCGCTCCAAATACAAATTCAGCATTGATGTCCTAAATAATATTGTTGCTCCTGCTTCTTATACTCCTCTATGGCATTTGGTGACTGTGAATTAGGATGTTGTGATTTCTAACACCTTTTGGGCCTTAGGTGATGGGAGCACGGTTAAATTTTGAAAACATAGATAGTTGCCAGGAGTCTCAGAGCCTTTGTTGCATATAGCTAGTGGGCCTATTCCGGATAATATGATTGATAAAATTGTCTCTGATTTTGTTATTGATGATGGAGATTGGAGATGGGAGTATTTCTCTCAATTGCTCCCCACTTCAATTTGCTCTTCTATTGCTGCTACACTTGTGCCCTCCAACGCTTGTGGTAATGATTCCCTTTTTTGGAGTCTATCTTCTTCAGGAGTTTTTACTTTGAGGTTTGGGTATGATTTTCTTTTTGGAAATTACATTCCTTCTTATAACTTTCCTTGGAACTTGATTTGGAAGTGGCAAGGCCCTCAAAAAATCAAAATATTTTTTTTGGCTAGCCCTTAACAATGGAGTCTTAACTAACGATGAAAGAAAATGAAGACACTTAAGTGACTCTGGGAGTTGTGATATTTGCAACGACGAGCATGAAACCCTTCTACACATTCTCCATGATTGTCATGTTGTTGTTCAGTTCTGGCATCTTTTTACTGATTTTAATAATTTAAGCTCCTTCTGGAATGTTAATCTGGAAGATTGGTTGTTATTGAATCTGAAAAGCTCTCATCTCTCTCATGATCATCTTAATTGGCCTACTATTTTCCGCTTAGATTGTTGGAATCTTTCGAAACGAAGGAATGACAGAGTGTTTAATTATGGTGTTTCTTTCATTTTTAATACCTTGTAGAGTACTATTTTTGAAGCTAAATTGATTCAGGACACCTTCACCAAGTTGCCTTCAGAAAATAATAGTCTTTTGATTTCAAGGTTAATTTTTTAGAAATGTCCACATTCTTCTTTTACGAAGCTCAACACTGATGCTTCTTTGGCTGCCTCCACGGGACTTCCTGCAGGTGGAGGTTTAATTCGTGATCATAATGGTTGTTAGAAATATGAGTTTGTTTTTAAGACAGGTCGTTGTTCTATTCTTCGTGTTAAGTTGTGGGCTCTTTATTATGGTATTCAACTCACTTATAATCTTGCCTATTTGGATGTTCTTGTAGAATGTGATAATGAGATTGTTATTAAGATATTGACCGGTGATATTCAAGCAAATTCAGGTCGATTGTCTCTTATTGACAAAATTCTAGACTTACAGAAGCTCTTCAATAATGTGAAACTCACTCAAATTTACAGATAATGGAACTTTGCTGCTGACTCCCTTTTTCATTTTACTTTTGATTTTTCTCCTAGCTTTCACGTTTTGGGGTAAGTTCCCTCTAATGTTAGTAGATAGATTGATCATGAATTAATAGAGGCCTCTTATATTAGGTAGTTTTTAGCTTTTGTAAGTTTTGCTTACTTTTTTCTTACCAAAGAAAGGAAGAAGATATTCTTTAAACTCATTTAAGGTCCAAACAACGTCGTATTAGATATTAGATAGATTTGGAATCATATGAATTAAGGAGTAGGGGTTGGAATCATAAAGTCAAGCCCATAAATCATCACTTAACCCAAATTCGAGTCCAATTAGGTCTAATTTAGTCGATTGACTTTGAATTGGATCAACCCAATATCTAATCATGAGTGAGCCCAAAAATAATTTTTGGTCAGACCGAACTTTGGATTTATTATGACCGAACTAGTTCTGCATATTGCTGCTAATACAAAGACAGCTAGTTAGTTCAGATCAATCACTATCTGCTAACAATAAAACCACATGGGATCACCAGCAACTGCAAGCATATAACAAACTTCCTGTGGTCCATCTTCAGTCCAGCCACCACAAACTCACCCCTCATTCACAGGAACTATCAACACATCTAGCCAACATCCTTCATGTTCCTGGTTACTGATTTAGTTACAGCTTTAACAAACTCATCATAACTCACAATCTATTCCCCTGGACAATGAGACTCATCACAAGTCACAATCCCTTTCCTGGATATGAGAAAACGATTCATTTCCACAATTCAAATCAAGAAACAGAAGCATGCTGAATGTCCCCTGTGATTCTTAAAAGCAAACCTGCCGTACAGGATTAGTTATAATAAATGATAAGTCTTCTTCCTGATTGTGTGGTGTACCTTAAAACCGAAGTGATCTCCATACGAAGTTTTAGTAGTAGAAAACGAAAGAGAAAACTACTTAACACTAACTACACATTTTTCACATATTCACAAGATCATTATTTACAAAGAAGATCGTCTAGTAGATCAGCTTTCTATTCATAAGGTCCGTACTATCAAAACATGACTCCTGATGTTTTTCTGGTGCACACATCGGGCAAGCTTGAATTGTTTTCTGAACGTGACGGCTTTACCCTCTACCTGATGGATGTTTATTCGTCCACACTTAAACCCGAGAAGTTGATTCGTATTCAGCATTCTTGTTCTTTTTTTTTTTTTAATTCATCGATTCTTTTCTTTCCCGTATTCTAACTCGGAAGGAAGAACGATTCAGGCTTGAATCTTTCTGAGAATTGGCAGCCAGCTGAAGGACTCGAACCCTGAAGAGAAGAAAGCCACTCCATATAGTTCTTTCCCCCTGCTCACACCAAAGTTTAAAAGAATGACTCAGACAAGTATAGAGATCTAATGGTAACAGCAAAGGGTCGTATTCTCCAACAATGTAAGTGTAACAATATAACATCAGAATCCACCGTTCAACAACATTGCAAGGGGAGATTCTTGGTAAAGAAGGAGCTTCTATTAGCATTCCCAGATCACTAAAACTACACAGTTTTTAGGTTGTCAGAACAGGTATCTGTCAGCTTTAAACTTGTAAAGGCCATATACAGAAGCTCATTACAGACTGGTTACGAGGATAATTCAACCTGGAGATCTAATCAACTTAGTTGCTTACAACCACACACACCCGAATGAACGACAAGCCGAAAGGATTTTAATCATAGGCCATAATCTCTCCATGCACTTTAACCGTGATTTTCGCAATCAATTAGGATCTGAAAGGCCTTAAGAAAACGTGTTTTCGGGCATAAATTGTAAACTATAGCAGAATAACACTGTTAGTATGATTAGCTAACATTTGGAACTAATCATACAAACGGTTGACCAAAATAATATTCCAAAAGGGTCATCACAATCATCACGGAACAGAGTATCTGCGTCCTAAAGGCTAAAACTTTAAAACACAGTACGAATAATAAGAAGCAAAACCAAATCAAAAGCAGGACAAAGATAGGAAGGAGAAGCCAATAAAATGAATATTACTCTCTTACCAGCATAAAAATCATTTGGTAAACTGTTGATGACAGTCAAAAGCTGGTTATTTGAAACCTCAACCAACTGTTTGCAACTTGGCCGGTAACAAGGAACCAGCACTGCAAAACCATCATCATTCTCATCATCATCGCTCTTGAATTCAGGTCCATGAGGCTCCACCCAACCTATGGACCAATCTGGGCCATCGGATTCTGATCCTGCTGGCAAGTAAACTTCACCATCTGATGACACTAAAACATCATCTCCATATCTCTTATCAATTTTCCTTTGTTCCCTACTCTGCCATTTCCTCTTCACCTTTTTGTCTTTTTTAGGAAATTTAACACGATCGGGCTCTCTCTGTCCAAAGCCCCAATCAGGAGAAGAATTTAAAGAGGACCCATTTGAGACAGACTCTATCTCCTTTTCACCCCACAACCACCTTGAAAACCGATTCATTTCTTGAATTGCTATTTGCAAAGTAGCTCCTAACTTTTGCAGCAGTTACTGGATTAGGAAGTGATCGATTATAATCAATGAATTATTTAAAAAATTGTTGAACTCCTCTGTTAAATTCTGCAAACTCACCAAAATCACTCCCAAATTATGGAGAACAGAGAAAAAAACAGACCTTTTTTGTGAAAAACAGCTAAAGCAACATTAATGAAAACAAAAAGGCTTCTTTACAGATTTCCCAAAAAACAAATCACCCCACGTAAACGTCCAAAAATGAATCAGTAGTTAAGGCATAAATAAACTATCACTGAAACTCTTTTAGTTACTCAAAGCCACCATCAACACGGAACTAAAAACCCATCAAAATAGAAATAAAACACAATGACAAATTGGGTATGAGATATTAAGAGAAATAATCCCAAAGGTCAAAACTTTTCTGTTGTTCCAAAGAGAATATCGACTGAAGCCCAAAAATTTTGCATCGCTAGTACAAAAATCACGCGATTCAAGATCAAAGCAATCCCAATTCTTGTTTCCCCAAACCCCAGGAATATCCTTTTCGGAAAGGGTAAGTGAGTTCCGTTGATCCCAAACGACCAAACAACCGTATTATCACAAACCCATCAGTAAAAGGCCAAAACTTTTCACCGGAAAATAGATAAAATTAGTTTCAAAGTCAAAACTTTGAACACAAGGAAAGACTCCTTCAGAAGAAGTGTATAAGACTCTCCCCCCCTCTCTCTCTCTCCTTCCTCTCCTCTCCTCCTCTCTTCCCACTTCCTCTCTCTACTGCGAAACAAACTGCTAGAGCAGAGTCTTAAGTCTTCTTCTTCATTTGAAGAGCAGAGTCTTTGCGTCTTCATATACAAGTCTACATAGTTTAATATGATTTTTATCGATTTAGTTAATCTAGACAATTATTTGATCTGACGAGGCTGATCCGTCGGTTGATGTTACTCGGGGACGTGTTACCAAGTTGACGAGAAATTTACTTTTTCACTCAACTTATTATTTGTTTCAATCATGGATCATATCATAGTGATCATCGGCCGTTGATCTAGTGGAGAAGTGGACAGGAAGTACCGTCCAAAGAAGCTGATGGTTTTGCTGCATATCCAATCATTTGTTAGTGTGCGGTTCATGTTAGTGACACGTGTAAAATAGGCCAGCCTGTAGTTTATTTCAATGAAGCTAATAGCAGTAGAGTAGTAATCGGATACAACTGGCTTTATCTTACTTAGATATCATCCTTCTCTTGGTAGTTATACAGAGCTAAATCATTGGATTGGATTGGACGAGTCAATTTGTACTTATCCGCATAAAAAAGAGAAATTAGTCTTTTGCGTAAGAGTGGAAGAAATCCAATTTCATTGGTTAAAGAATTACTTCCTCCGATTGATTTTAAGTGTCGTTTTAGAGGGATTTTAATTATTTAAAATAAATGTTGTTTGTGACTTTTTATGCATATTTATAATTTTACTTTCAAAATTACCCTTTAATTTCTCTCACATTTTAATTACACAGATTATATTTTCAAAACACTTTAACATATAATTTATAAGGGTATATCAGATATTTTATTAACTTTCTTAATAAACGTGCATTTTTATAAAATGACACTTATTATGAATCGGAAGAAGTATTAAATTACACAATTAATTTGATTTAAATAATTAATAGTAATCTCTTATGTAAAATGATTTATAAAATAAATGTTAACTCTACTAAAACCTTCGCATTTAATGCTTTTGATAATTAATGATTTAAAAATTGTGTCAAAAATTAAATTAATAAGATAAAAATTTAAAATTTAAAAAGTTACACCGGTATTAAAATTTTATAAAATCAACTAAAAATTAAATAAATTAAAATTTTAAAATCATATTGGAAGAGAGTCTCTTTCACTTAAAGTTTAATTAAAAAGGTATATTATTAAATAAAAATTAATTAATTAATAAAAATTGATTGAATTTTTAAATTTAATTAATTAATTAATTAACTGATCAAATTTTAAAGAGAAAGATTATTAAAATAAATTGAAATAAAAATTTGATTAGTTTAAAATTTTGATGGTTGAATTGACTAAATTGGTTTAATTTTTTAATTATAAAAATTAATAAAATTACTCTAATGTAAAAATGAAATTTTAAAATAGAATTATTTAAGAAAAATGCTTAATAGTAAAATATCTAATTAAATTGAATATATATTATATTGAAATATTTTGTTTAGAGGAACGAGCGTGGTTGAATTATTTTTCTTCACAAAAGCTTCGAGTGAAACATCCAAACATGTAATGAGCTTACTCTACTCTGTTTCGTAGAGAAACAAGGCCCCAGAAAATATCTCTCTGTTTTTTTTTTTAAGTTTTTAATGTAGGAACTTCCAAAGTCTAAGGGTCAAAAATGTCGGACCACTCAATTTCTCCTTTTATGTTGCAGTGAACCTTCCTTTTGCGGCTTCCATGAATTTGCACGTTCTAATCTCATAAATAAAAATTCAGACAAGTTGGTAACTCTTTGATGTTTACTCTTCTTTCCCTTCAAAATGAGACCATTGGTCTCGTTAGTCAGCAGTCAACATAAAAAATTAGGTTAATTATAAAAATAATCTTAAACTTTATTCAATTTTAAAGTATAAATAAAAATTTTTAAAAATATTAAATTATAATGTCAAAAAAAATTAAATTATTCCACTTTCAATTTTTAATTTTTAACAAAAATAATATTACTTTAAGTTTTGCATTAATGTAGATAAAGTGGTGAATCAGATCAAATTACGATACGTATCGTTTCAAATCGACCAATACGGGACAATATACATGTCCTATTGCACTCGGTAGAAAAAGCATCCTTCAAAAGTTTAGGCCTTCAAGTTTTTTTTTTTGAAAGTAAACGTTACAAATGTAAAAAACATTGACCGGAAAGGCAACAAAATTAACTGAAGCTAATAAGCTTATTCCGTACACCCGGAACATACTAGTTTTTTACAATTAACACCAAAAGTAATAGAATTATCTGAATTTAAAATGGAATCTAAACAAGAAGGACGAACATTCTAAAATTGTGGGTTTGCATGTAATAAGACTACCCTCACTAATAAATGAGCCGCTTTATTGACAATCCTACGCGTCTAGTAGAAGGACAGGTGAAGGAAATGTTGCTTGATAGATATAGGCCTTCAAGTTATTTTAATTTAACATCAAATAATATTTAAGAGTAAGGTTATAAAATTAACATTCTTCCAAGTTGATGAATTACACTAATTATCTAACTAATTTCTAGTACAGAAAATAATGCCAAGTGAATTAAAATTCTATAATAACACTAATTTTAGGGATTTTTCTAAAATGGTATTATTTAAAATAATTTATTTCTTAAATTTAAAATTAAATGATATTATTTAAAAATATATACAAATTAATCTAACTAATTTCTAATATAGAAAATAGTGCCAAGTGAAATAAAATTCTGTAATAACATCAATTTTAGGAATTTTGTAAAATGATGTTATTTTAAATAATTTATTTCTTAAATTTGAAATTAAAATGATATTATTTAAATATATATACGAATTATTTGACACATTGGACCTCAAATTAATCTTTTATACACATTGGACCTCAAATTGATCTTTTATACATGAATTTGACTTAAAATTCAGATGAATTGAACTTAGATTCATAAAATTTGAATCAAACTGGACCTCAAATTGATCTTTTATACCTGAAATTTCACCTAAAATTTAGATTAATTGAACTTAGACTCATAAAATTTGAATAAAACTGAATCTAGTGAGTCTGGCCCTCCTGATTGAAATGGCAGCTAAAGCATAAAGATTGAAAAACAAAAAGAGAATAGTAAGGAAAATTATGATATAGGCTCCACTTGTCGTAGAAGGCGACAATAAAAACCCAGAGAGAGTGAAAGGGAGGCTTAAAGGTAAGGTAATGCAATGCCAACTTGCACTGGGCGTCAGGTTAGCTTGTTCAACTTTTCATCCTGCATCCACTTGAGCCACCTGCATGTGCCAGGAACAAGCTAAAAGCCAAAGTCTATATCTCATTAATTGCTTCATGCTTCAGCAAAAGATTGGCTGGCTCCTGCGGCTGCCAATGACCAATTGGTGATTTTTTTTTCTTCTTACATATGTCATTGTCGATTGGTGAATCGAAGGAGAAATGGGTTGATCTGTTTTTCCCTTTGTCGTGAAAAAT